>CM076572.1:146241824-146816824 GCA_034641835.2 Pinus albicaulis | reverse complement strand
CCACCTATCTCACTCATCGATTAAAAATCAAGTCATTCACATACTTGGGTTTAACTCAAACTTTCTCAAGCACATCCTTTCCTAGCATGTCTTTAAGCATGTTAACATATTTCTAATAATATGTCTTAACAAAAATATAATGGAATATAAGAAAGATCTTTTTTTTCATGAGTTTCTAAATGACATAATGATAATAATATCCTCTATGCAACCAATATGCTTCCAAGTCAAGATATACAACAACTTAACATGCATGCAAAATCAACATTCATGCATCATCAACCTACAAGCAAGCATGTTGGACCATTAGGCCCTAGTGTTGTAACTAGCTCTGATACCATATGTAAGGTCCCACCTTACCTACCATAATTATTATAGAGAAATATTGAATCAAAATGCGATAATTTTTTTTTTTTTTTTTTTTTTTTTGTAGGACATAAAATTTATTGGTGTCCTTTACATTACACCCTAAATTCTACAAACTTATCCTCAAAGCTATAAGGTTCTAGTTTTATCAAGATCCAAAACATACAACCATAATACTTGCTTTTCAAGACTAAAATCACCTTCAAAATATAAAGTATCTAGTGGGATGAATAATTTTCAACCTTTATGAACCACAATTTACAATAAGCTAATTGTTAATTCTGTTGTAATTAAATGTGTTCAAGAGTGACTAATTTGATTTTGTTCTAAATAACATGCTTATGAATTATTTGATTAAAAGAATAATTAAATTTATATAGGGCTGGTATCCAATAATTAGGAATTCATATGTGAGGTAATATTACAACAAATTACTTACCCTAATTGTGACTTTTCAGCAGGATCCTATAACTCAATGGAGTTATTACGCTAGAAACACCTTGGTTGCAAATCCTAAATTAACTTAAGCCCTTTTCTTATGGACAGTTCATAAACATGATTAGATGCAACCATTGAAACATTATGAAAAACAATTTACAAGCATGAAACAGCCATTCAGGCATTTTGTCAAACATTTACAACCATTATCTCTTTAAGGTGTTTTCACAACAATTAGCTAACATGAATCCAAAATTACATCACTTCATTTTTTTGTGAGTAGTGCCAATAATTGAACTCAAGATATAAGTAAACTATCAGCCATCTTAATTGTTGAATCTATGCCAATAAATGAATATAAATATGTAGAAATTTTGCACATAGCTCACAAGTTGTAAGGTGCATCCATTAAGGAATTTTGACAAATAGTTGGCAGTCATACAACAAGTTGCCATAAAATTATTTAAATTTTCAATGTTTTAACCATTTTATACTTTAAACACAATTTCCAAGTGGTTAGCCTATATTAGATTCATAATTTTTTTTTCTAAGTTGGTTTGATCTATTAATATGGAACATAATGTACATAGCGAGATTCACCTCCAGGGTTGCAAAACTAGCCAATTCCGAAGGGAAGCAAATTCAAAAAAAAATATAGTAGAGGCCGCCCTTAACCGGGAAACTGACCCAAAAATTGTTGCCCTTAAACGAGAAACCAGCATACCGAAATTGTCCCAAGAAACCGAAGTTGCAGAAAAGACTAGTACTACTAGGGAAAATACATTCAACTTTTCTGAAGTTGCAACGATTCATAGACAAAAATCCAAAAAAAAGAGGAAGCAGAGCGGTCATTAGGCTAGCTGTCATTGTGAGGAGGAATATCTTCCACAATTGGGCAGCTGTAGTCTTCGTCCGGGTCGTCCACATCTTTTTTGGATTGCTAGGCTAAGTTCTCAGAAGAAGAGGGAGAGCTTGTGTTCTTCTGCTCCTTATCCGTGCACGTAGAGCTGCTGTTGCTGGTGCCTACACTGCTAGAAATTTGGGAGCAAGATTTAATAGGGAGGGCAATAGATTTTCGGGTTGTCAGAGGAGGCATAACCGAAATGGTTGATTTCCTTCTGCGCTTCCGGGAACCAGAGCTACGTCTCCAGATTTTTCCTCCTAAAAAACAACCAAAATTGTTGCTGTGACTCGCGGCTTGTCGAAGGCACTGCTGAAGATGAAGTGGGCTTCATTGTTGGCTGAAGGCTGGTAAGTGCAGCCGGCACTATCAAAGAGGGGCAGACAAGAGCTACCACTACCCCTTCCTCTACCTCCCCTACCACTTCCACCCCTTATGCACCTCATACGGTGCCTGCGCGACATTTTATGCTGGATAAAGGTAGAGAGGGAGCGCTGATAGTCAGAAGACGGAGAGGGAGGCCTGGATGTCGGAGGAGACGAGAGGGAAGCCGAATGGGTGGGCAAGAAGGGCTGAGTAGAGAGTAGAGAAGAATTTCGTGAAGTAATAATTGGTAGAGACTGATAATGGAGGCTGCACAAAGCCGAAGGCTCAGTTTCGTTGTGTGGAGAAGGAAGGCCTGCTACTTTGGTGGGTTGGGATGCTAAGCGAAAGAAGAAATGAAACGACAGACTGGAGCTAAGGAGTAGAGGAAAATTGAAGGCTAGAGCAAATGAATGGCGAACATGGGAGCGGGTCTCCATTGAAGGCAACGATCCGACTGAGTAATTGCAGCGCGAGGGAATGGGGAGTACTGAACAAGCCACCACGAGAGCCTTTAAGGTGGAGGTACCACGGTCAGGTGCAGGCAGGTGGCTAGGCCAGCTGTCGCCTTCAATGCCTGCCATCAATAGTCCTCTAACCATCACCCACATCCAAGATATATTAGATTCATAATTATAAACTATCAGGCAGATCCAATATAAAAAGAACCAAACAGCAAAACAAAACAATAAGCAGTTCCTACATGCAGCAGCAAATCTGTAAAATAGAGCAGATTTGGGAATCAGTGTCCGAAAACTTTCTTTTTGAAATCAAAGTTGGGGTGAAATAGTCTTTTGGCATGGATAACCCCTGAATTTGAGTTGAATCACAACAAGGGTGCCCAGAAACACGATTCTTCAAAACAACAACAACCCAAAAATCCTACAATATCATTTATGACTTCTGTCAAATACATAGTATGAAAACTTATCTAGAGCTATACAAAGAGGAGGAAAAATAGAATTTAAGCCATTAAAATGTTTCCATCTAATTCATGGCAGCCTACATGCTTCATCCATTAGTACTTGTAGTTAATCGATTCAACTCTATATAAGAAAATACTTCAACAACCATTACAAAATTTCCTCAAATTTGGTGTGCAACACTTCATATACATGTAAGCTTCAAAAAACAACCAAACAAGAAAAAAAATATATGAAATAAATCACAAAAATACATAATATAATTTGATCCACATACCTGACAGTGAATTTTTACAACTCCAAAAGGATGGATGTATGCTCCAGCTCCAATAAGAGTATGTTCCAATGCCAATATCCTTACCAACTCATCATGAACCACCCAGTTTTCCTCCCAACCATATCCAGGAAGAAAGTCTCCCCCTGGAACCCGCGAGCTGCAAAGATCACAACCAATACCACAATACAATAGTAGAGAGAGATACAAGGCAAACTAAGGAAGATAGTTTTCACTTCCTCTAAATACCACTCATTTTCAACCTCAATATATACTTAGTAGATTAGTAAGGAATTCAGATTTGTTTTGGAAGCAATTGGATACTCTCCATATCTCTCCCTCTCACAATCTTCCTCAAGTCTCTTCCACTCTTGGCATCACCCTCCCCTCCCCAAGTGAGAATATATGAGACTCATATATAGGAGGAGCAACAAATTCTTGTCATAAAGAAGGAGTAATATGCATGCATTGTATTCCATTTAGAGGCGTGTAACTTATGCCATTACAGAGAGTTATGCATGCCTTATTTAAGGAGAGTGTAACATATGCATTAAAGAGAGTGTAAGAGGAATATTTTATGACATATATTTAATGAGTGTGTTGTAGCTTCTAGAGACAGCCTAGAGTTGTGATAGACCAGTGTCTAGGACATCTTAGCATAGCAAGGAGCATATAATATAATGTATGAAGTTGTCAACCTTAGCTCACATGATATCTCCTGTAAATAGGGAAATAAACTAGAATGGGACCAAACTCTCAGAAACTGACACAGGAAAAGAGATACTGCAGAGGCAAGATGCAGAACTCTAATACAAAAGCAACAGACAATTCAGAGACAGTTTACTAAAAAGCGGGCCAATTCAGAAATACTTCACAGAAATAAATTATCAGAAGGTGTATGTAGTGAAAGAAATATTGAGAAGATACTAGTTAACATTGAGCTGATACCCAGATATACAATACCACCATACATGGGCTTACCAATCTAAGAATCCATACATGATAATAGCATTTTAAAAGCACCCTCCCAAAGCAACTAATATAGAAGAAACATGGTTTAGATGAGTAATGGAACAGAATATCATGCATGAGCCATATTTAAAGTGCTTGACTGATCCGAGCATGGGCATCAACTAGGATGAATCCATACCAGAAATCAGTGAGCCACTCACATTCCAAAACACGATACAAGAAAGATGGATGAAATGAAATGTTCTATTAATATAACACGATAAAGAGAGTTACAGACTGTGAAATACCAAAGACCAGAATCCTCTTTGACATATAGAACTCCTCCTCACTGAGACCCTATGGGCTTTGAGCCTTCATACAAGAATTTTACAAAATGTATGCAAAAATCCTTTCACTGCATAATTTTCTGATAAAAATCTGGAACCCTTACAATGCGTTATTTCATGGTTTTTATAGGAGAAACCAAAACCTAGTAAAAGAGGTAGGTGATCAACGTTTAATCATATCATAAAAACAAAATGGAGGAGACGTGCACGCCCATACTACTTGATGACTTTGTGGTGATGCACGTACTCTGTAGCCTGTCTTATGAAATAAATGTTCTGGGTGAAAATCTCTTTAGGAACACGATATAGGGATAACCATATTAACATTATGTCCTTTTCTGAAGGTAAATTCTGCTAAAATGAAACATGGAGGGTGTTGCTTCTTGTGCATTGTAATCTTTGCCTTCTGAACCCTGAATTATGATTTAAAATCTTCAATGCCGAACACTGAATTCCTTGACCTTCCACTGATACTCCTCTGCTGCTCCATCAATTTTTTCATCTATGAAGTCGGCTCCTTGAATGTCCCTGCAAGGTTTGACAACTTTGAACCCTGTTTCTTTAATTGAAGTCTTGTCGATTTGGCTTCTGAGGCCTTTCTTCATAATTCTGCTCTACAAAATGGTCCTTTGATGTGGGCTCTATCACAGTAATTGAGACTGTGAATCATAATAGTTCTCCGCCGTTGTAATCCTGCAAAATCCGCAAACTCGTTAAAGAAAACTAGGCTAGGAGATGATGAACGCGGCAGGATCGATGAAAATGACTGTGCAGACATGGCGAAATGGTGAAACAATATAGGGTCGCGGAGGAATGGTGAATGAGCTGACCATAGCTAAAATGTAAAACATTTAAATTATAACGTATGAATGGAACACGTAAGTGGCGAAGGAGAAGTGCGATGAACACGTGGGATGGTGACGTGGGGGAACGGAATCAATGGCGGAGTATGCAGATGATATGGACTGTTCGATCTCCAGGCGAGATCGACGGTTAAAAACACATCGGAGGGCAATAAGATGGTGGGCCAGGGGCGTGATGGGCTTGGACTAAATCTCGTGCAGCTTCGGAGCGCGATGACCGTCGAATGCAGATCTCCAGATCGAACGGCTATCATGAATATCGCACCGTGACTTTGACCAAACAATAATGCGCGATGAAGAGCAGTTTTGAAGCCGTACGCAGGGACACGCGTCGGGCGATGAGTGGAATCGTTGGCCCAAGGAGAATTACCACCTACCGCCGAAAGGTGGTGCGATATAAACCACCGGTTTTTGCAATAGGAGTGAGCGTGGGGACCACTAGGATAGACAGGCTGTGGACCATTGATTTCATGGTCTAATCGGACGGTAGTCGGGCGGTCTGCAAGCACGATGGAGACGAACAAACGCCGTTCGATCTTGTATAGATCTATGGCTCGAAATGCTCCCGATATTCTTTTGATAAGCGTATATAGAGTTAGCACTCGATTCAAGCTTTCGGTCTTGTGGAGGAAAAGAGTAGAGGCTTAGCAGAAGGGGTTAGGCCTGTTAGATTTTCAAGTTTACAATCGGTGGCTTTTATAATGAAATTCGAGGGTGGAAAGGCCACGATAATCATAAAAATGATTTTTCTAAGGCTGTAAAAGGGGATCTGAGGTGTATAAGCCAGTTTTCCTGTGAAAATTTTATAGGAAGCCGGTTATGATCAACATTGGCTCCACCTGGGGACGGCACGTTCAACCCTGAACGTGTCGAGATCTTGCAGACCCACTGATCATCTTCTATGCAAACTTGGCTCTTCAGCAACCTTACTTTTCACTTTATGATTCATAATGACACCCACATAATTCAAACGAAAACAAAAAAGGAAACTATCATACAATATAATACATCAGGCTGCCTTTGCCTGAATAAGAATTGAAATTAGGGCTTGAGGAATTGACTGTTTACAGGGGCGTCCAGCAAGTCGCCCTGTAAATTCTCCAACCTGAAAGTATTATTGCCCCCCTGTTCCACAATTTTGAAAGGACCAAACCAAAGGGGGTCAAATTTACCATGTTTACCTTTTTCAGCTCTTTGGATATCCCATCTGAGTATCAAATCACCAATCTGCAGCTTCCTGTCTTTTGCATGCTGATCAAAAATGTGTTTCATTTTCTCTTGATATTCTATTAACCTCTGATTCACCTAGCCCCGTGTTTTTTCTAATTCCACCAATTGATTGATTCTCTTGATCATATCATCAGGTTTCTCTTGGCTTCCTTGCATGAAGCGAGCCACTGGTAAAGCCAACTGTACAAGAAAAATTGTTGCTCGTCCATATACCAATTCATAGGGAGATTTCCCAGTTTCTCTCTTGCTGGTGATTCTATTAGCCCATAGAGAAAATTTCAATTGGGAATCCCAATTCTTCTGATTTTCATTGATATTCTTCTTCAAGGCCCTCACCAGAGTTTTAATTGAAGACTCTGCCAAGCCATTTCCTTGTGGATAGTAAGTTGTAGAGTGACTCAGTATGATATTGTATTGCTGGAAAAAATTCATAAATTTTGCAGACTTGAAGGCCTGTGCATTATCAGTCACTATTCTAGCAGGACAGCCAAACCTGGATATGATGTTTTCCTCCATGAAATTTATGATCACAGTATCTGTAGCATTCCTTGCAGGTATGGCTTCCACCCATTTAGTGAAATAATTAGTGGCCGTTAAAATCCACTTATGTTGACCACTTAATGGGGGATGTATCTCACCTATAAAATCAATACCCCATTGTTTGAATGGTTCATCCACATGCACTGGAATCAGGGGAAATTGTGCTAATTTCTGTCTCTCAGCAAATTTCTGACATTTATCACATGCTCTTACCCTGGCAAAAACATCTCCAAAAAGCTTTGGCCAATAGAAGCCAACTTTCAGAATTTTATGAGTTGTGGCCCTCCAGCTGTAATGGCCTCCACAGATCCCTTCATGGAATTCTGCTATAATACTCTCGACTTCATTCTCTGTGAGACACATGAGTAAGATGCCTGAGGGATCTCGCTAGTATAGCCAGCCATTGGCGACTATATACTTCTGTGATTTCAATCTCAGCGCTCTGTATTTAGTTTTGTCACAACTTGGAGGGCAGTTGAGTGTAAGGACATATTCTACTATCTCTTTGTACCACGGACTGGTGAGGTACTTTAGATGTGTTTCTGGAGTAGCTACTCCAATTCCATGTCGTTCTTCTTTCCCCTCAAATTCCTCACCTGCTATAATGGACAAATTTATGCCCAGGGCTTGATAGTTTGATTCTGATAACATTTTGGCAAGCCCCTGTCCTTTAATTAGCTTAGTAGGGCAGATGTCCAGGTCATATTCTTGTATTTTAGCAATCCACTTGCCCCTTTTTCCTTCACTATCCCCCTGAATAAGGATATCTTTTACAGCAGCTGCAGGCACAAATGCAATGATGTGGGACTGTAAGATATATACACGGAAAGCTTTGAGGGATTTCACTAGAGCGTATGATTTCTTTTCCAATATGTTGTATTTTAATTCTACATCACGGAGCACCTGACTGAAAAAGGCAATAGGCTGCTCATACCCCTCCTCATTTTTCTGTAGTAAAACTCCTGCTATTGTATGAGGTGATGCAAAAGAAAAAATCATGAAAGGTTTATCATAATCTGGTCCAACCAGCACAGGGGCTTCTGCAAAAGCATTCTTTATCCTGGTAAATGCCTCCCGTGATTCTTGTGACCACCTTACCTCCTTATTCTTCTTCAGCATATCTGTTATATGCTTAACTATCTCAGCATAGTTAGGGATAAACCTTCTCAAGAAATTAATGCGCCCTAGGAATACTTGTACCTCTTTCTTATTTCTGGGAAAAGCAATGCCATTTATAACCTCTACCCTCTTGGGGTCTATCTTCACCCCATTTTTAGTCACGATATGGCCCAAAATCTTTCCCTCTTCTATTGCAAACAAATACTTTTGAGGATTCAGAGAGAGACCAGACCTTCTGCATTTCTCAAAAGTTATCCGCAGATGTTCAATGTGCTCAGCATCATTTTTGGAAAATACAGTGATATCATCGAGGTAGATCACCAGGAATTTATCCTGCTCCCCAACAAAAGCAATGTCCATTGCCCTCTGAAAAGTGGCCCCTGCATTAATCAATCCAAAAGGCATCTTGGCATACATAAATGTACCCCATGGTGTGGTGAAAGCAGTCTTATTTTGATCCTCTGGAAGTACAGCCACCTGGTTATAACCAGAGAATCCATCCATCATTGACATTCTGGAAGCTCCAACCACCTTTTGCAGAATGTGATCCATTTTAGGCAGTGGGTAATTATCCTTTAAGGATGCTCTGTTTAAATTCCTAAAATCCCACACACAGCCTTATTTCTCCATTCTTCTTGCGTACAGGGACAAGGTTTGCCACCCACTCAGAGTACCTCGGTGGTACAATTATTTTGGCTTTTAGCAGCTTCTTGATTTCTTTCTCAATAGAAGGCAGCATTAGGGAATTGATTTGTCTGAGCTTCTGCTTGTGGGGCTTTGCATCTACCTTCAGTGGAATTTTTTGTTGCATAATATTGATATCAAAAGTTTTCAAATCCTGATAGGACCATGCAAATACATCTCTGTAAGACTGAAATAATTTCTGATATAGCTTTTTATATTCTCCGGGGATTTTCTTGGACAATTTTACAATTTTGGGGTCAGCCTCAGTACCCAAATTCAGGTCTTCTACCTGATTCTCTTCTACCACTTTGCTCGGCTACAGTGGGACATAATTATTGTCAAATAATATTTCTAGAGGTACCAGCCCTCTAGGTATAATGTTTCCCTTTAGCTGCAACACTTTGTTTCTTGCCACTTTCTCCTCCCAATTTCTTTTTGAAATATCTTCAGATTCTACCTCTTCTTCATCATCAATCTCCATATTGGAGAATTCCCCCACTATTTCCAGGAATCTCTTCATCTGCTCTTCATCTTCAAACACCTTCTAGTGTTTGATATTATCCGGGATTAAAGGCCGATAATGCACCTCAACTTCATATCTTAAAAGAGGGTTCTGAGGTGGTCAAAATGCACTAGCAGCCACAACAAGGGAATCAGCCATCCTATTCTGTTCTCGGGGCATGAACTGGATATTGAATTCCAAGAAGAAATTTTCTACCATGTCCCAAACTTCATTCCTATAAGCCCTTAGCCTAGGATGTTTGGTCTAACACTGATTCCTGACTTGCCTAACCACCAGTTCTGAATCTCCCAGAACTTTTAAAATTTTTATACCCATGTTCCTGGCTGTCTGCAATCCTAACAGAAGTGCTTCATATTCAGCCACATTATTAGTGGCTTCATATTCTAGTTTGAAGGACAGAGGGACCCATCTTCCTGTAGCAGAAATTAATAATATTCCTGCTCCATTACCTTCTTTAGAATTGGCCCCATCAAAATGGAGCATCCAGATTTCTGCTTCCATGTTCTCTGAGGGCTGCTCACTCTTGATCTGGCAGAAGGATGGTTCATGAGCATAATCTTGATCTTCTTCCAACATCAAGCATGAGAAATCTCCTTCCTTAATGTAGACTGGTGAATTTACAGAATTTTCAGCCTTAGTCACCATCTTGACAAATCTAGTCTCCCTGTACAATCTCCTCTCTTGGCCACCAAAAACTGGGATAATAGCATATGTTAAATCCAACTTGATTGACCCGCCAATTTTTGTTCCCCAGGACCTTGACAGCAACATACCAAAGCGATCTGGGATGTCAGCCACCACAATGTCCATTACCACACTTTTTTGCTGGGATTTGGGCCAAATTGACTATCAAATCCTTGATCATCCCTAAGCATTTAACTCTTTTGGAATCAAATGAGTAGAGGTCTTTATATGGACGTGTGATTTGTAAACCTAGTTGTTCCATGACTGACAGAGGCATAAGATTATGGAAAGCTCCAGAATCTAACATGCAGTTATGTAATAGTAGGTCATGGATTACTAGAGACACATAGAAGGGAGGAGTAGAGGGATCTATCTCCTCAACATGTGGGCCGAAAACTACCATGGGTCTCTCTTCTTGAAGGTTGAAACTATCTGGAATGATTGGTGCTTCTGGAGGGAGCATGAAAGATGTGACTTGAGATTGATATGCTGGCTGTTTCAACAGTTCAGTCAAGGGAACTGGGATTTTTACCTTTTCAAGTTCCTTTTGCAGACTAAAAGCAGGAGGGGGCTTTTCTATCACAATCTCTTTTGACTCTTTATCTTCAACTGGGGGCTTGGCTTCTTTTAACATGGGTTTGGCATTAGGGGAAGTGACTACTTTTGAAGAAGAAGGAATTTGATCATTAGACTGCAAAGGTTTGTTTAGAGGTTTCTTACCTTTGTCTGTAGCTTTCTGCATCGTTGATTCCTCCTGAGCAGGTGCTTCCTTCTGGGGTAACTCTTCTTCTTGCTCTTGGGTACGAGTCCTCTTCCTAGAAGATCTGATATTATATCTTCTATTGAAATTTGCATGCATGAAATCATCAAATTGTTTACAATAATGATCAAATTCTGCTTCATCTGTGTCTCTGGTCTTTTCTTCTTCTTGCAATGAGCACCTAGCTTCATCATTCCCTTGCAAAGGGAATTCTTCTCCATCACTATTTGAAAAGGCAAGATTTGCATCTTCCAGTCCATAGGCAGTGTCATCAGTAGAATCATCTACTAGACCTTCCAAGTACAATGGGTGTGGTACTTGATCTTGTTGTTCTCTTGATTCCCTTGGAAATATTTGCAGGGGTGTTCTTCTGTACTGAGGATTGTAACCTTTTTTTGGAGCATTCTGGAAGTTTTTGTAAGCTGAATTCTTGGCCTGCACTTCAAGCTTAACCATTTTCTTAATTAATTTTCTCATTTCTTCCATTTTGTCTGAGTCTCTGTCCTGACTAGAAGTGGATGCCTCCTCTTTTCCCCTTCTTCAGGTATCTTGCTCAGCTCTTCCTTTTGATTTTCCAGTGGAGGAAAATTTTGCTTCCAACTCTAGTGCGTCTGCCTGAGCATCATCCAGAGTAGCAGGATTTCTTTCTCTGAGAGAGAAGCCAAATTCTGAATCAAAGGCTGCTACAAAAACAACTTTAGCAGCAGTTTGATGGGGTTTCATATTAGCAGGGAGACTCAGATATAATTTATTAAATCTCCTGATAAATTCTAACACTCCTTCATTGTGTCTTTTCTTTAGTGTATTGAACTCAATGAGATAATTTCCATGATCTTTCTTCTCTCCCCATTTCCTGAGGAAAGTGTCTTCCATGTTATCCCAATTGGTAATAGAACGGCTAGCCAATGTCTTAAACCATTTTCGAGCTTCACCATCTAGAGATTGCACAAACAGTCTTAAGACCACATCTAAATGTTTGACGTTAAAGTTCTCTGCAAAGGAGCAGAAAGTCTCAAGATGTTTTTGAGCATCGATTTCATTTTCTCCATTTAATCTGGGCAAGACCTTCAGATAATCATGGGGCATATCATTCAGCACTTGGGGTAATTCCAGGGGAGAATATTTATTCATCAAGAAAGCCGGAACATTGGCCATTGGAGGAGGTGGAGGTAGTGTGATATTTTGATGCATAAGAGGAGGAGGAGGAGGAAGTGGAGTATGAATAATAATAGGAATATACTCAACTGCAACTTGAGGGGTTGAGGGGAAAAAAGGTATATTAACAACAGATACTTCGGTTACTTCCTTGACCTCTTCAACCTCAGGAGTAGGATGAAGACTATTTTTATTTCTGATACCCTCTTGGGGTGGACTATCTGAATAATAATAATCAGTATCTCCCACAGTGGAGTCGGGATTTGGCACTTGATTTTCTTGAGAGGAAGAGGATGGAAAGTCTTTTGTGGACACTTCAGGAATTTCAGAACGGGCTGATTTCCTTTCCCTCCAATTTCTTCTATGTATAATATGGTCAGGGTCAGACACTGAAGGTGTCTTTGGCTTAGACGAATCTGACCTCAGGTGTGGCTTACGAGGAGCCAGGACTGCAAATAGATATATCAAATAACAAATGTGGAGTCTCCAAGGTGAGGGATATACAACTCTCAACTCTCCATGCTCACCTACTTAGAGAGTGAATATGATTTTTCGAGGCCCAGGGATTCAAATTTTCTTAACTTCATTCCCCGGAAACAGCGCCAGAAAATGTTGTAGCTCCTAGAGACAGCCTAGAGTTGTGATAGACTAGTGCCTAGGACATCTTAGCATAGGAAGGAGCATATAATATAATGTATGAAGTTGTCAACCTCAACTCACATGCTATCTCCTATAAACAAGGAAATAAACTAGAATGGGACCAAACTCTCAGAAACTGACACAGGAAAAGAGATACTGCAGAGGCAAGATGCAGAACTCTAATGAAAAAGCAACAGAAAATTCAGAGATAGTTTACTGCAAAGCGGGCCAATTCAGAAATACTTCACAGACATAAATTATCATAAGGTGTATGTAGTGAAAGAAATATTGAGAAGATAATAGTTAACATTGAGCTGATACCCAGATATACAATACCACCATACATGGGCTTACCAATCTAAGAATCCATACATGATAATAGCATTTTAAAAGCACCTCCCCAAAGAAACTAATATAGCAGAAACATGGTTTATATGAGTAATGGAACAGAATATCATGCATGAGCCATATTTAAAGCGCTTGACTGATCCAAGCATGGGCATCAACTAGGGTGAATCCATACCAAAAATCAGTGAGCCACTCGCATTCCAAAACATGATACAAGAAAGATGGATCAAATGAAATGTTCTATTAATACAACACGATAAAGAGAGTTACACACTGTGAAATACCAAAGACCAGAATCCTCTTTGATAGATAGAACTCCTCCTCATTGAGACCCTATGGGCTTTGAGCCTTCATACAAGAATTTTACAAAATGTATGCAAAAATCCTTTCACTACATAATTTTCTGATAAAAATCTGGAACCCTTACAATGCGTTTTTTCATGGTTTTTATAGGAGAAACCAAAACCTAGTAAAAGAGGTAGGTGATAAACGTTTAATCATATCATAAAAACAAAATGGAGGAGACGTGCATGCCCATACTACTTGATGACTTTGTGGTGATGCACGTACTTTGTAGTCTGTCTTCTGAAATAAATGTTATGGGTGAAAATATCTTTAGGAACACGATATAGGGATAACCATATTAACATTATGTCCTTTTCTGAAGGTAAATTCTGCTGAAATGAAACCTGGAGGGTGTTGCTTCTTGTGCATTGTACTCTTTGCCTTTTGAACCCTGAATTATGATTTAAAATCTTCAATGCCGAACATTGAATTCCTTGACCTTCCACTGATACTCCTGTGCTGCTCCATCAATGTTTTCATCTATGAAGTCGGCACCTTGAATGTCCCTACAGGGTTTGACAAATTTGAACCCTATTTCTTTAATTGAAGTCTTGTCGATTTGGCTTCTGAGGCCTTTCTTCATAATTCTACTCTGCAAAATGGTCCTTTGATGTGGGCTCTATCACAGTAATTGAGACTATGAATCATAATAGTTCTCCGCCGCTGTAATCCTGCAAAATCCGCAAACTCGTTAAAGAAAACTAGGCCAGGAGATGATGGACGTGGCAGGATCGATGAAAATGACTATGCAGACATGGCGAAATGGTGAAACAACGTAGGGTGGCGGAAAAATGCAGCGGAGGAATGGCGGATGAGCTGACCAGAGCTAAAATGTACAACATTTAAATTATAACGTATGAATGGAACACATAAGTGGCGAAGGAGAAGTGCGATGAACATGTGGGATGGTGACGTGGGGGAACGAAATCAATGGCGGAGTATGCAGATGATATGGACCATTCGATCTCTAGGCGAGATCGACGGTTAAAAACACATCGGAGGGCAATAAGATGGTGGGCCAGGGGCGCAATGGGCTTGGACTAAATCTCGTGTAGCTTCGGAGCGCGATGACCGTCGGATGCAGATCTCCAAATCGAACAGCTGTCATGAATATCGCACCGTGACTTTGACCGAACAATAATGCGCGATGAAGAGCGGTTTTGAAGCCGTACGTGGGGACACGCGTCAGGCGATGAGTGGAATCGTTGGCCCAAGGAGAATTACCACCTACCACCGAAAGGCGGTGTGATATAAACCACCGATTTTTGCAATAGGAGCGAGCGTGGGGACCACCAGGATAGACAGGCTGTGGACCATTGATTTCACGGTCTAATCGGACGGTAGTCGGGCGGTCTGCAAGCACGATGGAGACGAACAAATGCCATCCAATCTTGTACAGATCTACGGCTCGAAATGCTCCCGATATTCTTTTGATAAGCGTATATAGAGTTAGCACTCGGTTCAGGCTTTCGGTCTCGTGGAGGAAAAGAGCAGAGGCTTAGAAGAAGGGGCTAGGCCTGTTAGATTTTTGAGTTTACGATCAGTGGCTTTTATAATGAAATTTGGGGGCGGAAAGGCCACGATAATCATAAAAATGATTTTTCTAAGGCTGTAAAAGGGGATCTAAGGTGTATAAGCCAGTTTGCCTGTGAAAATTTTATAGGAAGCTGGTTATGATCAATAGAGTGTAAGAGGAATATGCCATTCTTTGATGAGTACATAAAAGAGAGTGTAATGTAATATTTAAAATAGAGAGAGTTACATAGAGGCATGAGAGTCATGAAGGAGAGAGGTGTGAATTGATTAAATAGATGAAGTTGATTTCTAATTCCCTTTTAATAAAATATCATAGTCTCATAAAAGATAATGATAATACTAATAATATTGAGAATTAAGTCAATATTGAACTATAAGGATTGATTAATGATAACTTATTTTAATTTCCTTCAACTATGATTGATTACCAATTTATGCAAGGAAATTTACTATTTTTGGAAATTCATGCTTGAGATGGTAGAAATGACTTTCTATTTTTAGAAATTTATTCCAGAATTGTCAGATTGAGATTTTATTTACGTTTATCCATAAGTGGTATTTTTATTTCAAATAATAGGAATTTTGCACTCCTATTTCATGCATCTTTGTGCCTTAGTAGATTGAGGACTCCGCGTCGTGATCTACTCTAAAGATCTAAGATTCCATAACTTGATATTTTTAAAAATTTAGGACTCCGCACCCTAAATATATAAGACTCCATATCTTTATATTTCTTTGATTTAGGACTCCATGCCCTAATTTCCATGCTTTCTCATCTACTGTGCTCTGAAACTCTGCATTTCTCCTTATGGTACTGATTGTGAGCTTTTACCCATTTGATGGTTCATTGGTAAGGCCTTGTTCGAAGACATGACACATCACAATCTCATAGATCAAAGGAATCATATGAATTTCATAATGAAATTAACTTAATCACATTTTACTAACAATGTTGCATGACTTCCACAGTAATTCATAATAGAACATCCTTGTTGGAAAAGGACCAGGCCCCCTACCACATCCTGCTCAGTACAAGGTTAGACCTATATATAATCATACAAGTAATGTATTATCCATAAATCATAATTTAACCATATATTCCACATAACCATAGGCATCCATGGATCTGTGTGTCCCAATCCTGGATCACCATCCATGTCATAGACCTATGTCAAAACTAGGATACAGAAAGAGAAAACATAGCTAATATGCTCTTAACCAAAATCGCTTCTTATACACAAAACCATAGATATTATCATAACCATACAACAACCAGGTGACCCAAACCAAGTATATAGCATAGAATCATGTCCATAAGTACGTTATGCATAATATTATATAATTATATCACAATCACCCTCTCTAAGTGTCATCAATGTTATCTCACCAAGAAGGGACACTACAATCACCACCACCACATGTACCAGCTAGTTTTCTCTGCATCATTACCACTTGCCATGTGGAGGTGCCACCTATACTACCACATTTGTTGACATGCCAAATCGTACTAGGGTCCACTTTGGTTCGATGCTAGGGAATCCAATATCTGTCCATTTTCATTTTGTCTTACATATTATACCTCCATGAGGCTTGGATTCTCAAATAACCTCAAAGAGAATAGATTTTTTTAAAGTTTAGAATAACCTTGAAGAGACTGAATTTCGTTAAATCCTGAATCTATCTATCTAATTCGTTGTGTTTCTTGTTTCACAGTCGGATGCATCCCAGATGACTAGATGCCCAAATGCCTCAATATATCTTTGACTAAATCTAGATCGACAATCATCCACCTAGTTCTCAATGTTGCTTGACCCTCAAATGAAAAAATGGCCAAATATTCATTATCCCGATTGGGAATCATGACCCATTACAACCTTTCATAGAATCCATCACTTAAAACAATTTTTCTCCTAATTCCTTAGGAATTTGTCAAAGTTTCATATAGTACTGGAAAGCTCTTTGAGAGGGCTATCCAACCAAGGACTTTTAATGTGTTGTTAAAAAAATTACCTGCAGATAAAATTCCTTCAAATATTACACCCAAGAAATACAACACGCATCATAATAGCACAATAATCATGCATGAAGACTCAAAAACCTCCCCTTGAACTTTTCATTACTTGACATAAATGATTGACTTTGACATCACTGACAATATCTGCAAAAATGTTCAAAAATATTCCAATTAACGCTAACTCATTTTATATGGGAATGAGATTTAGAGATTCCATAGTACATTTTGGTTTGTAGTAATTATTAGTAGGTTCCCTTGATATGATAATGGGAATATATCAATGTCCTTTTATTGATAGATTCAACAATTTTATGATGACAGCACATCTTTATCCACTTTCTAGAATGTAATAGGTACCCCGATGCCCATCATCATTATTGGTGGGTTGTCTCTTATTTGTTATTGTTATGCATCAATGACCAATAGCAAAATGGTTTCTCTTATATGTTTAACATTGGATGATTTATTTGTATGGGGTAGATTCATACCATTTATGGGTTTAGATTTAAGACCGTGGGCCATAGTAGCATATCCTCTTTATGTTGCTCCCTAATTTGTACAAGCTAGTACCACTTACTCATATGACATTGGTACTTTTGGATAATTATTCCATGCAACTCACTTTTATAGTTATTCTCCTAGTGTATATCAAGACATGGATCCACTATGTATTTGTTCATGGCCATGATTTATTTGACATGGATTCACCGTGTATCTTTTTTCATGTACATGTTCTTTGCATTATATATACTTCATGGATTCGTAGTGTACTTTATTTGGTGACCACAATATTTTACAAATGGACATGGGCATACCCACCTTAGGAATAGAGTCGTCTAATGCCTTAGTTTTTTTTGTAGGTAATTTCTTCATCAAAACATCAATGAACTCCACCTAGGCCCACTCATCATCTTCCTCCATGATTTGTAGTTTATTTCAATCATCAACTCCCTTTTTAAGCTCACACATTAGGGGGCATCTATTATAGCTTATTTTGACACTTCCTTATCTTAGATGCCTAATTGGCCACATAACACACCTCTTGATGACTTCGGAAACTCTTTATAATACCGAAGGAAAAAAAAAAAAACCTCCACATGCTCTTGTTTCTCACAAGAGGAGAGAGTACATCATTTTCTTTCTCACAAAGGTAGAATACACATTTAAAAATGGATAAAACATGTAAAATTCATGAAATTCATGCATTCTTGAGTGGGGTCTATAGCAAAACTACTTCCATAACTTCCTAAAACCCTTTCCAATCTATCTCAATCAGCTTTCATTTGTATAAAAGGAGGCATAAATGGATGGAATGGAGAAGTATTGATATAATATCAAAGCTGTCATTATGATATCCTTATGTTAGAGCAAGAAGAGGTAGTTGATACCCTTGATTTTTTATTATCATTGACCCTTGGAAGGCCCTTGATTTTTAGGCGTTTTCTCTTTCTCATGCATATGAGGTTGCAAAATTCATCCTATTGTGTGGAGAAGTGTTGGAGTTTTGAAGTAGCCTTGAGTGGCCCAAGGATGGAGGAATTTAGATGATAGTTTCAAAAAGTGTTGAGAATGAATATGACATAAATTTATATAACACTATCCATTTCAATTAAAAAGGAATACCTTTATTCTTTCCCTCCACACAATTAATTGTTTATGTTCAATAATTTTCCTTTATCTATATTTGGTCACAAAATTTACTTTCTTGGTTGATTAATTAGGTCAATTATTGTAATCTTATTTTCATCATTTTCTATTTGGTTTGAGGAAGGTTCTTGTCTTTTTGTGTATATGTATTGAATCTTGAATCATATCAAGGAAAGTTGGAAAAAGGGATCAACATCAAGGGATTCTTCTACAAGTGGAATCAATATTAGTTAGGTCCTCCTTATAATCGAATGATAGTTTTTCCAAGTATATTGTAGGCTAATCTTAGATATTGAAGTGCATTGTTATATGAATTCAATATGTTAATATCCCACCCTAGATATAAGATAAATTCATCTACAATAACTATATAAAAGTGTAGAAATTACGTAAAACCTTGCAATTGCTAATGAGAGCAAACTAATCTACAAAAGACACAAGATTTCTCTACCAAAATTTTGTGGAAATAAAAAAATGAATAGAAACATAATCACACATAGATCAATCACACAGATAAATTTATCTTGGAAACCCAACTGGGAAAAAAAATCTCTTTCTTTTACTATCAACTAAGCAATATGATCTATTACGAAGAATATGCTTCATGACTGAAGCTCCCTGCAATACTGATAAACACTCTACAATAATTTCCCACCACTGAGGCAAATAAGACCTACTAGGAGCTACTATTTCCTAGTGCAATTATGCCCCTAAAAACAAGATTTTTTCCTATTTCCTTGCGCAATTCCAAAGAGAATTGCTCTGCTTTCTTCTCAAGCTCCGCACACAAAAATCTATGTACCATAATACATACATTTTTTTCATTCATTCAATCTCAATATGCAATTCGAATTGCATGACCTACTAGGGCTAATTTCAACTGTTAAAACTATTTAACTGACCATAAGTTGAGTTAACGAAAATTCAACTACTCAACTAAACTCAAATATATCTCTATTCTAGAACTAGAGATCAATTAACTGACAAAAACTAGATTTAACTCCACTAGATAGCTAATTTTAGCCATCAACTAGTCCACAACTCACTACATGCCATCTAACTCGAATTAACTGATAATAAACTAGTGATAGGCCACATCACACATGTTAACTGGAAGGTAACTCGAATTTCTATGAGACCGAATTCGAATTTTCTTCTTTAACCAAGGCACAAGTAAAACGAAGCCATTCCCTGCTAAATTTCAACAAAAAGGTAAGGAAATCATCATCTACAATTATCATCATCCATTACAGTATTTACTATCCTAAAGTAATATTTAAAAAACCAAGCCTTACAAGTGGATGTGGTTTTTATATTCATCCATTCATTAAATATAAGAAGGGAAACATGAATAAGTTGGAAGACATGCTTTCATGGCCACCTATATTCAATATCATAACTTTGGGAACTCTATTGATAATATGTAAAAAATAATGGATATTCCATTCAAATAGGTCATCACAACAAATTTTGTAAAATATGAAATATATTACTATGCAAATTTATTTCCGTAGATCTCAAATTTATTCTCACTAGCTTATTACTCAAATTTATAAAATAATTGAAATTAAAAATGAAAGGGAAATCAAATTATCATACCATCCACACAAATTATTACAAGATCTATCTTAGTAAACCTAAAATGGGAGAAAACCAAACTAGAATGTGAGGCATATGCTCTACTTTATTTCATTGGTTATTAAGCTAAAAATACAAAGAAAAGTGCACTCATTGTGGGGTTTCATTTGACACTATAGCCTAAATAAATAGAATAGAATATTCTCCCCCCTTTATTTTGTTCTCAAATCACACTCCTAGATTCTTTGTTGAATGTTAAAATAACGAGACCTCCTCTCCTTCTAGTGGCCCAATATCTAACATAGTATAATAATTGTCTAAAGTTAGTAAACATCAATTATTGTTAGGGTTTTTCATATTCTATAATATTATTGAAATTCCAGATGTAACATCCACACATGAGTAATTTATATTGAAATGGAAATCACTAGGTACCATGGCAGTCAACATGGTAGAGTGGTCAACAAGGTAGGTCAAATTGTAGGAGGCATAACTTCCACATATGAATTCTAATTGAGATGATTTTCACATTGTTGGAAAGATTTCATTATGTATAAAAATATGAAGGGGATAAGCACTATTCTTATAGAGTTTTGATGCTAAAGAGTGTCATTTGATACTTTAAAATGGATTTGGAAGGTTGTAGACCTGAAATCTCCAAACTGGGGCCTACCACTAAAATGGTACCTACAAGCCAATTCCTCACATTTTCCTCCCCAAAAGTACCAAGATATATGAAAATTATATATTTATCCATTTTAGGTAATATTCACATTGGTATTTTCACTTGTGAGACATACAAAGAGGCATGCATGAAAGATGGTTACTTTAAAGAGGTTTCTTAGTAGTTACAAGTCCATGTTCCAATAGACAAAGGTGATAATAAAGTTGAATGTCATATCCAATATGGTTTTATCAACGATATACAAAATATTTTGGTTCTTAAATGTGGGATATTTTATCTTATTAGAGAAGCTTACACCTCCAAAGTCGTAGGGAAATTTGGTGTTTGGAAGATAGTTCCAAACTTATAGATATTTATGTATTGACCCAAAATGTAAGAATATATATCTAGGTTTATTAGAGGATGCTTAATTTTTTTATTAGAAAACATAGTCACGAAAATGATCTTTTATACTCAATACCTACTAGATAATGGGAAATCATCTCCATGGATTTCATGGGTAATTTTCCAAGAATAAGGAAGGGAAATAACTATTTGTTTGTGGTAGTTGATAGGTTTATGAAGATGTGCATTCTCATGTCTCATAAAAATATCATCAAGGAAAAATATGTAGCAAACATGTCCTTTGAAAAGTTTTGGGTGCACCTTGGGATACCAAGGAGAATCATCCTAGGCTATGATATCAAATTTCTCAATGCCTTTTAGACTACTCTTTGGGAAAAGATGGACACCAACTTGTTGAGATCTACATCTTCTCATCTTAATATGAGAAGACAAAAGTATTCAATAGGAAAATAGACTATATTTTGAGGGTCTATAGTCAAAATCATCCAAGGACCATGGTACACACACACACACACACACACACACACACACACACACATATTAGTTTTGTAAAAAAAAGTAGTCCAAACTTCTATCAATCATAGTCTCCTTTTGAAAAGTGTTTTAGTATTTGCCACATTTTCCTTTAGATGTTGCACTTGGATAAATAGGCCCATCATGTAGTCAAGATAAAATAATATAATAATAAGGGGTAGTTAGAAAAGATGCATATGAATACTCATAATAAAGTATAAATACACATGAGTATCATTGTATTGAGATATGTTGGAAGTATTTATTTGTAGCAAACATGGTTTGTAGAATGATTCCTTCCATAAAGAGTATTTGATGGTGTTACCATACCTTAAGGGTTCTTCTCCACATTCGTGTATTCTTTATGGTGTGAATTAATTTGAAATTTTTGAAATTTAAAGGTTTATTTTTTAAGTTGAAAGTTATGTTTTTCCTTAGGATGTTTGTGGTTGAAAAATCATGCCAAGTCCCCTATGGAGATTTTAGAGTCCTCCCCAATTTAAGCCCCAAGATAGCTCTTGGTATAGAAGGGCCAACCATCAAACATTCACAAATATGGTTGTTTAGAGTCACCTCATAAAAAAAACGTATCTCATGCACACTTTAATGATAGATTCCATTGGTTTCCAAAAAGTAAAATGTTGTAAAAATAATGCAAAATGGATAGAGAAAACCTAATTAAATATTTAGATCAGGGCTTGATTCATTGGGCACTATTATCGATATTGCAAATACATAAAATGAGTTGATGATTGACGTAGTGGAAGTTAAAATATGGTACATATATCAAGTATCAATGAGAATGGAATGGTATTCCTTGGCACTTATAATATACAAAAAAATTAGAAATGCTAATGAGGGCGACAATTTTTAGCATTCCATGATAACATAGAAAGTGCGTTGGAAATTTAGATAATTAATTTAGTAGCTCAAGTCACTCATATACCTCTAAAATGCATCTCAATATTATCTGTAAACTTTTGTGGAATCCTTACAAATAGTTAATTACAACAAATATGATAAAATAAAACTCAAATTCATTCTATCAAGATTAAATTCCTTTAGACTCAAAATTTGTTAATTGCTAATTTTATGCTTATGCATGAAATACATAAAATGAATAAATCAAATAACAACAAATTCAATCACATACCATCTACAATACACACAAATATTTTCTCTAGGAAACCCTTACAAGAGAAAACTTAGTTGGAAGGTGAGGATGTTATGCTCTCTTTTCTAGTATGGAAATAATGAAAGTACAAAGGAAAGGGAACTATATATGTAGTTACCTAAGACTATAACAAGTTAGGCTACTACATAACACTAACCCCCTATATTATGCTTCCTAACTCCCACTCCCAGTTGCTCTTCTCTATTAAGGAATAAGATATAAATGCATAGAATGGAACCCCTACTACTCTCAGTTGCTCGATATATAACATATGTCAATGGCCAAATAGGGGTTATATTTAACTCTTTAAATCTCAACTAGAGTTACAACTTTAGCCCTTCTAGATTCTTCTTCATAGTCCACACATGGATAGCCCTATTTTCATAAATAACAAGGGTTGATGTGGCATCCTCTTAAATCATTTTGGTCAATCATGATAGCTTCATTATAGGGTAAGTTACTACAACAATATTCATCAAATATACTTGTTCTAAAACTTCCTCAAGCTTCAAAATTTATTAAGAAGCTCAATTTTCTTCCCATCTTTGAAGACTTTGAGGGTAGGTGGGGAATTTCGAATGATTTTGATAGCCAAATCAATAATATATTCTAGTTCTTTATGTATTTCTAGACCACCCTCCACATGATCCTCATAGTTAATCAGTTCATAGTGATGAAGTCAAACTCATCTTGTGTTAATGGTCTATTTTGAATTTTAGTGTTGCCATATAGTAGGCTTGATTCAAAGCCAAACTTGCCAAGATAATTAGTACTTTTACATATCATTGGATAATAATCACCTAGCATGCAAAGCTAACTCAACTTCTCCACTAACAATGTTTTCAATTTCTCAACACTATGTTGTATTATTTTCCATCCAAATAGGCGATACATTCATGGAGAAAACATACTCAAAGTTGGAAATCCAAAGGATCTTTAGACTTTATCATTTTAAAATGGATTCCACTGCTCCTTTTCTCCAGTAAACATTTCCATGCTACTACCTTCTTTTTGAAATAGGTCTGACTTTATCAAACATCAAATCTATGCTTCTCAATTTACTTAATATGAGGTCAAGAACTCCTACCCAAATCAAAGGTGATAACATAGCATGCCAATTTCCTAGACCATGATAAGGATCTATACAACTCATGACAAATTTAGCTTTGTCAAATGGGTATTTTCTCAAGGCATTGAATAATAAAGCATGAGGAGGATACATGTGAACCTTTCCTCTAGCTTCTTTTGTCATTAACTTTGAAATGTTTTCCATATAAGGGCCTTTGAAGCTTTCCATGAAATGCATGCAACCAAGTCTATTCAAGGGGAAGATTTAAGATTTTTTTTAGAGTCACAATAGATCATATTTTCTTTTGTATTTATCAATGTTTGCTAAGTAGTATCAAGACACTTAACTTTAGAAATAAACTTTTAAAGTTTGGAAAAATAAAATGCATTAACACCATAAAGAACACAAGAATATAGATAAGATCCCTTAAGGCATGGTAATGTCATCAAATACTCCTTATGGAAGGAATCACTCCACAAGCCATAATTTCTATAAAACGATACATCAAACATATCTCAATACAATGATACTCTTGTATATTTATACTTTCTTATGATTATTCCTAGGGGTCTATGCCAACTACCAAATTTCTATTATATTATTTTCTCTTAACTAATTAGTGGACATAATGATTACTTATTAAATACCAAGTAGGTGTATTGCATGATTATGGTCAAATTACATTCATAATCCTCTTGGGCACTTCCCTAGGTAATCCATATTATCCTCCATAAGTACATTACAAGGAGACGTAGTTTAATTACATCTAAATAAAAACATGTTACAAGTTCCTAATAAGAAGGTCAAGGTTATGTGTTATGGTCCTTTCAAAGTGTTGGATAAGGTCAATGGTAGTTCCTAAATAGTTATTATACCCCCACAAATGCACATCTACTCAATAGTGAATATGGAAGATGTAGAACTCTATGAACCTTCCATGCTAAACTAGAAAACTTGTGAGCAAGTCTTATGTACCATAGAGAGTTTAGCATTAGAAGCTTGGGTAGAGTTTGGAAAAGTTACAATTTCACATAAGAAGTCCAAAAAAACTAAATTGGATGAACATGACATTTAGTAGGTTGGGTTGTAAGGATAACTTTCAAATAAGGCTAAATGGTACTTCACAGAGAAGGAAGTAGAACATTTTCCTCACCTCCTTTGATAAAACATTTTGAGGACTAAAAGCCTCCTTAAATTGGGAGGTATGATCTAAAGTGGATCATAAAATAAATTTTCATCCATTTTTATACTTTATGGGTCGAAAAAATAGAGATATTGTCTTGTAAGGCCCATTTTAGGGGTAGGTGTTGCTTTCGTTATTTATGGTATAGAAACTTCATAACCTATTTGAGACCTAGTTACACTATCATTTTTGGGGTTAAAAATATGTCAACAAATTTCTTAGTCTCTAGATAGTGTTATACACATCAAGAGCTTTTCAGTGATGCAAGATCACCTTAATTAGGTTTTATATGTGGAATTAATTCCTTCTACAAGTTGACCTGTCATGTTGGCCACCATGATGCAAGTGGATGCCATATCAACTCACATTACTCACACATGTGAGGCTAGTCACATGAGGAATTTAAAGAGAATTCTGAAGGGTTCAAAACCATAAACCTTATTGAGAGTCAAGCCATGCAAAAAAATTATCCCTCACCCTAACCCTGCATGATTATCAAACATGTTAAAGCATTAATTTGTTGGGACAAGAAGGTGTTCCATTCTTATTGTATTGTTTATTGTTTCATAGTTTAGCAAAGAAATTAGGAGTGGGATATTGAAGTAGAACAAAGGAAGTAAAGCATACTCTAGTAGCCATATAAGCCATAGTGTCCATGACAACCTCAACGTAAGTGCACTTTTTATGTATTTGCATTCCATAATTGAAAAGAAAAGAACAAGACGCATACCTCACTATCTAGCTAGGTTTTTATTGTATTGGGCTTTCCGAAGGTACACCTTTTATTCATTATGTGAATGGTGCATTATTTTCTTATTTATTTCATTTCGATTTTGGTTTTAGTATTTTGTGCACTTAGCTAGTAATCTTAAATCTAAAATGCAAAGTAAAACATTATTTATTAAAAAATTGCATAATATTGTAAAATTTGTTGTCGTGAACTATTTTAATAGAACATCCATAACAATATACATATCACACAATATAAACTAAAATACTATAAATAAACATTAAAAATAAAAAACAATATAAATGAGAATTCCATAAAATACAAGAAACAACACTAAGTATAATAAAAACACATCCAAAAATAAAATAGTTATAAAAGATATAATAAAATAACCACAATTATTATGCACAACCATAACTTTATAATAATGATAAAAAAAAAAAAAAAATACATACAATAAAATAGAAGAAGTTATTGAAGTAAAACAAAAAATAACCCAATTACCACATGTCATAAATACCTCTACATGATACTCGAGTTTTCTCTATGGAATAATAAGATGCAATGATGTACCCTTAAATATTGGTCTCTATCTATGGAATAATATGATGTAATGATGTACCCTTAAATATTGCTTGCTTGCAAAATAATGAGACCCAAAAAGACTCACTTTGTAACCATATAAAAAAGTAATGATGGAATAAATGAAGGTGCAATGATTTACCTTAAATATTAATGAGAACCAAAAAGACTCACTTTTTAAGGATATAAAAGAAGTAATGAAAAGTGAACCATATTGGTAATGCTATTTTATTTTGCCACCCTTTTCTCTTGATGTTGATTCCACAAAATCATGATGCTTGTGAATTCAACATTACTCTTGTAAGGTGCCCCTAAATGATAACTCCCCGCAAAAAAATTAATTACACATGATATATAAACTCCACCCTTTACATACACCAATGTTAATAAGACAAGTTACATTATGATATATTATTTTTTTAATTTGTTTACACATTCTTAAGTTACATATTTTTAACTTGTAATTTAATGTGAAAAAATGTATTTTTATACTTCTTTTCACTAAAATATTAAAAGTATGTTTTGATTAAATTGTTTAAAAAAATGTTTCAATGGTTCCATATAAAAAATCTAGCATAGATGATCTTCTGATGCCATCATAAAGTTACGGCGTGTTGCTTGCCTTAACTTTATAAAATTTGAAAAATAATTACCAAATAAGCTTCCCTTTCATTGATTTTAATAATAGTTTCCAATGGCTAGATATTTGTCGATCTTTATTTAAAATTATGTCATTTTAATCTGGGAATAAAGTATATCCTATTTTATATTGTAAAGTACATCCTATTTTATATTTCCAAAACTTTGTACTGATCAAGTAATTGATTGTCACGAGTACGAATATTGATTCTTGTTTTGGGGCTGCGAATATTGATTGCAGAATGATTAATTGTGACTAGATACTCTTATCTCCATCATCATCATTTTAATTAGTATTTTTAAAAATATTTATATTTATTAGGTTTATATATATTTTAATATATATATTTTTAAATTTAAGTTTTATTTGGAATAATGAAATTATATGTTATTTATAATATTATTTAGCACTAAATTTTTGGATGCGAGTGTCTAATGGTGGCTCTACTTGTTACATGGCATTTCTTCCATAGGGCAGTTGTCTTAGCCACATGGCTCGGGCAGCGCATGGCTCAGGCGAGGATGCCATTAAATTTGCAGTCGCTCAATCTGGCGCCATTACTCACCTTCATGTCACCTGCTCCGAATGCATTAACGCATGTCCTTGTTGCCGAATACTGTTGTATTTCATGTGTAATGATGTTGCTCCTCCTTCATCTTTTTCCCTTCGTCTCTCTGTTCATCTAGCCGACTATTCTGCTCAGCGCTTTGCCCTTCATTCTCTATTAGCCCACCCACTTAGCGCCTCTTGCCACCTCTTTGTCAGCGATCCTCACTGTGCTCCTTCTCCTTCTTCGAACTCTGACACCTCAATGCCACGCCGCCATTGCATGAGATGTCGTTGAGGCAGAGGCCGAGGCCAGCCTTCCCGTCCTCCGCTTCCTATCTGAGAGGATTGCCCGGTGGAATTCACCCTCAATGTGAATTCGTCTGAAGCTCCACACTCGCAAAGAATGTCGACCCTCATTTCCTTGCACATTCCTGAAGCCCCCTCCAGCTCTTCTGGCTCGAGGTCAAGAAAAAGATTGCACAAATCTACAATGTCGTTGTCCATCCTTCAACAGCCCAGGAAATCTATGGCTCTGCCCACCAAGTCCGCGGAGAATTCTTCGGGTAGCGACAACGGCAGCAGCTCAGCAGAGGACGACAACGAAGTAGTCATGGGAGCGCGCTCAACCTCAATGTCGAAGCAAACTCCCCAATTGTCCAAGCCAGAAGATGACCTCTCAAACTACGGTTGTTTCATTGTCGAAGAGCCATCTACAAAAGCAATTCAAAATGACAAACACTAGAAAGACTAGCGCCACGGTACCTCTTTCTTTTGGTAGCTACAGCTCAATTTCAATTTTTTTTGTCTACTTACTTTCCGCACAGTATGCTTAGTTATGGGTACTTATGTTCTGTCTTGGTTTCCCCTTTTGGGGTAGCACCCCTCCTGCTACATGATCTAGTTTCTGGGTTGGTTTCCCCAACCCCTTCTTTTATTTTTTGAACATCTTCTTTCCCGCCAGAATTGACTAACATAACAATTCGGGTAAGAATGTTGAATTGTATCAATATATCTTTTTGTACTATATATATATATATTATTTAGCATTGAAATAATTTTACACAACAATTTTTTAAGATAATTAATATTCTACAAATTAATAAAATTTATTAAAAAAATAACAATATATTTTTAAATAATAATTATTACTTATTAATTTATAAAAATTAAACATAAATAAGAGGTCTCATATACCAATTTGATGTTTAACTTCACTGTGACATAAAAATTAGATAATAATAATAATAATAATAATAATAAATTTTAAATTTCATTTTAAATTAATATATTGTAAATAAATATAATTAATTGAAACAATTAGTTTAATTTTTATAAATAAATGAATTAAATAATTTTATTTCCAATTATTAAATAATAAAGCTAATATATTAAATTAAATTTATTTAATAATTAATTTATTGTGTGATTCAATATATTTACGCCGGAGGCGTTCTCCATTGGGGTCTTCTGGTCACCCCAGCCAATGAGAGACGCTTTTCGATGGCGCATGGAACCTATGATATTTCGCCACGTGTCTGTCATCTGTCAGATTCGGCAACATCTGCTTGGAGAATCCGACGGCTCACCTTCGTTTTGCACCAGATCGCCTGCGGAGTCATGTTTGACGGAAAATTACGTCTCTTCTAACAGCTGGAACGCCTATTCAGAATAGGGAGCTCTCGACTCATCTCCAGAAGTCACAGTTTTTGGAGCCGCTGATAGATTTTGAGGAAGAAGAAGAGGAGAATAAGGCTGGATCCAGTTTTGCAGCTCCAGAGCCTGTTGGTGAAAGGGGGCGAGACCGTTTGTGTCGGGACAAATCTCGCCATCGCAGAACCAGATCACTGTCGCCACTCAGAAGCTCGGCTCAATGGGTAGAAGAAGAGACTTCCAAATTAGAAGATGAAGAAGCAGGGGATGTGGATGAGAAGTCCAAGAACATTGCCTCCTCTTCTACTTCTTCGTCCTCGAGCTCCATAAAGCAAAGAGGTTCAAAGCGCTGGAGTCTGAAAGATCTGCTCTTGTACAGAAGCAAAAGCAAGGGCAGAGACCAAACCAGAGAGCGACACTCGGCTTTATCATTCGCCAATCCTGCAACACAGTCCTCGGAGAAACATAAGGTACGTAAACAAGCTGAAAAGCCTAAGCCTGCACCAGTCAAGAAGACAAATGCAATCCCAAGCTCGAATCCCACCAAGGGCCATTTGGGTATCTCGGTATGAATTCAACAGCGAGAAAGATATCTCAGATATCATGCAGCGCTCCGCACAGGCAGGCTTCAATACAGTTTTCTTTCAGGTTGGTCTTAATGCGTTTAGTCTAATTCAAACTCCTCTCGTTTTCGATGAAAAAATTGGGGCCGCGTTTGATTAAGAGATGTTAGATTACAGTTTTTACTGCGTCATGGACTAGATGTGTTGTTATTTTGTTTAAAGAGTTGCCTCTGATAATAAATGGACCTTCGAGTTGAATTGGGTGTCCAGCAGCACTCAAATAAATTGCTAATGCTATGTAATGCAGGGTTACAATGCTATGTAATGCAGGGTTACATATGTATAAACAGAATTCTCATTTAGACACATGCTGTTTGATTCTTTTTTTTCCAATTTGCAGCATCATACAATGCATAAAATCAAACGATTCCGCAACTAGACATATGAGTTTGCACGATTAAACATTGGGTTACTCAACAGTTAATGTTCACATTCATTATCACGAATATTCACAAACCATGTCATGCTCAGAATAGTGAGATTTAAATAACAGCAATACAAGAATGATATGAGTACTTATCTCTATTCAGAAGTCTGTCCAAGACACTGGTTGCGTAAGAGAGACTCACTTCATCGTTATAGGCACCTGCTGTGGATGCCACCCCAAACTTGACTGTGAGTCCAAATGTTGAAGGACCAGCCACAGGGTCTAAATCCACTCTGACGGCGTTAAAAAACCTGAAGCAATTGGATGTGAGTAACAATAATTTGAGCGGACCAGTTGCAGTCTTTGATACGCAAGTAGGGGTTAATACTCAGGGGAATCAGTTTATCAATACCATTCTCCCTCCTGGTTCTGCCCCGTCTGGTAATGGCAGCAATAGTGGATCTGGATCTCCATCTGGGTCTGCTGACAGTGCAGGGACTTCCAAAAAAAAGAACGCATCAGGTATGATCGTTGGGATTGTTGTTGGTTGTGCTGTTTTTTTTATCTTTGCAGTGGCTGCGATTCTCTTTTACTTGAGGAGGATGAAGCCCAAGTTCTCAAAGCTGCTGTTACATCCTCCGGCACCTCTGCGGGATACAATCAATGGGGCAGGGAGTGGTGAAGCTGGTAGCAACTTGGTTGGGTCTCATGGAAACGTCGTTTATCCTTTGTGGGTTCTTCAAAAGGCCACAAATAATTTTAGCCCTGAAAATCTGTTGGGCAAAGGAGGGTTTGGATCTGTCTATGAAGGTAAGCTCGAGGATGGTTCAACGGTTGCAATCAAGAGAATGGATCCTGAGCTTGTGAGTAGCAAAGGACTGCAAGAGTTTCAAGCAGAGATCAGCATGCTGGGCAAGGTCCGCCATCGAAATCTTGTTGCACTCCTTGGGTATTGCATTGAGAACAATGAAAGGTTGCTCGTATATGAATTCATGCCTTAAGGCACGCTAAGCCAACACCTTTTCCATTGGGAGCAGAATGGGCTCAAGCCTCTCAGTTTGAACAGTCGTCTGCTTATTGCTTTAGATGTAGCTCATGGGATGCAGTACTTACACAACCTGGCTTACAAAATTATCATTCACAGGGACTTGAAGCCTTCAAATATTCTTCTGGATGTCGAGCTGCGAAAAAAAGTCTCTGATTTTGGTCTTGCAAAGCTTGCTCCCGAGGATAAAGCATCCGTGGAAACAAGATTGGCTGGCACATTTGGATATCTTGCTCCAGAGTATGCAGGCAAGTTTTGATTGTAGTACCTTTAACTGTCTGTTTTGTTAGGGCAACAGTGGATGTTTTTTTTTGTCAATGTCAATTATAAAATATTAATTTCTGTTTCACCTCTTGACTATTGCAGCCACCGGACGTGTAACTACAAAATCAGATGTTTACAGTTCTGGAGTTGTGCTTATGGAGCTAATAACAGGCCAGAAGGCCTTGGATGAGAAGCGGTATGAAGATAAAGTTCATCTGGTGCCTTGGTTTAGACACATAAGTAGGGATCAGGAACGGCTCAGGACGTCTATAGATCCAGTACTCCAATCAATGGATGAGAACTGGAAAAACATTAATACCGTGGCTGAACTTTCCTGGCATTGTACCCAACGAGAGCCTAATGCACGCCCTGACATGGGTTATGTAGTTGCTGTTCTGGGGTCATTGGTAAAGCAGTGGAAACCTTCTGATGTTAACCCTGAGGACAGTGAGGACAATTTAGGAATGACACCGGAACAAGCTTTAAAGAAGTGGAAGATCTTCGATGATTCATCAATGACGTCCTTTGGAGGTAGGACTACTGATGTTGGAAGTTCTAATCAAGCATATATTGAAGGCCCTGGTTTTGTGAGTGCAAGATGATTCGGAAACTAGGGGATTAAGAAGCAAGTGTATGTGAGGAGGTAGATGTGTCATTTAAAAAGGCTTAGTCTTCTGCTCAATGTGCTATGGACGAGGATGCACAAATATTGAAATTACTCAGAACTACCATTAATATTGCATACCTCACATGACGTGTCTCCACATGTTTGCAGAAGTTACAGGTTCTGCAATGGATTATTCAATGCTTGAGAGTTCTGGTAAATTTAGAAATCAGGAGACAAGATTTTAAGGAAGCGAAGTTTTCTGCGAAGTGAGCAAAGAAAGAAGAAAGAATGCAGAGACACTCTGTTTCTTCTCTGGTTGCAAAAGTTAAAAACAATTCTATACTGATTGGCTGTTCCAATTAAAAAATCCAAAATGCTTTTTTCCTTTCTGTTTTGCTCAGTTTAAATATCGCCTTATATCGCCTTCTATTTCATTTGGTCTGGTGAGTTAGATAGCCCTTGTGCGCTGTGTTGTGAGCACATATAAGAGAAGATACATTGACAAATTTGATTTAAAATTAACATGTTTTCTGTTTTTCTTTGACTGATAAAATAAGCAAAAATTTGCAATGACATGAATTTTCAGACTGTGTTCATGTTTTTTCTGACAATACTTATTTTGAGAACTTTCAGAGACTTGATAATGTGATAATTCAGGAATGGGTGAGACTGCTTCCTGTGATTTTTTTAAAGCATGACATTCTTTAAAGCTGCTAATATTACTAAATTTATGTCCTTCAGAGGAGCACTTAATTCACTTTATAGGTCATGTCATTGCATGCTACTTTGCCACATTAAAATTGCAACCAGGAACCCATTTATGCTCCTTGCACCAAACAAATACATAATCTCAATTCATAGGTTGGTTCATTAGTGTTTCTGTGTAATCCTATAAATACTTTTGGGCAATGCATTTGCTCTTTTTTATATTTTATTTTCAAGGTTTGGATCTGATTTTTTTTATTTGCTCAATTTCTTTCACTTCACTTCACTGTTGAACATAATTCTTGATTCATCGCTCTACTTTGGCAAAGAAAAAATTGCATTAAAAGATAACATTATTGGAACTTGGAAGGTAAGGAAGGCCAACTCAATCTGGAATAGATTGGCATTCAATGGGCTTGTGGTCAAATGCAGTGAAAGGTTTGTAGTTGCGCAGTGTAAAGAAACAAATAATGGGCTTCAAGGCCTAATATATGAGATCTGTTTTTACGTTGCGAACTGTGAATAAACAAATCATGGTTCATAATAAGAGCGGATGATATATATTACAATTCAATGAGCATGTGGTCAAATGTGGTGACAAACAAGAAAGGCTTGGAGTTGCTCAGTGTAAAGAAACAAAATCATGGCTTTAAGGTCTAATACATTATAAATGTTTTTAGGCTGCCAAGTGTGAAGAAACAAATCATGGTTCGCAATAAGAGTGGATGATATATATTACAATTGTTTTTAAAGCGTGAAGAAACCAATCACATTTTATATCGGTCACGTTTCAAATATATTTATTTTATTTTATTTAAAATAAAATTAATTTAGCATTGGCAACACGTGGCACAAGTATGATGTGGTAGACAATGCCCTTATTAAGAGCAACAGATGGCACACGTCATGATGTGGCACGAGCAATTCACTCGACATGCTGATGTAGCATGCAGGTTTAGCAAACAAGCCAATCTAGCAAAGTGGTTGTGAAACATGTGGACCAATCAAAAGCCAACGCGTGCTAGCTTCCGAATGGTGAAGAAGGCCCAACCAGACAAATATGATGTGGCAAAAGCAGCTCACTCGACATGCTGATATGGCATACATATTTGGAAAATATGCAAAATTGGCAAAGTGACTGTGCAACATATGACCAATCAAAAAGCCACCACATGGCAGCCTCTGAATGGTGAAGAAGGTTCAACAAGCTGGGAAAAGGGTGCAAAAAGAATCAAACTGCTGAGCTCAGCACCAAAAAAAAATGTAATAGTTTACCAACATATTAACTGATGCCAATTGAAGTTAAAATGGATGGAATATTTATTATACGCAGGGTTATATTATATTGTCTTTTATTTTGGTTTTTTTTTTTTTTAATTAGTTTTGAAAATTTTACATAGATTTTTTTTGAAGTTTATAAAAGTTTTGAAAAAAAAAAAACAACATATTATGCATGTGGCTGTCCACTATAATTTAAGTAAGTATTTGCATAAAAAATAGCGAACAACTATCTACATGTCATTATGTTGTGCAATAGCATTCATGACATTCTCGCATTCATTATTAAAGTTTAACCTTCAAAGACACTACAATATATCATGTGTTCTTATTATGGCATTTTGTATTCGGTTGAGAATTGTTTCTTGACATTAGAATCTATATCATAAGCTATTTTCAATTTAAATGGACAAGGGGCCCCGCAATCCAACCTGGACCTCCAATCTGTTAGCGATCATCTCGACCATTCAAAAGTGCAATAATTTTATTCCTTTGCATTTTTTTGTAACCCCTGGATAGTCAAGAGGATTGTTAAAAGTAATTAAATAATATATAAAATTTGAATTTATATATTTATTCTATTTTTAATAATTACATGCTACGATAAGAAAAGATTTCAAAACCAACCAAAAAAAAAAGAGATAAAAAAAATCATAATAATAATAATAATAAAATAAATAAATAAAATATGAATAAATAAATAGAAATAAAATAAAATAAAGATAGAATTAAAATTAAAAATAAAATAGATAAAAAAAAAACTTAATTGCAAAAATAAGAATTAAATAAATAAATAAATAAATAAATAGAAACAAAATAAAACAAAGATTAATAAATAAATAAATAAAATGAAATAAAAAAAAAAATTTACATAAATTACAACTTAATAATATTAAATTAAAAATTAATACTTTTATTAAAATAAATATAAATATTTAAAATTCAAATTAAGTATATGAAAAATATGCTTTGAGATATGGTCTAATGACTTGTACCGTTCTTCTTATGGTTTCAGCGCCTTCCCGCGCTCGTCAGCTCCTCCGCGTCCGTGCTGCTGTCGCGTTGTCCCCTTTCGGCGTCCTGTCGGGTCATTTATTAAAATGACCAAGCAAACACTGTTCACCCCAGCCAATGAGCAACAGTTATCCATCGCGCATGGGACCAGTCAAATCTTGACATGTGTAACTGTTGGATTCGCCCTACATGTCTGCTATTTCGCTATTTTGATCTTCAACCCCGGAGGCGACGTCTCCGTCGGATTCTCAAAGCTCTCCCACACAACACCACCGTCATTGCTCTGCATCAAAACCAGCTTACCTAAATCGCATGGCCGCGGAAGCACGCCCGCACCGAAACTAAACACATCCGATTCTACCGCTAGCCGCCCGGTGTGAACGCACTCTGGTGCGATGTAGCCCATGGTTCCCACGAGACCAGTCGCTATGAAGGGTCTCCAGTGGTGTTCAATCAGACGAGCAAGGCCGAAATCGCCGAGCCGGGCATTATATTCAGAGTCGAGCATGATGTTGCTGGCTTTCACGTCCCGGTGGATCACCTGCTGCTCGCATTCCTCGTGGAGATACAGCCGAGCAGTCATACAATTGGGCAAGCGCGGTGCACCACATTCAGAGCTCGCGTCTACAACGAATCCAACATTGACACCTCCTTCGCCACTTCGGTGAAGGCAAACTGCCCAACCGCTGGTGGCGCCAACACCCTCTCGCCCTTAGATCTGGCCACGCCTACCACATCTGACAGCAAGTTTTACACTGATTTGAGAAGCCAAAAGGGACTTCTGCACTCCGATCAGCAACTGCTTAGCAGAGGCTCTACAAATCCCCAAGTCATTTATATTTAGAAATCCAGCAGATTCGCAGTTGTCATCAATAAATAAAAATCACAACTCTACATATCATACAATCAAAACCATTCATGGTTGATACTTTCTCAGCATATTAATTGATAGGGGTCAACTTAATTCTTGGAATGCGGATTTGTAACATTTCTCTACCATCTCACATTGTTCAAATTTGTGAGCTCTAGAATGAACAAAATCTTATCTAAGACAAATTAAGTAGAAGTTTCTATTAAAAAAATTATTTCCAAATTTGTAGTTGTTGTCGTTCAAAATCGTCATATTCACATAATTTTATTCCAAAGTCATTTTCATATTTACATAAACAAAAATTCAAGACATTTTCATATTTACATAAACAATTTATATTACCTAGCTAGGGATAACACCAAAAAAAAATATGCTTGATAGTTTAAATTCCAAAATTCCATATCGTTACAAACTTTTCATTTTCATTAAATTACTTCCCTTACATATCTACCGCCCCGGCGTTCCTTTGCGCCTCTTGGTGCAATTGCTAGTAATACTAGTTGAAATGAAAAGTAATAGTCACTATCATTATAAATATTAATTATATATCATGATAATAGAGTTTACCTGAATATTATTATCTCATAAATAATTAATAATAATAATAATAATATAGTTTATGTAAATAATATTATTTCATATACAATTTTAAGGGTTAGTTTAATTGGCTGAGTTTTCATTGTTAAAGAATTTTGTTAATGAGAAGTTATATGGTCAATTCCCCTCAACACTTTTTGGGTTAGGCTCTGCTAATGAGTAGTGTTTGTGCAAACTTAGCAACCACCAATCCCTAGTGTCCATGAACCACACATAAAAATAAAATAAAAAATATTATTTCATATATAATATTAGTTATGTATAATAATAAATATTATCTCATGTATATATTTCCTTTTTAATAAAATTTATGTAAAATACTTTAATTATTCAAAATGGATTTGTTGAGATTCAACAAGATGATGAGCTTAGTGAAAAGAGTCGTCTTCACTAAGTGGGCCCGCAGGCTATTTTTGGCGCAAGTCTATTTTTAGACATGGTTATCATATTTCAGAAGTTGTAGAATGCTATTTGTGGATGGTTGGTCAAGTTGGAAAAATAGATGAAATTCTATTTTTAGAATATTGGGCAAAGTCTATTTATAGATCGTTGATCTAAAAATAGAAGTGTCGATTATTATTAGCCCTTAATAATAATTCGACAATAAACAACAACTTATTCTCTTGGAACACTTAATTTCAGTGCACAGATTTGGCAAATCAGTGGGCTGAAGGAATTACACAATTCCTAGGGTTAACTGGTGGTTCATGCATGGAGGACTCAATTAGAACTAAAGTGGCAAAGTTATGACAGAGTTGGAAGAGTAGTTCATGGAGTTGTATTCAGTTTAATTAAGTTAGACTCAGTTGAGCTAGTTGTATCTAGTCTAGCTCAATGATACACTAGTGAGAGTGGAGTGAATTAATTAGTTAATTAATTCACAAATAATAACTCATTAATCAACTGAACAATACAACAGTTAACTACAGTTCATGTCAGTTCCAGTGGAGACCCAGTGGAGAGATAGGTGAAAGGGCAAGATGGACTATTTGTTGTGACTATAGTGATGTATTGATTGCACCACACACACATTGGAGTTGCCAATGAGGATTGCGCAATCAAGGCAAGGGTAATTTGAATTCATTCAAAGCTATTCTTAAGCAGGGATTGTGCAATGGAGGCACGCTAGCAGGAGGGCAGAGATCAGCGCATGGATTTGCAGATTTTTTCTATGTTAGTGTGCGACGATTGATTGTATTGAGAGCTTGATGTACTAAGATTTGTATGACATTTTTACATGATCTCCATGATACATAGTATATGATATTTGGGGTTTTCAGCTTTAGGCTTTCTCGTTAAACAACTGTGTTATGTGTGATTGTTTTTATTTATGCTTCACATGTGTTTGCAATTAATTTTCCACAAAAGATTAACAGTAGAATGATTCTGTATTTTGCAAGAAGTTAAATATTGTGAGATTAAGGGAATCTGGATGTATGCATGCTTAGTGTATACTAATTTCTAAAGGATTAATAATTTTTTTTTTTTGTATATTAAAAAAGCATTTAAATATATTGATGAAGATGGTGGTGATGATGAAGATTAACATCTTCTAAAGCTTATATGGTTTATTAGATCTTAAGAAGGTAAGAGATTAATTATATTTCTTTGACATTTTATTTCTATGCTCAAAAAGAAGTGAGAAAAGTGTTCATATATCACTAGTTTTGTTGACTTAAGAGGTCTAGAAAGTTGGTAGTGTGGAAATTTTTGAAAATTAAATCAAATGTGAGTATAAGATGGACAATCTAAGAGAAAGTGATTTTCATCTTAAACCTTCTTAAGTTGCATGAGTGATAGGCTCTTTCATCCCATGGAATTTTGGGAATTTACCAATGCTTAGTTTCACTATGAAGTTCATGAGAATGAGTTTTTATCCTGACAATGTTCATTTTCTTCTTAACAATATTCAAGATAGAAAAATAATTCTGGTTCTTGGGATTGGGGTTGATGAGCTCCTTATAATATCTTAGTTTCCTTTTTTCCTTTAACTCTTTATCACCCCACAAATTTTCCTTACATTTGGAAGTAAATATCTTTGATATTATTTGAATTTCGTATTTTGTAATATGATTTTCTCCTTTATTCCAAATGGTCCAACCAAGACTAGGCATATTTATGCCACCCTCACTAGAGCTGAAGGTGGGGGTTTTGGCTAAAGTTAGAACCAATTTTAGGAAACCTTTTGGAATATATACATTTTTCTTATACATAAAGCACCTAGTCATAGCCACGTGTTAAATGGGAAAAAGACTTTCTTTTATCTAGAGATAGGGTATGGAGGATTTCCTTTAATTTTGAGTTTCTAGGTTATAAATTACTTTTGGATTTTTTCAATATTCCTCCATATACTACAACCCCAAACTTCACATCCATATAAAATAAGAAGAGTGACAAGAGTCTCAAAGAAGAGTTTTTTTTAATCCCAGTATAAGGATCTGTGAACTTACAATTGTTTTCAAACTCATAATAAACTTTATAACCTCTATTTATCTTTTTCTCAATCCTATATTTCCAATTGAGCATATGATGGATGTCAATTCCCAAATATTTGTGTGAAGAACTTCCTCCAAAGAGTTGTTGTTATAAATGAAAGTATCATAGGCCACCTTTTCAGATTTAATTATCATAAACTTAGTTTTGTCAATTTAAAAGTCATACCCATATTGGAGTTGAAATCTTGGAGGATTCTCACTTTCTTGCCAAGATCATAATGGTTTCTTGCTAAAAGTACAATATCGTCAACACAAAGGAGAAGAGATATGACCATACCATTGAGCATATTCGAAAATTTTTTCTAGCTTATCAATATATATACCAAAACAAGTAGGGGATAATGGACACCTTTTCTTGACTCTATATTGTATTGCATTTCTTCCCACCAATCCTTAAGGGACCTGAACTTGGAAATAACATTCAAATTTATTAATAGCAATTTATTAATTCAAAATTATTTTTATAACTGATAACTACACAATAATCCACATCATTAAGAAATTCATCCAATCCATTCATATTACTTAAAATTAATTTTCATCTTATTAATTTTATAATATAAGCTTAATTTATTTAATGTCTTTTCAAAACAAATTTAATAATTTAAATTTAAAATTATCTCTCTTTAAAATTTCGTCTTATTTAATGTATTTCTTTTAATTAAGTGAAATTTTCAAATATATAAATTGTTATAACATTTTTTCTTGAATTTTCTAGTTTTTACTCACATCCATTTTAATTTTCAAAATTTATGTCACAATACCAACTTTCTTAACTTGTTAAGTCAACTAAACTATGGTGATCTAGAAAGGCTTCTTTCTCTTCTTTTCAATCATAGCAATAAAATGTTAAAAAATATTAATTAATCTCTTAATTTCTTAAATTAATCTTAATAGATTTAAACACCATCATGATAATTTATATTTAATTAAAATATAAATATAAATTATATTGCTAGTTATTACTATTAAATATTTTATTAATATATAAAAATTTCAACGTTATTATTAAATTATTATTATTATTATTAAATAATAATAATAAAAAAATTATTAATATATATTTATCATAACAAATTTCTTTAAATGGAATTTCTACAAATGCTTTTTATTTAAATATGGAGTTGTATTTTGTGCTATTTTTTTGGAGTTTCCAATGTGGGAATATGGGAAAATTTTGAGGTGAAATTCTTATTTGTGATATTTAAATTAGATTTTTGCTTATATAAATTTAACATGAAAATTTTTAGGGCATTTCAATTGTGAAAGAATTACCCATCAAATTTGTAATTTCAATAAATTCTTGCCATATTTTAAAAAAATTTAACCATAAAAAACAACTCATTTAAATATAAGCTAATTTAACTAATATAATTATAATGAGATATACATTTTTCCAATATATTTAAAAAATTCAAATAATTAGCAGTCCATAGATTGCATTCTACCAACTTTATATTATACGAAATAAAAATTGGATTTGGACTTCTTGATTTAATATAAAGAGAATACCATGAAAAATACTTTTGATGTGTAAGGCTACTACCTAAGAAGGTATCACTCTCATTAAATCCATAGAAGCATAAAGTGTTACATTTTTTAACGTAAGTTGTTTTATTATCTATGAATCATAATATATAGATAAAAACGAAAAAGGATGAATCACTAAAACCAAAATCAATTTATGTAATACGGCAAAAACCATACCACCATAAAAGCTTGTTCAAAAGGAAATTAGGTATTTGTGCTTACATTAAATTATACAGGGTTAGTTTGCCATTCAGAAAATCAAACTTATATTGCGTGGAGCCTTTTTATTATAAAAACAAAATGGAAAATAGCAATAGAGTTATTCATAATGAAAATTGAAAACATATAACTTGGAAAAGATGGCGAAGATAAGGCACTTATCCTAATCGAATCAAGAAGATGTCAATGGGTTTTCCTCAAGTATTTAGCTGAATCCTAAAAAGAGGGCACCATCATTTTCTTTTTGCAACAAAGTATAGAAAACAAACAGGTAGCTCTGTTTCTTAGGTCTCCATGTACTGCTTGAGCTCAAATCTATCCACTTCCTAGGGGAGAAAGCATGAGTGACAAAAGTCTAGGTGTACTAATACAATTCCAAAATCTTAGAAAAAAATAGTAATCTTAGAAAAAAATAGTATTTTCTATTTTATTAGTTCTAATGTTAGAGTTTTTAACTAAGTGATCAATCTCCTTATTTTTACAATAATCCCTTTGTACTTTCACATTTTCATTCAAGGCATAAACCTTCGAATTTTGAAAAAAATAGTATTTTTTATTTTATTAATTCTAATGTTTTAAGTATGAGGGGTTTCCGCAGTGCATTATATTAGATATCATTTTTGGGATTCAACTGCATTAATTTAGTCATTCATCTATGACCATTTCCATGAGAGGTCGTCGTAACTAACTAATTTCTCATGATTTTTGAATAGTCCACTTAGCACTCATTGTATTCGGTGATGCTCACAGGGGTGAAGAAGTGGGATTGAAACTAGTGAAATGAATCACATAGCATCAATCATCACTTCCAAGGCTTGCACTCAGTAACCAAGACTTCCTGGGAGGTCACCCATCCCAGAACTCCCCTGGCTCAGGCGCACTTAACTAAGAGTAAAGGGATCTCTTCTTGAATGGTTCATGAAGCACAATAGTTGCTAAGGTTTTGCAAATGGGGTAGCAAGCTAAGTGGGCTTGATTGTGCGGAAAAATCCACAGTTAAACGCACTTGAGCCAGAGGAGTTCTGGGATGGGTGACCTCCCGGGAAGTCCTGGTTATCGGGTGCAAGCCCCGGAAGTGATGATTGACGCTATGTGATTCATTTCACTAGTTTCAATCCCACTTCTTCACTCATGTGAGCATCACTCGATGCAATGAGTGCTAGGTGGACTATTCAAAAATCATGAGAAATTAGTCAGTTGCGACTACCTCTGATGGAAATGGTCATAGATGAATGACTAAATTAACGCAGTTGAATCCCAAAAATGATATCTAATTCTAATGTTTTAGTTAGAGTTTTTAACTAGGTGATCAATCTCCTCATTTTTACAATAATTTTTTTTCACTTTTACATTTTCATTCAATACATGAACCCTCTATTTCATAGATAGCCAAAAAGTGCAATGGAAAACTTTCACCATAACCCTTGTTAACAACAATGCTTTAGTTTGGCAAGCTAGGGCATTCCCACATTTTGTAGTGCAAAGACAACTAGAAATAACAAAAGATAAACAACATGAAAACAATGGAAAAACTTCTTGTAGAAACTAAAATTAGTGGAGCAAGGCATTGGGATAGAGGGAGGGGTTTAGAAAAGGTCATTAAACAACCATGGAAGTGGAGCAGGACTTTCCCCATATACTTTAAATTAATGGCACTAACTTCAATTATAGGGAATAACAATTTGTGGATTCACATGAGATGGAGCATGCTCTACTTTCAACCATATATATAACATTTTTTTTAAATAATAAATTCAAAAGTAAATAAAATAAACATTAAGAATATAATTTATTATTTATATTTATGATTGATTTTATTTATTTAGAATTTTTATTTGAATAGGTTTGTCTATTTTGTAATAGAGTTTTCAGAATTTTAATTTAATTATGAATATTTATTATGTAATTTAACTTCTATGAAATATCTATACACTGTTGTTAGCATATTGTTGTTAGCCATACCGATTGAGATTTGTCTCAAGAGGAGTTATACCTTTTTAATTTATTTAAAAAAATGTCATGGTCACTAGTGTCATTAAATTTTTATTATTTGTTATGTTTTAGTATGTTTTTCTCAAATGTATATATGTTTAACTCATATATTGATTTTTTTTATAATTAATGATAATACAATATAGTTTAAAATAAAAATATGATTAGTTAATTTTTATGATTCTTTTAAATTTTGGTAATATGAGACATATCATTAGATAAGTGTTTTTATGTCTAATATGAATTGATATTTATTTATATTTCCCAACATTTAATTTATATGGTTTTACTTACTATCAACAATTTTAATTTAAATTAGAACCAAAATAATAAATAGTAAAAACATCTTTTACCACTTTAAAAATGATAACAACCAATATTTACAAGTTCATCATGAATCATAAATATTGAGGCAGTATATGACCACTATTGGATTGAAACATATACATTATATATTTGGAGCAGTAAGTGTCCACTATTTTGTAATAGAGTTTTCAGAATTTTAATTTAATTATGAATATTTATTATGTAATTTAACTTCTATGAAATATCTATACACTATTGTTAGCATATTGTTGTTAGCCATACCGATTGAGATTTGTCTCAAGAGGAGTTATACCCTTTTTAATTTATTTAAAAAAATGTCATGGTCACTAGTGTCATTAAATTTTTATTATTTGTTATGTTTTAGTATGTTTTCTCAAATGTATATATTTTTAACTCATATATTGAATTTTTTTATAATTAATGATAATACAATATAGTTTAAAATAAAAATATGATTAGTTAATTTTTATGATTCTTTTAAATTTTGGTAATATGAGACATATCATTAGATAAGTGTTTTTATGTCTAATATGAATTGATGTTTATTTATATTTCCCAACATTTAATTTATATGATTATACTCACTATCAACAATTTTAATTTAAATTAGAACCAAAATAATAAATAATAAAAACATTTTTTACCACTTTAAAAATGATAGCAACCAATATTTACAAATTCAGCATGAGTCATAAATATTGAAGCAGTGTATGTCCACTATTGGATTGAAACATATACATTATCTATTTGGGGCAATAGATGTCTACTATTGGATTGAAACAGATACATTATCCATCGGGAGCAGTAAATGTCCACTATTGAATGGAAACAGATACATTATCCATCAAGAGCAATATATGTCCACTATTAAATTAAAACAGATACATTATCATTATCCAGAAATAAATATATACTACCCTGTATTAATAGCTCAATAACCTGATAAATATGCTTTGCCTGATTATCAAAATCTTGAATCTTGATATGTGTTGTGCCCCACCACCACATTGCTGTCAACTTTCATGATTTGAAATTAGATCCACATCTGTACTCTCCATCTCCTTCTGAAAAGTAAAAGGAAATGAAAGCCCCTTGAGCCAATGGGCGCGGGAGTTGTAACCACAATTATCGCCATGGCTTTCGAAACCTAATCATTTTCCAGGGCCTACCTGGTGACAAATGAAGATTGAATCGGCCTGAGGATCAGGAAATGGTGGGCATGAAATGCTTCCTAACCTAAGTGGGCCTCTGATGTCTAAACAGAAACAAATAATTAGAAACAAAGATTGCTAGTGCTCCAGAGAGATCGAGGGAAAAACGAGAATTAGGTACAATACGAACCGACATACATACAAACCCTATTTCTCCAACTCCTTGGAACAACAAACAAACAAACGCCAAACGCCAAACGCCATCTCAAAATATTCGGGTCCTCTGTCTCAAATTCCGTAGTGAATAGGAACAGGCCATTTTCTCTGTGAACCTCGATACCCGTGTGTTGGTTTTATCATACAAAACTCCAGAGAGCGCGTGACCAGCTTTGTCTGGAGACTGTATCTCCTTCAGCTTTTTATTATACTAGTAATTCATTTATCATCTGATCACCAGTCCCTCCCTGACTGACTGACTGCCCACCCACCTGCCTGCCTTCTGTGAAGCTTTATCTTATACCCAGATGAAGCTTTATCTTATACCCAGATGTGATTTCATCAAAGCATGAATTAATAATGTTCCCAACCCTAGTCTGTCGGGGTGTGGCTACCTGTGACATTGGGGGAATTTTCTACAATTAATTCAGGGCTAATTCTCAGAGGACTTTTGTATGAGGTGTCACTCAAATTCCCAAAAATCCCATTAGCCAGAGTTTCAATCCAACTATAATTGGGTGTTTTCGGTTAGAAAATCATTAAATTGTGCTCAATTCAACCAATAATTCGATTTGTGCCATGTCTTGTTTCTAATTATCGACGAGGTTTTCGCGATCTAGTTCTCTATATCTTCTGCGGATTGAAATTTTTCCCCTAACTTTCGTTATTTAAGTTACGAAGTTATCGTGAGATTGTTATCAGCCTGTGTAGATATGTCTTCCATGAATGTCCAGCAGCAGGGGAATACTCTGTGTGGCTCTCGGGCCCCCCCTCCGACCCCGAGCCAGGGAGGCGGCAACTCCTCCTCTGGCACTTCAGTTAGTAACGACGCTTTCTCGGCTTTTCTTGAGAAATCGCTCGGCATTTCGAGTCTGGTTTTGCCTGAATCCCCTCATAATACGAGTGTGAGGGAGTGCGATCTTCCTGTTATTGATTTGTCTTCGGCGAGGGATGATTTGGTGCGCAGGATCGCGGACTCTGCTGCGGAGTTCGGGTACTTTCAGGTGATAAACCATGGCATTTCTTGCGATGTGGCCGAGAGGGCCGAGAAGGAATGCGGTGGATTGTTTGAGTTGGCTCTGGAGAAGAAGGAAGTGGTGTCAAGGTCTCTGGAATCGCCTTTTGGATTCGAGGATGGTGGATGCGATACCAGTACTTCGGCGAGGCAGGAATCGTTCTGGTTGGAAAAAGAGGCGAACCAGATTGAAGACTTTATCAGAAATTTATGGCCAGAGGGATGTAGCAACCTCAGGTAGGTTTAGTGTGGTTTTTTAATATGCGATTGGTTTTTATTATTTTTATTACTTTTTTCCTCATTTGCAGGAATATTATTAACAAAAATAAGGAAGATTATAGTCAAGATAATCAGTACAAAGGCTTGTAATGAAACATCATGTTACAGTCCAGTCAGAGTAAGAATCGATTTGTAATGAAGCATCATGTCACATTGAGAATTGAATCTGAGTGGGAGAGATTATCATTAAACCCATTAAACCCTTAAAAGCTTGCAATGAAACATTATGTTACAGTAAGAGTAAGAATAAGTTCGCAATGGAATATCATGTTATAGTAAGAGTAAGAATCAATTAGTAATGCAACATCATGTCACATTGAAAATTGAATGTTCATTAAACCCTCTCAATCATTTAGAATACATTCAATTTAAATATACCAAACAACAAAATTTGTAATTCAGTTATGTTTTTTTAATTTTGGGTTTTGTTGTTTTAATGTTGGGCATCGATATTTTGATGTAGTTTACAGTAAAATTTTCAGAGAAGGTATGGTGTGGTTGATCCAGACTGTTACATGTGAAAAAACCATTTGTGTTCAAGTTTGATATAGACCTCGAGTTTCAAAGGGCACGGTGGCATTGATGATGAGGAAGCATGGGGATTTATCTTAGGTTGTTTTTAATTTTTCCATGGCATTGAATGGTGATAAATGCAGTGTTTACAGTGATATGGTGGAAACCTTAAAAATTTACAAACTCAAGTATGAAATAGTGTAACTCTATGTAAAAAACCTGATGCTTCAGAACATTATATTCCTTTTCACAGTATGGCAAAGCATTCCTGAAGTTTTATTGTATTTTCAAAGGTATTTGTATTTAGTGAAGTTTTATGGTATTTTCAAAAGATATTTGTATTTAGTGATATCTCATGTGCCCATTTACAGAAACCAGTTTTATTAGGATAGAATTTGTCTGAAATGTTGTTGTATTGGAATGATTTTTGTATGTGTGTAAAATTTGTTCAAGCTTTTAATCAGAAATAATGATGGTTTCATAGAATGTAGTAAATTTAATGATGGTTGACTATTTTTAGGTCAATATTCATTTCTGGAAGCTTTGGTTTAAAATGTGTTACAGCTTTTAGTCCAATTCAGCGTTCAACTAGAAGAGAAGCTTTTCACAACTCTCTTTTGTGTGCTGTTTTATAAAGTTATTTTTAAGAGTATTTTGGAAATAACGATGCTTTAATTTATGTTAGATTGTAGATTTTGGAATATTTTGGAAATTAAATAATAGATACAACTGAATTGAATTTAGAATATTTTAAAATTCTAACAATAAATAAGAGTGAACTTAATTGTTTAACTCCACTCTTATTTATCAAATTTCCTAAATTTACAGTAAAATTAAATTGAACAATTTTATAATATTTTTAAATCTACAATTGAATCAAATCAACTATTTTATAATAGTCCCAGTTACAAATTAAATTTTGAATATGTATTTGATATAGGGAATATATCCACTAACACAGATTGATCTAAATTTGAAACTAAATTTAATATCTAGACAGGCAATAAATGTAAAATAAACTGAATTGATTAGATGATACTAAAAGTCTTATACACAGAAGTTAAGTATTGATGCAGGTTAGTTCATGTAATCTAAATATCTAAATTACTATTATTATTATTATTATTCAATTTTAAGGTGAGGGTTTATTTAGATATCAAATTGATGTATAAGACTTTTTTTATTGCTAAATTTACGAAAACATACATACTCTACCTCTATAGTTTTAAACATATAACTTTTTAAGAGAAAACACATACAACATATTGCCTTCAAAACACACCAATTAAAAATAGCACTAACCAATTCTCCAATATGTTCTGAATGTTCTGGTTAACAAAAACCATAGGAATTTGGTGACTGTCTGGACAGACTATCCTTTGCCAATCCATGGTAATTTATGTTGTAATATTCATAATCGTTCAATCCTCACCGGTTTTGAACTATGGTATCCAGCTCTGCATTGGGAGACTATTCGAACGCTATGGAGAAAGTTGCAGGCGAGATCCTAGATCATTTGCTAGAGGGGGTTGGTGACTGGGACCGATCAAGTTTCATGGCAGATATTGTAGCCAATAATTCATCTGTGATATGTATATCGAACCAGAAAGGGCCTGCAAAACCCCAATCAGCCCGTCTGAAGCATTCATATCCTTTTATCCTAACCTTACAATACCAAAACTCCTCTGATAGCTTCGAGGTGTACGTGAATCGCAGTTGGGTTCGAGTCTCCCCACAGGCGGGCACTCTCTTGGTCACCCTCGGCGACATAATGAAGGTAATCAATAGTCCCTCCAAAAAACTCAATACTGATATGTTATGAAATTGAAAAAAGAAATAGCAGAATGAGTAATATATTAGCCACTGACATTTTTTAATTATACTTGCAGGTTTGGAGCAATGGAGAGTACGAGAGTACTGTAGGGAGGCCTACTGTGATAAGTGACCAGGCTTGCACTTCCATGGCCCTAATCTACTCAGCACCCACAGAGAGCATCATCTGCCCAATACCAGAGGTCTTGAATTCTGATCAGAGGCCTTGCTACAGCTCTTTCTCCTTCAAGGATTATGCATCTCGGCTGCGAAAGCAAAGGCTTTTGTTTAATGATCCAGTGGAACGATACAGGATTTTATAATTTAAGTGTGAGTGCCAAACATATGTTTGAATCAGTTTGAATTCAGTGTGTGATTCGTTGTATTCGTTTTCAGAGTGTTTCTTGATTCAAAGCTTGTAAACCACATTCAAATGTTTAAAGAAATTGCTTATCTTTGATTTGTGTGCCACAATCAATCCGATAAACATGCTTGGTCTCTTTGGAATAATTTAACATCAGATTAATTGTGTGGGTAAGAATAATATTCAAGGACGAATCAAACTGGGCATGGTATTAAAGTTGACGCTATATTCAAAACACCAGCAGCTTAGTTTAATAGTTCAACCTGGACATGGTATTATTAAAGTTAATGGCACTATATTCAAAACAAAAAACCAGCAGCTTAGTTTAATAGTTCAGCTTAGTTTAATAGTTCATTGGATATATTTCAGAGGAACCAATTAAAATATTATTATCGTTTATAAAATAGGTATAAATTTATGTTTATGGTTGATTGGTAAATAAGTTGTTATGTTTAAGTAATTAAGATTCTCAAAATATAGAATACTTTATATGTATAGAGATAAGATTTTATATATAATAATTTCTATAAAGATTTTTTTTTTAATTATATGAAATTATTTATAATGAAATTTTATTTATAACTTTTATGTATAGGTATTTGTTTTTTTAAGATACTTATATATTATTAAGTTAATTTTAAGTTAGATAAATTTCTAATTTCAATATAATGTAAAATGATATTATTAAGTTTGTTTGTTTGTTTTTTTTTTGTTGTTTTTTTTTTTTTTTTTTGTTATGTCTTTGGGTAAGTTAGGCTACTTTATTAATTCGAAAAAGAAATGTTACATATGCTACATGCTGGGGTGGCAGGTTGTGCTTAGTCAAGTCCAGCCTTAGTTACACAGGTTCGGGGCTGCCTCAAAGGAGGAAACCAGCTTGAACCAAACTTAAGACAAAATATTACAGTATGCGCAGTAGCACTGATGTGTCTAAGTATCATTGAATAAGCAGAAGCAAAAAAACACTGGTGGCATGTTTAACAAAAAACATGGAAGAGTTGTGCAGTTACGTAGGCCTCAATATTCATCTTCATCATTAATGTTGGGGACCTCCTCCTCAATGGGGCAAGCAGGTGCCTACGCAGTCGTTTCCTCCCAGTCTGCCCCTAAACGACTGGGTTTTTCGACTGGTGCGCACAGGATGGGGGACTCCAGGTCTGCTCCATCAGGGACACGTGTTTAGTTTCCATCGGAATCCATCACCTAGACATCTAAATCATTGTCTTCCTTCTCCTGCACCGACAGCAGGTCAGTCTTGCGGGGCTGGGGGTGCACCTAGTGCGCTATGGTGGACTTCCGCAGGCCGCGCCTACCTCTCTACACAGCTTGCTTAGGGGTTGCTTCCTTCTGCTCGGGGTCGGGGCTCTGTCGCACAAAGATGCCAGAGGAAGAGCCTTCCATCGACTCCAGTCGATTATCCTTGCCACGATGATAACAGCCTGGGAGAGCCCCTCTTTGGCCACCTCAGATGGTTCTCTGGCGTCATCTGGGGGCCATTTCACAATGATGCCGAGGGGGGAAGTCAAGGGAGGGAGAAGTAGCAGGGGGACAAACAACACTAGGGATCCGGGGGTCATAAGGGTTGGGGAAGAGGTGCGTAGAATGGGATGCCACAGCCCAGAGGGGACTGCACAGCGCATCACTGAGAATAGGGCTGCGCAACCTTCTGAAAACGGGGGAGAGCCAGAGCAGAGTTAAGAAAACAAAAGGCATAGGGAAAATGTTGTGTGTTGCTCGAGGTTGAGAGCTCATCCTTTTAAAGGGGCTTGGACATGTGCGAGGAGGATAGCGATTAGTGTGCCTCGCACGTAGCTGCGTGCCATGATCGATCCCCTGAGCAGGCTCGAGGGAAGGGGGATGGATAATATACGGATTAATCATGATAATCATTTAAGGTAATGGATGTGGGAGGGTGCTATGAGACAAATGTGGGTTCTGTAGTCTCATCTTTATTTATTATTACCATTAATCTAGTGGATGGATTTACTTGATTTAGAGGATCGAATTTCATAGGTGGGAAGGCTCTGTATGGAAAGTTTTATGATACATGCATGACGAAATGATTGTCATTTATGTCAGTTCTGTCACCCGCATCCGGGGATACTATTAAATTAATTTTAAGTTAGATAAAATTTCTAATTTTAATATAATATAATGTAAAACGATGATAGGTAAGAAATCATATTTGATTCTTTAACATATCATTTTTATATTTTTATTTATGAAAGTTTTATATGAGGATGAAAATCTATTTGTTTAAAAGTGGTCTATGACATTAATACATATTTTTAAATTAATTTAAGATTTTTTCCTAAAACAAATTTGTATAATTGCAAGGAGAACCATTTGTATTTTATCATTATTATTTTTGTAAATATATTTATGTTAATCAATATTTTGTAAAAAAAAAAAAAAAACAAATTTAACATAACTTTAAAAGAGTTATAAGATAAAAAATTTGTCCAAAATTTCAATGTTAGCAGAATGAAAATAAAATAATTTTTAATGTATAAGTCAACAACTTTATATTTTAAAATTATATATCGGTAGAAATTGCACCACATGTTGCAAAGGAAACGCCATAAGGCAATAGCATAGGAAAGAGTAGCATAGAAAATAGAAATAAATATTTTTTGCAATTTTAGTCATTTATTGGGGGCGATGAGTGTGCCTCGCACATAGCTACGTGCCATGATCGATCGCCTGAGCAGGCTCGAGGGAAGGGGGATGGATAATATACGGATTAATCATGATAATCATTTAAGGTAATGGATGTGGGAGGGTGCCGTGGAAAGGGTAACGCAATTCCCATCGTCTCATCATCGTACCTTCTTCTGTTAGTCTCGTGCGGATGGCTAACGGTTTGAGGATCCGCGACAGGTGAGGCTCTGCGCAGAGGATCTATGACCTCCAGAATGTGTGAGAAATGATTGTCATTTGTGTCAGTTATGTCACCCGCGTTCGAGGATACTATTAAATTAATTTTAAGTTAGATAAAAATTTTAATTTTAATATAATATAATGTAAAATGATGATAGGTAAGAAATCATATTAGATTCTTTAACATATCATTTTTATATTTTTATTTATGAAATTTTTATATGAGGATGAAAATCTATTTGTTTAAAATTGGTCTATGACATTAATACATATTTTAAAATTAATTTAAGATTTTTTCCTAAAACAAATTTGTATAATTGCAAGGAGAACCATTTGTATTTTATAATTATTATTTTTGTAAATATATTTATGTTAATCAATATTTTGTAAAAAAAAAAAAAATTTAACATAACTTTTTTTTTTTTTTTTGTAAATATGGTAGGACCTGGCTATTTTCTATTTATATATGCAAGACAGGTTACAGCAATATAAAAGCAATTCTGTGGCCTCAACTTGCCCGAAGGAAACCCAGGTCTGTTGGCCACCGCAGTGCATGAAAGGCAAACCAAAACTAAAATTGTTTCATCCTTCTAAAGTCTGCATGAGCTAACCTTCCGCTATCGGAAATGTCCACATATTGATACTTATAAAAAAGCAGAAATTCATACAAAATTGATAATTGCATTAAGAAACATGATAAAAATTAAACTACTATCCATCAGATGAGTAAACTGGAGCGGGGTCTTTCATTGTAGACCGGGGCACGTCTACTTGCTATAGCATCTACAGTTGCTTCTCCATACGGCCAACCCTATCATCCAGTCTGCTCATGCGATCTGCTGCTTGATACTGGGTAATCTTTATATGCTGTAATTGATCCTGTATGGTCTGAAGAAATTCCAAGATGCGAGGATCCATCTTAGTAGCTTCATTCCATGCTTGGCCAGGATTTAAACTTTGAATAGCCTTAGCTATAAGGCATTTGACCAGCCAATATGTGTGTACTGTCTGCTGAAATAAGGTGAGGCGCCCTCGAGTATTGCTAGGGTCAGAGATGAAATCAAGGATTTCAACTTCTGTTTCCAGGTACTCAGGATTAGTCTTGAGGTCACATTCCCAGCCACGGATTTCTTGTCATATAGCAGATGAGTTCCCAGTAACATAATTAGTAGCAAGAGTCTCAAGGTTCTCATGGAGTGGTTTTCGACCCCGCTTCTTAGGAGCAGGCTCCGGTATTGCTGGCAATTTACCCTTCGCAGGTTGAGCACGTCTCTTCCCCATGATAGAAGGAAGTCTATGCATCAATTCAAACATACAGGTGCAAACAACAAGGATATAAGTAACAGCATTGATATAACCAGCGACTATCCCATGAACAGAGCCCGCGCGTCTACCCAGCGCATCCAAGTAAGATACCCAGAGGACCCAATTAATATGCCAATTTACAGAGGCATCTAGTTTTTTCAGTGCATATGTAAGAGGAACAGGGAACATATTAAACATGAATTTGACCTTTGCCAGAGAATCTCTGCAGGGTATTCCAGGACTATGAATAATAACAAACGGAAACCAGACCCATGGCCGACATTGAGACTCACAAACATCCCAAGAGCTGACTTTGCATCTTGCAGGAAGCAACAGAATTATTCCAAGGCAGAGACTCTCTGAATTTGCTCGGTGAACAGGAAAAATACACCACAGACAGGCCCTAACACGACACCTGCCTCGTTTAACAATGGCAGAGACGGTACTCCTACTGCTAAAACCCCAAAACCTACCTTCAGAATTCAATTCTATCAAAATTAAGGGCCAGGAACAAACATAAACAGTTGTAATAGATACACAAGGATCTCTAAAACAAGGTTCTACAGGATTAAGTGGCGGAAGGATCGGGTGGCAAGCCATCCGAAACTGCCAAATACCCTGGTTTTGAAACTGAACACTTCTATCTTTACAATCATCAACATTAACAATTCTCAGACAAGCGAATACATACCCCCAGAGAATCGTCTGCCTGATTGATCACTCCTCCAGTCGGTTTCGCTGTTGCCTCTGTGTCTTCAGTGCGCCAAGCTTTTGCATGGAAAAATGGCACAGACACTCTACTTTGATAACCCTCCCAGGCCTTTCTGACAACCAGGCTGGCATGCATGCCATGCCGTCACACTCCTTTCCCTCCGTTGACGTTCACATGAGACTATTTACTGCTCCATACTGTGACATAATGACTCTGGATTACCGCCGCCATCTGTCCTCTTCATTTAAACATCCTGCGCCAAATGTCCACCCCGATCGGGGGATCTTTGGTTTGGATCTCTCTGAAGGTCCTTATTTACAATGAGCTGCAAAGAATAGAGTTAAACATCCCATATTGCATCAATCGACCATGCTTCCATAGACCGATTAAGATTTTTGCAGCCCCAGTTAGCAAGATAATCAGCTGCCGCATTTCCTTTTCTGCGAATGTGAATCGGTATCATATACTGGATGTTTTTAATCAGTTGGCTAATTTCGTGAATCAGGCCTGATGTCCGCCAACTCTGAGTCAGCTTGTCCCATTGGGTGCCATGTTGTAGCTTTTGTATGACCCCTGTCGCCATCGCAGAATCACCTTCTACTATTAACCTTTGATAATTTTCTCGAATGGCAATGAGAAGTCCTTGTTTGATTGCCATAAGTTCAGCCTCATTGTTTGTGGCATAGCCCAGATCTGAGGTGAAACATCTACAGACTGCCCCTTGAGAGTTGCGAAAAATGCCACCTGCTCCTGCCTGTCCAGGATTACCTTTAGATGCATCGTCGTAGTTGAGCTTGATAAAGCCTATCTGAGGTGGTTTCCACTGATCTTCTAATAGCTGCCTCGGAGGCCGATACTTCCATAAAGTTTTGTATAACATCTGAGGCTTTAGATTTAACCATTCTAATATATGGCCTTCGATTCCCTGAGTTTTCCAATCCTCATTCGACCAACATTCTGCTAAGATTGTTTCCCGAATATTTTCAATTGAGCGTTGCCAGATTTGGTGCATAGGTTGCTAGATTGCTTTGAAAACCCGTTGATTCCTTTCTTTCCAGGTATTCCAGAGCAAAAAACCAAATGAAAGGTGCCAGGCTCTGTTTAAAACTTGACACTAAAACTTCCCTTGTCTCCAGTTACAGATTGTATCTGTTATGCTATAAGGGTTCCTGTCTGATTGTCGAAAGAGTTGTTCCAGGTTCTTCCATAACTTCTGTACCATAGAGCAAGAGTTCAACAAATGTTCAGTTGTTTCACCATCAGCATTACATAAGTAGCACTTGAGGGTCCAACCATGCCTCTTTTCTGTAAATTTTCCCAGGTCAATATCTTTCGGTGACTGACCAACCATAAAAAGTACTCTACCTTGGGCCAATGCTTTAGGAGCTTGATTCGTTTCCAAATACTTCTGGCATGGGTCACCTCATAATGGGCTTGAATAGAATATCCTTCCTCGACTGTAAACAGACCCTTGGGCAAATATCCCCATCTCAGGATATCAGATCCTTGTACATACCTTATCTTCCTCGAGTGGAGTTCTTTAGCAAAATTGTCCCATTAATGTGTATCCGGCGCATCCTGCCAGTGGTTCCTATCTTTCCATATTCGCCATAAACTCTGTTGATTGGGGCACCAGTAATGATGAACCTGTCTATAATTCGATGTATGAGTGAATAAAAAAATCTCTCCCAGATCAAAATTTCTCCCGCTGCTGCCAGGAGTCTTCCCAGAAGAGAGCTGTGGATCCTTCCCGGATCTCCCAAAAACTGTGTGAACGAATTAAATGCCGATTCATTGCCGCCAAATTCCAAATAGATGAACCTCATGGAACTATATCCACCTTCAATCTACCAGGAACTGTTTGGGGCATGTCATATTTCGTCATCCATATCATCTTCTAGAGATCAGTCCCTCCCTGGATCCACCTCCACCAAAGTTTTGCTCCTATAACATTATTCAAAAGAGATGGATCTCGCAATCCTAGTCCCCCAATTGATTTTGGCTTGATAAGCTTCTCCCAGCTGAGGAGGGCCCATTTCCTATTCGCTTGCGCGCCTTGCCATAAGAATTTTTTGTACAATCCTACTAGTCGATTACAGATCCCTCTCGGACATGCTCGTCCGGACAACTGGTATAGAGGGAGGGCTTGGAGTACTGATTTTAGCATGATTAAACGTCCTGGAGCATTAAGTGTTCTGAAAGTCCAGTTTTGAATCCGTTTCTCCACCCGGATAATGATGTCCTGCCAATCAACCACTCTGACTAGGCCCGAGTTCAAAATCATTCCCAGATATTTCATTGGTAACGAGCCAATCTGAAATCCTAAAGTTCTGGCTAGGAAGTGTTGGATAGCTGGATTACAGTTAAAGAAATATGCATTAGATTTGTCGTTATTGATTTTAGTGCCTGAGGCATCCATAAATATGTCTAACATCCGGAGAATTGCTTTGCATTCCTTCACCGATGCCATACAGAATAACAGAATATCATCCACAAATTGCTGATGTGTTAAAGGAAGGTGGGGACCCCACAATTTTAAACCCTGTAGTTTGCCTTCAACAAGATGAGCCTTTATTAATCGGCCTAGTCCTTCAGCAGCAATGATAAAGAGAAAAGGAGAAAGAGGATCTCCTTGACGGAGGCCGCTGGAGCTATTAAACGGGGTGGAAGGGCTACCATTCAGTAAAATGGAATAATGAGGAGAGGAAATAAAGGATCGCAACCATTGAATCCAGCGATCATCAAATCCAAATGCATGCAATACCTTGAGCAAATATTGCCAACTAATACTATCATAAGCTTTGGACAAATCTAATTTGATTAATAAACCTTTCTTTTTTTGCGTTTTTAGAGTGTGAATGGCTTCCTGAGCTATCACTATACCATCTAAGATTTGGCGGCCTTTCACAAACCCAGTCTGCTCCGGTGAAATGAGCCGAGGCAACAGGGGTTTCAGACGGTTTACCATAATGGTTGACAAAATTTTGTAAATGACGTTACACAGTGCTATGGGCCGAAAGCCAACAGGCGTGTCTGCATTTTGCTGTTTGGGAATAAGAGTTAGAAAAGTGGCATTTAAAGCTGGGTAAACCATTTTATACCTGCGGGATTCCTCAACAACTTCTAAAATATCCTGACCCATAAACTGCCAAGCTGCTTTGAAGAACTCACCTGTGAATCCATCTGGACCCGAAGCTTTATTCTTTGGTAAGTTTAAGACTACTTCCTCAACCTCCCGGAGACTAATTTCCTAAAGAAGAGCTAGATTCTGGTCTCTGGTTACTACTTGAGGTATATGAGCAGTAATTTTATCAATGGCTGCTTGGCGTTGAGGCACCGGCTCTGTGAGAAGGTATTTAAAATGAGTGGTCAGTGCATTTTCCATGTTTGCATGCTTTGTCAATCGTTCCCCATTCGCCTCTTTTAGAGAGAAAATCCGATTGTGTTGACGCCTCTGTATCATTGACTGATGGAAAAACTTTGTGTTACGCTCACCTTCCTTTAGCCAGTTGATCCTCGATTTTTGCTTCCATAATATCTCTTCTTGCTTCCGGCGCTCTTCTTGTTGACTAAGTATATGACCTTCCTGTGAGGCTAAATCATTTGATCGACCATATAAAATAATTCTTTGCTGTATTTCCTTCATTTGATCTTGCAATCGTATCTGTTCCTCATGAATATTGCCAAATTAAAGACGGTTCCAATGCTTAATTTCAGTTTTCAGGTTCTTGAGGTGGAGTTGGAATGTATGCATCTTATTTCGTCCTGTAACCTGGTGGGAGGTCCACCAATTTTTAACCTTTTCTATAAATCCAGGGTCCCGTAACCAAAAGAGTTCGAACCTAAATGGGCGATTAGGTAGACCTGCTTTGACATCGATCTCCAACCGAATCGGCCAATGATCAGACCCTATCGTTGGAAGGATAGCCGCTTCATAATAGATATCTAAGTTAACCAAAGCTTCAGTGGCTAGGAAGCGGTCCAAGCGGGAAGCCACTTGATATCGTTCTCCCCTTCTATTATTCCAAGTAAAGTACCCATTAACAGTTGGTATGTCTACTAAGCGTAAGTCTGTTAATAACTCATGAAAATGATCCATGTTCGGTTCTTCCTGTCGGATACCACCTTTTTTCTCTGATAGGTTAAGAATCATATTAAAGTCACCACCAAGGAGCCAATAATTTTCCTGATGCATTGTACTCAATGTTCTAATATTCTGTAAAAATTATGCTCGCTCTCCTGGAATTGGGGGCCCATAGATAGCCGATATTTGGATTCTATCCTCTGAGCCAAGTAAGCGAAATTTTCCTGTCAGTATTCGGGGAAAGCCAATACAACCATCTACAATTACTTCAGTAGCATTCCAAAGAATCGCTAATCCCCCCGCTGTACCAACTGAATCTATTGCCATAACTTCATAATGCAGTTTAAAAGATTGAATAATTGATTGCAATTTATGGCCCGATACTTTTTTTTCCTGCACCAACATGATCTGGGGTTTCTCGACCTTCAACCGATCCTTCAAATAACGCTGCTTTCCCTTACTATTGAGACCCCTAATATTCCAGGACAGAACCTTCATTAGGAATTTTTGGGTAGTTACTGAAATACCGTTGTTAACGGTATGATCTTGCCTGTGTTAATTAGCATTTCTCCAACTAACTAAATAGATTCTTGCAAAGTGCGGTGGCCATTCTTTTTAGCAGGTTTTGACGCAGATGGTGCCTTCTTCCCTCCTGTTTGTTCCCTTTCCTGTACTTCTTTATGAGCTTGTGTCGTCAAATAATGCTCAAAGGTTTCCTTATAAAAATTTTTCTGATCCGCCGGAATAAAACGATCGTCCAAGTTCCGCCATTCAAACAAAAGTTTCTTGAGAACTTTCTCCTCAGCACTCAAATCTTCTTTATTTTGTTCCACATCCATTTGGGCATGTTCTTGCAGAATAGTTTCTTCTTCCACTACCGTTTCGAGAACCGCCTTTCTTTTTGAGGTCTGGGGTTTCAAAGGTGGAGGCCATGCTGCAGCGCCTTCATCAGGAGTTTCAATCATCACCGGTTCACCTTCTTCTTGTAAAACCTCATATCGATTTTCAGAATTTCGTGGGCCGACTAAGAGTGCCGTAGAATTTGGGTTTGAGCTACCCGCCCCCATTCTATTCGACCGTTTCCTATTTGTAACAGTAACAAAACCCTCTTCATTTTGACGAGGTGGTTCATCTGAACTATTGGCACGAGATAGTTCTGAGACATTAAGAGGGCAAGATTTATAGAGATGCCCATATTCGTGGCATCGCCTACAACGAAATGGAATATGTTCATAGTCAAGGCGCTGAAGCCAGATTTTACCTTCATACTCGAGTTCGATCATTTCTGGCAGAGGTTCAGAGATATTCATATAAATACAAATGCAAGAAAAATAAGTATATCATCCACGAGAAGTGGATTCTGCTATTTTAACAAAATTGCCCAAAGAATTTCCGATGCCTTCTAGGATTTCTGGGTCCCAAAAGTCTATAGGTAGACCAAACAATCGAACCCAAACAAGTGCCGCCAAAAATTGCTCTTGTTCTGGGTTATAACACTCTTCCCATTGTCGGAGAAAAAGCCCAGAGGTGTTATAGAAATATGGCCCTCCCTCAAAAATTCGTTCTTTATCAAGTAAATAGAAAAAATAACTGTAAAAAAACCCTTGGCTCCAAATTTCAGGTCAATGTGACCCTTCGGCTGCCATTTTATTTGAATCCATTTCAACAAATCCTTTTCTGTTGGCCAGATGCCAATGAACTTACAGATTAGAGCATGGTTCTTCATGTATCCTCGGTACTCCTCGAGCTTGGAGGCTGGGATAACGAACCTTGGTTTTTTAACGGATCCTGGCAGGCATTGCCCTTTCATTCGCGCTTGCCACTCTGCCCCTAAGACTGGGCCCGTCCGTGATTGATTATTTGCATAAGGCTGCGAACGCGATGGATGATCCCCGCTCATCACATTGTGGTAGGAGGGTGGCAACCCTCCTCCCGAGGAAGCTGCCATGGCTCGACCAGATAGCACACAGTACTGGAACCTGCAACCCTTCAAACCCTAACAACCGTTCAGATGGTATCTTGCATTCGTACGCACAGCTCCGCCATTTTTTGATCTTGCAGAGGAAATATTAAAGAAGAAGAAACCATCAATAAATTTAACATAACTTTAAAAGAGTTATAAGATAAAAAATTTGTCCAAAATGTCAATGTTAGCAGAATGAAAATAAGATAATTTTTAATGTATAAGTCAACAACTTTATATTTTAAAATCATATATCACTAGAAATTGCACCACGTGTTGCAAAGGAAACACCATAAGGCAATAACATAGGAAAGAGTAGCATAGAAAATAGAAATAAATATTTTTTGCAATTTTAGTCATTTATTGGGGTTTATCCATGTAAAAACCTTAAAATAATAACAATTTGAGACCAATAAATGCATTCTTGGAATGAAAATCACAAAAAACATGCATTATTTTGTAGAAAAAAATTTATTCATTTCCAAAACACTTTGAGGTGATCCATGTCAAAACCTTGCAAAATAATAACTATTAGAAGCCAATAAATGCATTCTTGGAATGAAAATCACAAAAAAATATGTATTATTTCATAAAAAATAAAATTATTGAGAGTATTCAAGTACTGAACACTGTAAATAACATATATGTTTGTTATTAAAAAAAAAAAAGGTAATAGAGACCGTTGATCGCCAATATTTTGCATAGGAAAGAGTAGCATAAAAGATTGAAGTTAATATTTTTTGCAATTTTAGTCATTTATTGGGGTTTATCCATGTCAAAATCTTAAAATAATAACAATTTGAGACCAATAAATGCATTCTTGGAATGAAAATCACAAAAAAAATGCATTATTTTGTAGAAAAAAAAATTATTCATTTCCAAAACACTTAGAGGTGATCCATGTCAAAACCTTGAAAAATAATAACTATTAGAAACCAATAAATACATTCTTAGAATGAAAATCACAAAAATTATGTATTATTTCATTAAAAAAACATTTATTGAGAGTATTCAAGTAATGAACAATGTAAATAGCATATATGTTTGTTATTAAGAAAAGAAAAGAAATAGACAGCGTTGACCACTAATATTCTACCTATCCAAAGACCTTGTTTGAAAATTTACAATCTGGATTAGTAGTTTCCCATAATAAAGCCATATAAACACAAAAAAGAACAAACAAATATCTAATCTCCCATGCAACTCCCATAATAAATCCATATAAACACCAATATATATATATATATATATATATATATATATATATATATATATATATATATATATATATCTAATTTCCCATGCAATTGATTGCCATGAATTTAAAATTACTAGATAATTTGTCTTCAATTTTGAACTGGGATATGTAACCTTTCAATTTTTTAAAAATGAATTTGAAATCCTTAAATATTACCTTAATTTCTTATAAGCATGAAAATCATTTGAATTGTGCCTAATTCTATTTTTTAACATGAAGAATAATATTGTTTAAGAAAGGATTCTTTACCTTGACTCTTCTCTTAAAAATCATTAAAAATCGCTCAACTCTTTGCAAATCTTCAACCAACCACAACATAAATGAAAATACCAAGAAATAGGGTGGTTTTCATCCCTTGACAGTTTGCAAATATTCAACCAACTACAACATAATTGAAAATACCAAGAAATAGGGTGGTTTTCATCCCTAGCATTACGAAAATTAATAATATGACATAGACGGCCACAAAATAAATATAGTCATAAAAGGAAAAAAATCACAAAAATAAAACCAATAAATGAGGCAAACTTGAAATGGGTGTAAAAATACATGCATTACAAGATGTCGGTGGATTGCTGAAATTTAGGTACCATTGAGCTAGATGGTTTTTTGAAAACCAAGACGAGTTAGTGCAACGGAGAGCATGTTTTATATGAATGAAAATCAAGACATGCTATTCAATATCAACACTTTGGCTTCCCTTTTCTACAAATTTAAGAAAGAAACCGAGACCCTCTTTTATATCAATAAAAACTAAGACTTGCATTAATTCCTATTTTCAAGATTTTGATTTCCTTTTATGTTGTATTTTGTTTTTTTTTCTTATAGTAGATTTTTCAGATTTATTTTTACACTGTATTTTGAGTTAAATTTATTTTGGTTATGGTAAATATTTGGTACTACTCAATAAATTAATGATTGGTTTATTAATTTTACATATTATCAATTAAATATTACTTTATTCTCATACAATACACAATTAAAAAAAAAAAACATCAAAAATAGATTATTGTTAGTCTTTTGTTAGTCTTTATTTACATATTAACATATGCTAGTCACATATTACCACATACCGTTTGTAAAAAGTTAAAAATATTATATACTAAAAATTAAATATAAGATTTTATATGTAATACATTAAAAAAACAATAATTTCCAACAATGTGTTAAGTCTATTTATTTATATTTGTTAGTTAATACCCAAAAGAGACCAACCGTTTCCATCATTCTATTTTCTGCAACTTTCAAACCGTGATAAACCTGGAAGGTTCTAACTAATTTCAAATCACTAAATACATTCACTGAGCTGCACCTGGTTAGTATGGTCACCACTAGAACAGTAGTCCTGGGCAATGCGTTGATTCAAAGTAAACATGGTAATAACCAGCGAAACGAACTGTCCAAGACAACGAGAAGAAAAAAATAGTAATTAACCACAACGAAAAGAAAAATGGTACAGTAATTAACGATAACTAAAAGAAAATTAGTAATTAATTATAGAAGCAAAAACACCCTACAAATATATTTATTTAAATAAATTCATATTCTGAAATAACAACAGCAAATCGAACAGATAAATTAAACCTTCCAAAATCTATCATATGGGTTTAAACCCTCTACTGCGAAACTCAGTGTATTGATAGGTTTAAACCCTCTACTGCTAAACTCAGCGTAAATGAACAACATAGATTAAATAACCCTTGCACTTTCGACTCACTAAGTTCAAGCTTTCAAACAGCGTATGCTAATAATAAAATGACAGGGTTGGTATAAAACTTATTGCTCCAATGATTCTTATGCTTTCAAAACCTAAAACCCTCACAGATAAGACCCTGGTCACAAAAGTTAAACCATTGTTGCTAACCGAGCAAAAGATTTAAATACTTGGTGTTGTAGATGCAAAAAACCAAAATGAGGACTGTTGAATCTCTTCCATTACCGAGCGAGGATGGATTCGACCACCAGAGTTGGCATATCCTCTGAACCCTACAACAAAACAACTCTTAAGTTAAAGCTTTCATCATTTGAGTTAAAATTATAAAAAGAAACATGCAAAACTTGATTCTATTTAACCAGTTATCCAGTGTCGATCATGAGGGATGATTTCCTTTTCTTGATCAAGAGTCATAGTATAAAGTTGATCAAGAGTCACAGTATGATTTCCTTTTCTGATTTAGGTGTCTGGAATTTGAGAGCAACCACCCGTATTTCAATAAAAGAATCCATCAGCTCTGTTAGAGAAAATTCTGACTGTGTCATGTCTATTCCTCTTCTTGATCCTAAATCTCTGCGAGCAAAAGCTGCCAAGTTAGGAACTAAATTTTTGCATCTTGGCTGTATTCGTGTTGGTATCCATGCCCTCACTCATCAAGGATTGAATACATATGTGTTAGCCACTGTCCGTGATCTAACACATAATAAAGATACAGACTCCTTGATTGGAGGTATTGTAGCCCCATTATCAAATGGACCAGTCTGGTTTGACTGTTACCCAAATTTCTCAGTTTATGTTTATGATGAGACCTTGTCTGATATACTTCAGCTTCAAATCCAAACCTCTGGATTTGATCTGAATAGCAAAAGGAACAATATTGCTACACAGACAAGAGGTTGTTTCCGTCACACCAGTACTCCGTCAGCTGTAGTACTCCATGCTCCCAGAAAAGAAAGCAAAACCAGTGTCATGGTCATGACAGACCCCAAAAACCAGAAAGTTGAACATCAAGCTATAAAATGGGAAGAACTTTCTTTTCCTGAACACTGGACCATTCCTAACCCGAAGCCCATCTCTACCAGGGCTATTACTTCTATTGATATTATTGAAGACCAGTCCAAAGTTGTTCTGTCTTTTCCCAGACGATCTACAATAGACAGAAGAAGGATCACTGAGATGTGCCAAAAGTCACCATTGTATATACCACCAGATTGTACAGATACTGCTTGTTCGTCTGTTGTTTCTAGTTGTAATCATTTGTCATTATTTGAGTTTTCCCAATTGGTAAACTTCAATCCTCTTAAAGTTGAATGTCCTCAATGCCATTAGTCTGTAAATCTCCAAAATCTTGCTACACTGGTCATTAAACATCAGAACCATAATCCCATAACAGGTGAAGCTCCTCCATCCACCTCAGTCACACCCTGTCCTAATACTAAGTTTTCTGATATCCCATTCCCTCATGAAGACGAACATGTCCTCATGATGCATTTAGTCTCCAGCCTGCAAGATGAAGATCCCAGACTTACAGAAATATTCATGAATATGCAATCTCCCAGAGATAAACATGGCATAGGATTTTCCAGTCAAATGGATGGATTGATTCCTGAGTGCAGATTCAAGGATCTGCCAACTGATATAAAAAGACCATCTGTCCCCGAAATACAAAAGTTTTATACATTAATGGATGGATGTGCAAAGCATATGATCCCAGAGAAATGGATGAAACAAATGTTAAATTGGGATCTCCACACTCATCCTCAGGCAGATGAGTTTGTTGTTTCTTACAGCACATAGGGGAAAATAAAATTAGCCTCTCAGTAGAAAGGCTATATGAATGAAAGAAATGTCTGGATTTCTTTTTATTCATGGAAGAAGGCTAAAGAATCAAAGATGATTTTGATGACTGATTCTGCATCCTCCTTTGGCCATTCTTGGACAACTATAGATGGGAATAAAGTTGAAACCTCTACCAGCTTTCCTCCTTTCAAAGGAATTGTCCTAGGAGAAGGACAAAACACAGCCAATGCATATCCCATAGTACAAAAAGAAAACCTTGTTGGGATAGAAAGGAGAGTCCAAACAGTCAGTGAGCAAATAAATTGGACAAATACTGCTGTTACTGGTTTAGAGAAAAATATGGCTAAAGCTGTTTTTGTGAAAGATCAGATAGACCAAGTACAAGTGTCTATCAATAATGTAAATAGTGCTTTAAATTCTGTACAGTACAATGCTTCAGTCTCAAAAGATTTTTGTTTGCAGTCTTTAAAAAAGATTGATGATGTAGAGAATTGTATCATAAAAAATTCCATCTCTACAAGGCATTTAATTTCAAACCTGTCTGATAAAATCGAGAAAGTTGATAAGAAGAAAACAGACAAGCCTGTTCCTTCAGCCTTTCTCCACAGAACAAAGCCTGTGTCTATTCAAAAGGCTATTGAGCATTTTCCCAAGCTCCTTCCAAAAGAGTCTGCTCCTGAATCTCCTAAACTCAAAGTTACCGTTGCCTCTCTATTTGAAGAACCTGAACTTGAAAGTCATGTCCTTCCTGTTTATGAGCCTTTAGAAGCTCAGTATACCAGACATTCCCCCCCTGATCTGAATGGTGTTGGAAAAATTCCTCCCAGAGAAACATTTTTTGATTCCAGCCGAAAAGAATGGAATATTGATAATTTGTCTTCAACACAAATTAGACAAGTCCTAGATCTAATGATCATAGAGTACAAATTAATGTGTATAGAGGGAAAGTCGGAGGTAGAGGCCTGCAAAACTCTCATTCCATGTGTTACACAGCAATTTGTCACCGTCCCTACAATCCCCATCCCGCACATTGGAGGGCTCATTCCGTGACCTGTAGACAGAGTTAAGGCTTGAAAATACTTTCATTTCATACCTCTGAAGATGAGCTTTAATTGCCCTAAAGACATCTCCCTGCAAAACCCCCTAAAAATAGCTCTTTTTCCATTGGCGCGGTTCCATAGTTCAGCCCTCGTGCCAAGAGGGAAATCCTCCAAAGAGGGCGCACCAGTTGGCGCTCTGTCATAGAGCCGCACCCGCGCCAACCATATTAAGAGGTGTTTTTTAAAAATAAAAGGCAGAAGTTTCATCCTAACAAATTACTGGGATGATTTCTATCTTGAGTTGGGAGGTTTGGCTACGGATTTCCATAGAAAGGAGGTGGTTTTCCACCTCTCATGGAAGCTTTCTTGATGATAGGGATAATCCCATAATTACAGGGATCCCAACTCCCCTTCCTCCTTCTATAAAAGCTTGCCCATTTCCATTTGCAAGCTAGTTCCAAAGAGTGGCAGAATTTCTAAGTTCAAAGAGCTTTCATGTTGCAAAAGCCTTCTTGATTCCCTAAGGCCAAATCCAAGCAAGGAGACTATTGCCGAGTATCCGGAGAGAGAGGCTTGTCCCATCCCTGACAGGCTTTATCGAGACATGTTGTGCTGACGACCCGCTAAAGGAGAGTGTTGCGTCGAAGCTATGGTTGTATTCTTCTTTTGATCTTTAATAATAAGCGACTATCGGTTATGGTTCCACTCTAGTACGAACTTGTGCTCCCCGTACCGTCGTGTATATAAAGGGAGACCCCTCTAAGTTTCAATCCTTTATCCACAGGAAGCCGAGTCTGCTGCCCTATACACGTGATACACCAGACACAGCAATCGGGGAGATTGCCTGCACGTACGGAAAGTCCTTGGTTGATTTCTCTTTCATTATTGAAACCAAGGTGTATATTGCAGTTCACGGTTATTTGGTACACCCTTTTGCCTAGTATTCCTGAGCAGTCATTTGATCTTTTCTGACTCCCTAAATTTGAAAGGATCACCAAGCGCTTGTCCTTTCACGCTTGTGTCAAATTTGAAAGCGATAGAGTCACCTTTTTTACCATTTCTCGACTCTTAAAACATGAAACGGTGAAGTTTCTTATTTTTCAATGTGGTAAAAATTAATCACCCACGATTACACGCCCTGTTAGATTTTGCTTGTTGACCGTTTGATCATGTGTCTTGACTCTTTTCCAGCTCGTGTGTGGTTTTGAGTTTTGATGGCAACTTTTTCGGAGTTTACCAACCAAGGAATCCCCTCAGAAGGGAATCCTGGTCAGTTTCCTCCTTTTGGGAATGTTGGTGCTCCTTACATGGCAAAGTTATCCCTTCCTGGGTTAACTGTTGGGTTGCCTGTTTGGTTGTTTTCAACCTCTGTGGTCCCGAATATCTCTGCTACTGTTCAATCAGTTCCTCCACCTGAACAACATCATGTTGATTCCAAGGTGGACCTCTCCCCTTCTTCGCCTGTTTCTGCGTCCTCCTCTTCTACTTCACCTGGTGAAAGTCTGGATTCAAGTAACCAAGTGGCTAAGAAGAAGAAGAAGAAGACAAGGAAGAAGAAGTCCGATAAAAGAGAGGCTAAAGCTGCCACTACTGTTTCTGAAATATCTCCTCTTGATATACCTCCCAACACTCCACGGAAAGTCAAGTTCCCCTGCATGTTGTGCACAGGAGACCATCTTCTTCGAGACTGCCCTGGCATTCCCAAGGTGCTTGGAGCATGGTCCAACGGCCGTCCGCTGTTGCCTTTGACTTCTGGGAGCCAGGTGGGGGGCACGTCTTCAACTGGCGCTGGTAAGATTCCTAAGAAGCAGGGTAAGATTACCAATCCCTGTAAGTTGTGTGAAGGGCATCATGCCATTCACCTTTGTCCTTATATGGATGAAGCCAAGAGAGTTTTGAACAACTCAACTGTTTCTACACCATGCCTCCCGGCTGGGGCACGTCTTCAACTGGCGCTGATAAGATTCCTAAGAAGCAGGGTAAGATTACCAATCCCTGTAAGTTGTGTGAAGGGCATCATGCCATTCACCTTTGTCCTTATATGGATGAAGCCAAGAGAGTTTTGAACAACTCAACTGTTTCTACACCACGCCTCCCGGCTGGTTATAAACATCTTTCTTTGAGTCCTCCACCAGTTGATCCTACGATTGGTCAAGAATCATCCTTGGTCGATCCCACTCCCTCAGAAATTCGAATTCACGAATTGATCCCAGACCAACCATTGGTCGTGGGATCGGTTGAGTTGGCCCCGTCTATGGTGCACCAGGTCTTTTCCGTTGAGAGTGGACCTCACACCCCTCATGTTCTTCTGGTTTCTTCACATTCCTCAGACTTGGAGAAAGATTCTCCTGTCCCCGTACCTCAAGAAGCTGCTCCTCTGCCTCCCATCATGGAGGCTCTGGAGGATACCCCTCCCGCCTTCGAGATGGAGGTTATGGAGAATGCTCCTCCTTCCGTAACAGGGAAGACCTTCTCGGTTCGATAGCCTCCCAAGGGTAGTTTGGTCACTTCCTTTTATTGGAATCGATTTGCGAGTTTCGCCTTCATCTTTGTGTGCCTTTCGAGATTACGGTCGGAGCTCATGGTCTGGTTGTACCCCGTACCATTATAGACGAAGCGCCTGTTAGTATTCTATCCTCGGCTTCTGGCAAGCTTTCGGTTCGCCACGCACTTTGTTACACGAGAATGCGACTTTTAACAGAAGGACGAGTCAACCATTGGGGATCCTTCCAAGGTTACCTATTACTTTGGGAGGTAAAACCTTCCATATGGACGTGATGGTCGTTCCAGGCCTTGGATTTCAATTTGCTCCTGGGGCGCGATTACACCTATGCCATGGGAGCGCTCGTCTCCTCCCTTTTTCGTGTGGCCTGTTTTCCGCATGAAGGACGGATCGTGACCATTGATCAGCTTTCGTTCTTTGGTCCTGATGTGACAACTAGCCCGCCATCACCCCCTCCTGGTTTTTATCCACTTGTTGTATCTGCCCCACCGCAGGTCAAATATGTGGCTACCTGCCCCGTGCCCGCACTTAGTGATGACGCCGTCGTGCATCGTGTACTGGGGGCATTGGGTCTTGATTTCCAAGATGTCATCCTCCCACCTAATGCGGGACTCTTGGAAGCCATGACTTCCTATTCATCATGACGAGTAGTCTGTCGAAGCATGGTTCGTTCCCTTGCGTCAAGCTCCTTAAAAATGAAATCAAGTCTATCGGAGCATAGTTCCTCCACTTGTGTCAAGCTCCTAAAACAATGAAACAAGATGTTTGAGGATAGTTCTTTTAAGTGGGTCAACCTCGTTAAAATAATGAAACACGAGCCAGTTCAATTCGAGTTTTGATAGATTTAGTTCAAATCTCTTTTGTTTTCAACCTTCACTCCATTTCCTATGGACTGAAGCTTGGGGGGCATGCACCTCGAATTGAGACACCATGCTGGGGGGCATGCCTGTCTTTTTCCAAGCATAGTTTGTGTTTTAAGCTTGCATAATAAATAAAACTCATTTTCAAGCACAGTTTGCATATGTGTGTCCATGTGTGCTTTTAAGCTTGCGTAAAAATGAAAAGTGTGATAAGATACATTGTGTGAATACATTTCGCATTGGGTCGTTTGTTATGTAACTGATACATTAGATCACATTTGTATTAGACACTTGCATGACATATAAAAAACATCATCACATGTAAAAGATCCATCCAAAAATAGTCATATGTATATATATATGTGTCGAAATGTTTGCACAGTGTGTGTCGCATAAGATCAAAAAATATACATGTTTGTCTTATTACATTCGGAGACGACACGTCTCTCAAAAATATGCATGAAATAAAGCCCTAGAAGGCTAGTCTGCGTGGTGCTCATGATAACAAGTCACAGCACGCACTAGGCGTCTCAGAATTCGGTGGAGGCGACTGGGCACTCCCACCGTGTGTCTCTGGTACGCCATTGGTACATCCGCCAGCCGAGCGTAGTCTGGGATCCCTCGGGCGATGCCCTTGAGATTCTGGATTAACTCCCCCCCCTCTGCACCCTTTGCCTGAGGATCAGGTGCGAGAAGAGTCCTCCGTGCGATAGGAGACATACCGGCTGGTCTCTCTGGACCCACGTCTGCATGCATATAAAATGTGTCAGGAAGAACATATATTAACAAAAAAATCATAAAATATAAAATAAAAAAGAGAAGGGGTCATACCCAACTCCTCGTCCCAATCATCTCCCTCCGGCAGTGGGATATCTGGCGACTCCACTGGGGATTCAGCTTCTTGTTTGATTTGTAAACTATAGACGGAGTCTGAAGCACAGCCAGATAGCCTTCGAAATGCTTTTGCTCTGCATTAGCGGAGTAGATCAACGCTGCTTCAGTCGATCTCCGGTTTGGTTTACGGACTGAACAACTTGGAGTTTTGTCTTCTCTTTCCAGTTAACTTCTTGGTCTTGCTCGCTTGGTCAACTCTTTGGACTGGATTTTCCTGTTTGTTTGGATTTGTTTTAGCCTTGTTTTCACTTGTCTGTGTCTGAGATTGCTTGTTTTTATTTTTCCATAGTAAACTTGGCTGGCGCGCTTTTTAGCGTAATAGTCGCGCCCATTGGCGCAAGTTGCCTGTGTATCACCCGCGCCATTTCATTTCTGGCGCTAATTTCAAGCTCACAGTCGCACCAATCCTGTGAGCTACTAGGGTTTGCTGTGTTTCAAGCTTTCTGAGGCTGACTTGTGATTTTGATCTTGTTTTTTCGGCTGTTTGAGTGCACTGGAACCTGGTTTGACTGGTTGGAACCTCCTTCCTTTGGTTGTTTGCTTATTTCTTTCGATTTTGCATGTGAGCCCTAGGGCATCTAGGTGCCTTTGTGAGTCGAGCCTCCCTTGGGAGTTTTTGGTTTCCGTTCGTTCAGTCGGCTGTGGGATTGCTTCCTTGCATTCGTTTGACATTTGTCTATCATATTGTTGCATTTTTTGAGTGACTGATTTCGTTTTCATTCGAATTTCGCTTTGCTTCATTTTGGGCCTAGATCACACGGCTCATTGGTGTCTTTGGGACTTTTCTTGGTTTTGAGAGACTTTTTTCGATTTGAGATCTGATTGTTTGTGCCATTGAGTGAAATTTGTTGGTTTCGCTCTCTTAATATCATTTCTCGAATTGCTTCTTATTTTTTTTCCGTTTGTTTAGTGCATCTAGCTATCAAACATTGAAAATAAAAAAATCTCTTTTGCTTTTGGTTGATTAGTGCAAATTGAAATCTTTTTTATTTTACTAGTATTTAGTGAATTTGAAAGAAAAGTTTTTAGTTTCATTAGTTGCATTAAATATATCATTGATTGTCTTCTGATCATTTTGTTTGTGTAAAAAACTCTCAACTCTTCCGTAGCTAGTTTTCATCGAACAAAATGGTGTACTGTGGCATGTAGTTTTGCATTTAAGAGATTTTTGAGACAGCACATTCGTTAGGGCCTGAAAACTGAAACGTAATTGAAGATCAACTTTAAAATCTACTCAATTTACACTAAGGCAGCATTGAAATCTAACGAAACACATTTAGAGGTCTAGGCTAGAGACGTGTTCCGACGTCTTTAAACCTAGTAGTTGTCGTTCGCCTTTTGGCTTTAGACAGCGCTAGTACGGACTTGTGCTCCCCGTACCGTCGCGTATATAAAGGGAGACCCCACTAGGTTTCAATCCTTTATCCATAGGAAGCCGAGTCTGCCGCCCTATACCCGTGATACACCGGACACAGCATTCGGGGAGATTTCCTGCACGTACGGAAAGTCCTTAGTTGATTTCTCTTTCATTATTGAAACCAAGGTGTATATTGCAGTTCACGGTTATTTGGTACACCCTTTTGCCTAGTATTCCTGAGTAGTCATTTGATCTTTTTTGACTCCCTAAATTTGAAAGGATCACCAAGCGCTTGTCCTTTCACGCTTGTGTCAAATCTGAAAGAGATAGAGTCACCTTTTTTACCGTTTCTCGACTCTTAAAACATGAAACGGTGAAGTTTCTTATTTTTCAATGTGGTAAAAATTAATCACCCACGATTACACGCCTTGTTAGATTTTTCTTGTTGACCGTTTGATCGTGTGTCTTGACTCTTTTCCAGCCTGTGTGTGGTTTTGAGTTTTGATGGCAACTTTTTCGGAGTTTACCAACCAAGGAATCCCCTCAGAAAGGAATCCTGGTCAGTTTCCTCCTTTTGGGAATGTTGGTGCTCCTTACATGGCAACGTTATCCCTTCCTGGGTTAACTGTTGGGTTGCCTGTTTGGTTGTTTTCAACCTCTGTGGTCCCGAATATCTCCGCTACTGTTCAATCAGTTCCTCCACTTGAACAACATCATGTTGATTCAAGGGTGGACCTCTCCCCTTCTTCGCCTGTTTCTGCGTCCTCCTCTTCTACTTCACCTGGTGAAAGTCTGGATTCAAACAACCAGGTGGCTAAGAAGAAGAAGAAGAAGACAAAGAAGAAGAAGTCCGATAAAAGAGAGGCTAAAGCTGCCACTACTGTTTCTGAAATATCTCCTCTTGATATACCTCCCAACACTCCATGGAAAGTCAAGTTCCCCTGCATGTTGCGCACAGGAGACCATCTTCTTCGAGACTGCCCTGGCATTCCCAAGGTGCTTGGAGCATGGTCCAACGGCCGTCCGCCGTTGCCTTTGACTTCTGGGAGCCAGGTGGGGGGCACGTCTTCAACTGGCGCTGGTAAGGTTCCTAAGAAGCAGGGTAAGATCACCAATCCCTGTAAGTTGTGTGAAGGGCATCATGCCATTCACCTTTGTCCTTATATGGATGAAGCCAAGAGAGTTTTGAACAACTCAACTGTTTCTACACCACGCCTTCCGGCTGGTTATAAACATCTTTCTTTGATTCCTCCACCAGTTGATCCTACGATTGGTCAAGAATCATCCTTGGTCGATCCCACTCCCTCAGAAATTCGAATTCACGAATCCATCCCAGACCAACCATTGGTCGTGGGATCGGTTGAGTTGGCCCCATCTATGGTGCACCAGGTCTTTTCCGTTGAGAGTGGACCTCACACCCCTCATGTTCTTCTGGTTTCTTCACATTTCTTAGACTTGGAGAAAGATTCTCCTGTCCCCGTACCTCAAGAAGCTGCTCCTCTGCCTCCCATCATGGAGGCTCTGGAGGATACCCCTCCCGCCTTCGAGATGGAGGTTATGGAGAATGCTCCTCCTTCCGTAACACCAGGGGAAGACCTTCTCGGTTCGATGGTAGCCCCTCCGAGTAGTTTGGTCGCTTCCTTTGATTGGAATCGATTTGCAGGATTTCGCCTTCCATCCTATGTGCCTTTCGAGATTACAGTACAGGCTTTTGGTCTGGTTGTACCCAGTACTATTATAGACGAAGGCGCCTCTGTTAGTATTCTATCCTCAACTACCTGGCAAGCTTTCGGTTCGCCACCGCTTGCGCCTGTTACGCAGAATCTGCTGACTTTTAACAGAAGGACGAGTCAACCATTGGGGATCCTTCCAAGGTTACCTATTACTTTGGGAGGTAAAACCTTCCATATGGAAGTGATGGTCGTTCCAGGCCCCTTGGATTTCAATCTGCTCCTGGGGCGCGATTACACCTGTGCCATGGGAGCGCTCATCTCCTCCCTTTTTCGTGTGGCCTATTTTCCGCATGAAGGACGGATCGTGACCATTGATCAGCTTTCGTTCTTTGGTCCTGATGTGGCAACTAGCCCGCCATCACCCCCTCCTGGTTTTTATCCACTTGTTGTATCTGCCCCACCGCAGGTCAACTATGTGGCTACCTGCCCCGTGCCCGCACTTAGTGATGACGCCGTCGTGCATCGTGTACTGGGGGCATTGGGTCTTGATTTCCAAGATGTCATCCTCCCACCTAGTGCGGGACTCTTGGAAGCCATGACTTCCTGTTCATCATGACGAGTAGTCTGTCAGAGCATGGTTCATTCCCTTGCGTCAAGCTCCTTAAAAATGAAATCAAGTCTATCGGAGCATAGTTCTTCCACTTGTGTCAAGCTCCTAAAACAATGAAACAAGCTATTTGAGGATAGTTCTTTTAAGTGGGTCAACCTCGTTAAAATAATGAAACACGAGCCAGTTCAATTCAAGTTTTGATAGATTTAGTTCAAATCTCTTTTGTTTTCAACCTTCACTCCATTTCCTATGGACTGAAGCTTGGGGGGCATGCACCTCGAATTGAGACACCAAGCTGGGGGGCATGCCTGTCTTTTTCCAAGCATAGTTTGTGTTTTAAGCTTGCATAATAAATAAAACTCATTTTCAAGCACAGTTTGCATATGTGTGTCCATGTGTGCTTTTAAGCTTGCGTAAAAATGAAAAGTGTGATTAGATACATTGTGTGAATACATTTCGCATTGGGTTGTTTGTTATGTAACTGATACATTAGATTACATTTGTATTTAGACATTTGCATGGCATATAAAAAACATCATCACATGTGAAAGATCCATCCCAAATAGTCATATGTATATATATATATATCTGTGTCGAAATGTTCGCACAGTGTGTATCACATAAGATCAAAAAATATACATGTTTGTCTTATTACATCCGGAGGCGACACGTCTCTCAAAAATATGCATGAAATAAAACCCTAGGAGGCTAGTTTGTGTGGTGCTCATGATAACAAGTCACAACACGCACTAAGCATCTCAGTAGATGGTGGAGGCGACTAGGCACTCCCACCGTATGTCTCTGATATGCTAACGGTACATCCGCCAGCCGGGCGTAGTCCGGAATCCCTCGGCGATGCCCTTGGAGACTCGGGATTAACCCCCTTCCCCGCACCCTCGCCCCGAGGATCGTGCGAGAAGAGTCCTCCGTGCGATGAGACATACCGGCTGGTCTCTCTGGACCCACGTCTGCATGCATATAAAATGTGTCAGGAAGAACATATATTAACAAAAAAATCATAAAATATAAAATAAGAAAGAGAAGGGGTCATACCCAACTCCTCGTCCCAATCATCTCCCTCCGGCAGTGGGAGATCTGGCGACTCCACTGGGGATTCAGCTTCTTGTTTGATTTGTAAACTATAGACGGAGTCTGAAGCACAGCCATATAGCCTTCGAAATGCTTTTGCTCTGCATTAGAGGAGTAGATCAACGCTGCTTCAGTCGATCTCCGGTTTGGTTTACCGACTAAACAACTTAGAGTTTTGTCTTCTCTTTCCGGTTAACTTCTTGGTATTTCTTGCTTGGTCAACTCTTTGGACTGGATTTTCCTATTTGTTTGGCTTTGTTTTAGCCTTGTTTTCACTTGTCTGTGTCTAAGATTGCTTGTTTTTTATTTTTTCCATAGTAAACTTGGTTGGCGCGCTTTTTAGCGTGACAGTCGCGCCCATTGGCACAGGTTGCCTGTGTATCACTCGCGCCATTTCCTTTCTGGCACTAATTTCAAGCTCGCAGTCGCGCCAATCCTGTGAGCTATTAGGGTTTGCTGTGTTTCGAGCTTTCTGAGGCTGACTTGTGATTTTGATCTTGTTTTTTCGGCTGTTTGAGTGCACTGGAGCCTGGTTTGACTGGTTGGAACCTCCTTCCTTTGGTTGTTTGCCTATTTCTTTCGATTTTGCATACGAGCCCTAAGGCATCTAGGTGACTTTGTGAGTCGAGCCTTCCTTGGGAGTTTTTGGTTTCCGTTCGTTCAGTCGGCTGTGGGATTGTTTCCTTGCATTCGTTGGACAGTTGTCCATCATATTGTTACGTTTTTTGAGTGACTGATTTCGTTTTCATTCGAATTTCGCCTTGCTTCATTTTGGGCCTAGATCGCACGGCTCATTGGTGTCTTTGGGACTTTTCTTGGTTTTGAGGAGCTTTTTGTCGATTTGAGATCTGATTGTTTGTGCCATTGAGTGAAATTTGTTGGTTTCGCTCTCTTAATATCATTTCTCAAATTGATTTTTATTTGTTTTCGGTTTGTTTAGTGCATCTAGCTATCAAACATTGAAAATAAAAAAAAATCTCTTTTGCTTTTGGTTGATTAGTGCAAATTGAAATCTTTTCGGTTTTACTAGTATTTAGTGAATTTGAAAGAAAAGTTTTTAGTTTCATTAGTTGCATTAGAGATATCATTGATTTTCTTCTGATCATTTTATTTGTGTTAAAAAATCTCAACTCTTCTGTAGCTAGTTTTCATCGAACGAAATGGTGTATTGTGGCATGTAGTTTTGCATTTAAGAGGTTTTTGAGACAGCACATTCGTTAGGGCCTAAAAACCGAAAAATAATTGAAGATAAACATTAAAATTTACTCAATTTACCCTAAGGAAGCATTAAAACATTAACAAAACATTTAGAGGTCTAGGTTAGAGACGTGTTCCGGCATCGTTAAACCTAGTAGCTGTCATTCGCCTCTTGGCTTTGCATTACGCCGCTAGTACCTGGTCAGTGCCCGCACCGTCGTGTATATAAAGGAGACCCTCTAAGTTTCAACTTTATCCATGTGAAGCCGAGTCTTGCCACCCTATACCCGTGATACACCCATTACCAAGATTTGGGAGATTTCCGCACGCACGGAAAGTCCTTGGTTGATTTCTCTTTCATTTTGAAACCAAGGTGGATATTGCAGTTCACAGTTATTTGGTACACCCTTTTACCTAGTATTCCTGAGCAGTCATTTGATATTTTCTGACTCCCTAAATTTGAAAGGATCACCGAGCGCTTGTCCTTTCACGCTTGTGTCAAATCTGAAAGAGATAGAGTCACCTTTTTTATTTTTTCTCGACTCTTAAAACACGAAACGGTGAAGTTTCTTATTTTTCAATGTGGTAAAAATTAATCACCTGCGATCACACACCCTGTTAGATTTTTCTTGTTGGTCGTTTGATTGTGTGTCTTGACTCTTTTTTCAGCCCGTGTGTGGTTTTGAGTTTTGATGGCAACTTTTTCAGAGTTTACCAACCAAGGAATCCCCTCAGATGGGAATCCTGGTCATTTTCCTCCTTTTGGGAATGTTGGTGCTCCCTACATGGCAACGTTGTCCCTTCTCGAGTTAACTGTTGGGTTGCCTGTCTGGTTGTTTTCAACCTCTGTGGTCCCAAATGTCTCCACTACTGTTCAATCAGTTCCTCCGCCGGAAAAACATCATGTTGATTCCCAGGTGGACCTCTCCCCTTCTTTGCCTGTTTCTGCGTCCTCATCTTCTACTTCGCCTGGTGAAAGTCTGGATTCGAGTAACCAGGTGGCTAAGAAGAAGAAGAATAAGACAAAGAAGAAGAAGTCCGATAAAAGAGAGGTTAAATCTGCCACTACTGTTTCTGAAACATCTCCTCTTAATAAACCTTCCGACCCTCCACAGAAAGTCAAGTTCCCCTGCATGTTGTGCACAGGAGACCATCTTCTTCGAGATTGCCCTGGAATTCCCAAGGTGCTTGAAGTATGGTCCAACGGTTGTCCGCCGTTGCCTTTGGCTTCTGGGAGTCAGGTTGGGGGCACGTCTTCAACTGGTGCTGGTAAGGCTCCTAAGAAGCAGGGTAAGATTACCAATCCCTGTAGGTTGTGTGAAGGGCACCATGCCATTCACCTTTGTCTTTATATGGATGAAGCCAAGCGAGTGTTGGACAACTCAACTGTTTCTACACCGTGCCTCCCGGCTGGTTACAAACAGCTTTCTTTGAGTCCTCCGCTAGTTGATTCTACGATTGGTCAAGAATCATCCTTGGTCAATCCCGCTCACTCGGAAATTCGAATTCAGGAATCCGTTCCCGTACCTCGAACCATCGTCGTGGACCGCCTGAGCCGGCTCCGTCTCATGGTGCACTGTGTCTTTTTCCGTTGAGAGTGGACCTCACACCCTCATGTTCTTTTGGTTTCTTCACATTCCTCGCACTTGGAGAAAGATTCTCCGTCCCCGTACCTCGCTAGTCGTCTTCCTCCGCTCCCATCATGGAGGGCTCGGAGGATACCCCTCCCGCCTTCGAGATGGAGGTTATGGAGAATGATCCTCCTCCCGTAACACTAGGGGAAGACCTTCTCGGTTCGATGGTAGCCCCTCCGAGTAGTTTGGTCGCTTCCTTTTATTGGAATCGATTTGCAGGATTTCGCCTTCCATCCTATGTGCCTTTTGAGATTACAGTACAGGCTTTTGTTCTGGTTGTACCCAATACTATTATAGACGAAGGCGCCTCTGTTAGTATTCTATCCGCAACTACCTAGCAAGCTTTCGGTTCGCCACCGCTTGCGCCTGTTACGCAGAATCTGCTGACTTTTAACAGAAGGACGAGTCAACCATTGGGGATCCTTCCAAGGTTACCTGTTTCTTTGGGAGGTAAAATTGTCCATATGGACGTGATGGTCATTCCAGGCCCCTTGGATTTCAATCTGCTCCTGGGGCACGATTACACCTATGCCATGGGAGCACTCGTCTCCTCCCTTTTTCGTGTGGCCTATTTTCCGCATGAAGGACGGATCGTGACCATTGATCAGCTTTCGTTCTTTGGTCCTGATGTGGCAACTAGCCCGCCATCACCCCCTCCTGGTTTTTATCCACTTGTTGTATCTGCCCCACCGCAGGTCAACTATGTGGCTACCTACCCCGTGCCCGCACTCAGTGACGACGCCGTCGTGCATCGTGTACTGGGGGCATTGGGTCTTGATTTCCAAGATGTCATCCTCCCACCTAGTGCGGGACTCTTGGAAGCCATGACTTCATGTTCATCATGACGAGTAGTCTGTCGGAGCATGGTTCGTTCCCTTCGTCAAGCTCCTTAAAAATGAAATCAAGTCTGTCGGAGCATAGTTCCTCCACTTGTGTCAAGCTCCTAAAAAAATGAAACAAGTTGTTTGAGGATAGTTCTTTTAAGTGTGTCAACCTCGTTAAAATAATGAAACACGAGCCAGTTCAATTCGAGTTTTGATAGATTTAGTTCAAATCTCTTTTGTTTTCAACCTTCACTCCATTTCCTATGGACTGAAGCTTGGGGGGCATGCACCTCGAATTGAGACACCATGCTTGGGGGCATGCCTGTCTTTTTCCAAGCATAGTTTGTGTTTTAAGCTTGCATAAAAAATAAAAATCATTTTCAAGCACAGTTTGCATATGTGTGTCCATGTGTGCTTTTAAGCTTGCGTAAAAATGAAAAGTGTGATCAGATACATTGTGTGAATACATTTCGCATTGGGTCGTTTGTTATGTAACTGATACATTAGATCACATTTGTATTAGACATTTGCATGACATATAAAAAACATCATCACATGTAAAATATCCATCCAAAAATAGTCATATGTATATATATATATATATATATATATATATATGTGTCGAAATGTTTGCACAGTGTGTGTCGCATAAGATCAAAAAATATACATGTTTGTCTTATTACATTCGGAGACGACACGTCTCTCAAAAATATGCATGAAATAAAGCCCTAGAAGGCTAGTCTGCGTGGTGCTCATCATAACAAGTCACAGCACACACTAGGCATCTCAGAATTCGGTGGAGGCGACTGGGTACTCCCACCGTGTGTCTCTAGTACGCCATTGGTACATTCGCCAGCCGGGCGTAGTCTGGGATCCCTCGGGCGATGCCCTTGAGATTCTGGATTAACTCCCCCCCCTCTGCACCCTCTGCCTGAGGATCAGGTGTGAGAAGAGTCCTCCGTGTGATAGGAGACATACCGGCTGGTCTCTCTGGACCCACGTCTGCATGCATATAAAATGTGTCAGGAAGAACATATATTAACAAAAAAATCATAAAATATAAAATAAAAAAGAGAAGGGGTCATACCCAACTCCTCGTCCCAATCATCTCCCTCCGGCAGTGGGATATCTGGCGACTCCACTGGGGATTCAGCTTCTTGTTTGATTTGTAAACTATAGACGGAGTCTGAAGCACAGCCAGATAGCCTTCGAAATGCTTTTGCTCTGCATTAGCGGAGTAGATCAATGCTGCTTCAGTCGATCTCCGGTTTGGTTTACGAACTGAACAACTTGGAGTTTTGTCTTCTCTTTCCAGTTAACTTCTTGGTCTTGCTCGCTTGGTCAACTCTTTGGACTGGATTTTCCTGTTTGTTTGGATTTGTTTTAGCCTTGTTTTCACTTGTCTGTGTCTGAGATTGCTTGTTTTTTATTTTTTCCATAGTAAACTTGGCTGGCGCGCTTTTTAGTGTGACAGTCGCGCCCATTGGTACAGGTTGCCTGTGTATCACCCGCGCCATTGCCTTTCTGGCGCTAATTTCAAGCTCACAGTCGCGTCAATCCTGTGAGCTATTAGGGTTTGTTGTGTTTCAAGCTTTCTGAGGCTGACTTGTGATTTTGATCTTATTTTTTCGGTTGTTTGAGTTCATTGGAGCCTGGTTCGACTGGTTGGAACCTCCTTCCTTTGGTTGTTTGCCTATTTCTTTCAATTTTGCATACGAGCCCTAGGGCATCTAGGTGCCTTTGTGAGTCGAGCCTCCCTTGGGAGTTTTTGGCTTCCGTTCGTTCAGTCGGCTGTGGGATTGTTTCCTTGCATTCGTTTGACAGTTGTCCATCATATTGTTGCGTTTTTTGAGTCACTGATTTCGTTTTCATTCGAATTTCGCCTTGCTTCATTTTGGGCCTAGATCACACGACTCATTGGTGTCTTTGGGACTTTTCTTGGTTTTGAGGAACTTTTTGTCGATTTGAGATCTGATTGTTTGTGCCATTGAGTGAAATTTGATTGGTTTCGCTCTCTTAATATCATTTCTCGAATTGCTTCTTATTTGTTTTCAGTTTGTTTAGTGCATCTAGCTATCAAACATTGAAAATAAAAAAAATCTCTTTTGCTTTTGGTTGATTAGTGCAAATTGAAATCTTTTCGATTTTACTAGTATTTAGTGAATTTGAAAGAAAAGTTTTTAGTTTCATTAGTTGCATTAGAGATATCATTGATTTTCTTCTGATCATTTTGTTTGTGTAAAAACTCTCAACTCTTCTGTAGCTAGTTTTCATCGAACAAAATGGTGTACTGTGGCATGTAGTTTTGCATTTAAGAGATTTTTGAGACAACACATTCGTTAGGGCCTGAAAACTGAAACGTAATTGAAGATCAACTTTAAAATTCACTCAATTTACACTAAGGCAGCATTGAAATCTAACGAAACAAATTTAGAGGTCTAGGCTAGAGACGTGTTCCGGTGTCTTTAAACCTAGTAGCTGTCGTTCGCCTTTTGGCTTTAGACAACGCTAGTACGGACTTGTGCTCCCCGTACCGTCGTGTATATAAAGGGAGACCCCTCTAAGTTTCAATCCTTTATCCACAGGAAGCCGAGTCTGCCGCCCTATACCCATGATACACCGGACACAGCATTCGGGGAGATTGCCTGTACGTACGGAAAGTCCTTGGTTGATTTCTCTTTCATTATTGAAACCAAGGTGTATATTGCAGGTCACGGTTATTTGGTACACCCTTTTGCCTAGTATTCCTGAGCAGTCATTTGATCTTTTCTGACTCCCTAAATTTGAAAGGATCACCAAGCGCTTGTCCTTTCATGCTTGTGTCAAATTTGAAAGCGATAGAGTCACCTCTTTTACCGTTTCTCGACTCTTAAAACATGAAATGGTGAAGTTTCTTATTTTTCAATGTGGTAAAAATTAATCACCCACGATTACACGCCCTGTTAGATTTTTCTTGTTGACCGTTTGATCGTGTGTCTTGACTCTTTTCCAGCCCATGTGTGGTTTTGAGTTTTGATGGCAACTTTTTCAGAGTTTACCAACCAAGGAATCCCCTCAGAAGGGAATCCTGGTCAGTTTCCTCCTTTTGGGAATGTTGGTGCTCCTTACATGGCAACGTTATCCCTTCCTGGGTTAACTGTTGGGTTGCCTGTTTGGTTGTTTTCAACCTCTGTGGTCCCGAATATCTCTGCTACTGTTCAATCAGTTCCTCCACCTGAACAACATCATGTTGATTCCAAGGTGGACCTCTCCCCTTCTTCGCCTGTTTCTGCGTCCTCCTCTTCATCACTAGGTGGCTAAGAAGAAGAAGAAGAAGACAAAGAAGAAGAAGTCCGATAAAAGAGAGGCTAAAGCTGCCACTACTGTTTCTGAAATATCTCCTCTTGATATACCTCCCAACACTCCACGGAAAGTCAAGTTCCCCTGCATTTTGTGCACAGGAGACCATCTTCTTCAAGACTGCCCTGGCATTCCCAAGGTGCTTGGAGCATGGTCCAACGGCCGTCTGCCGTTGCCTTTGACTTCTGGGAGCCAGGTGGGGGGCACGTCTTCAACTGGCGCTGGTAAGGTTCCTAAGAAGCAGGGTAAGATTACCAATCCCTGTAAGTTGTGTGAAGGGCATCATGCCATTCACCTTTGTTTTTATATGGATTTAGCCAAGAGAGTTTTGAACAACTCAACTGTTTCTACACCACGCCTCCCAGCTGGTTATAAACATCTTTCTTTGTGTCCTCCACTAGTTGATCCTACGATTGGTCAAGAATCATCCTTGGTCGATCCCACTCCCTTAGAAATTCGAATTCACGAATCCGTCCCAGACCAACCATTGGTCGTGGGATCGGTTGAGCTGGCCCCGTCTATGGTGCACCAGGTCTTTTCTGTTGAGAGTGGACCTCACACCCCTCATGTTCTTCTGGTTTCTTCACATTCCTCAGACTTGGAGAAAGATTCTCCTATCCCCGTACCTCAAGAAGCTGCTCCTCTGCCTCCCATCATGGAGGCTCTGGAGGATACCCCTCCCGCCTTCGAGATGGAGGTTATGGAGAATGCTCCTCCTTCTGTAACACCAGGGGAAGACCTTCTCGGTTCGATGGTAGCCCCTCCGAGTAGTTTGGTCGCTTCCTTTGATTAGAATCGATTTGGAGGATTTCGCCTTCCATCCTATGTGCCTTTCGAGATTACAGTACAGGATTTTGGTCTGGTTGTACCCAATACTATTATAGACGAAGGCGCCTCTGTTAGTATTCTATCCTCAACTACCTGGCAAGCTTTTGGTTCGCCACCGCTTGCGCCTGTTACGCAGAATCTGCTGACTTTTAACAGAAGGACGAGTCAACCATTGGGGATCCTTCCAAGGTTACCTATTACTTTGGGAGGTAAAACCTTCCATATGGACGTGATGGTCGTTCCAGGCCCCTTGGATTTGAATATGCTCCTGGGGCGCGATTACACCTATGCCATGGGAGCGCTCGTCTCCTCCCTTTTTCGTGTGGCCTGTTTTCCGCATGAAGGACAGATCGTGATCATTGATCAGCTTTCGTTCTTTGGTCCTGATGTGGCAACTAGCTCGCCATCACCCTCTCCTGGTTTTTATCCACTTGTTGTATCTTCCCCACCGCAGGTCAACTATGTGGCTACCTGCCCCATGCCCGCACTTAGTTATGACGCCGTCGTGCATCGTGTACTGGGGGCATTGGGTCTTGATTTCGAAGATGTCATCCTCCCACCTAGTGCGGGACTCTTGGAAGCCATGACTTCCTATTCATCATGATGAGTAGTCTGTCGGAGCATGGTTCGTTCCCTTGCGTCAAGCTCCTTAAAAATGAAATCAAGTCTGTCGGAGCATAGTTCCTCCACTTGTGTCAAGCTCCTAAAACAATGAAACAAGATGTTTGAGGATAGTTCTTTTAAGTGGGTCAACCTCGTTAAAATAATGAAACACGAGCCAGTTCAATTCGAGTTTTGATAGATTTAGTTCAAATCTCTTTTGTTTTCAACCTTCACTCCATTTCCTATGGACTGAAGCTTGGGGGGCATGCACCTCGAATTGAGACACCATGCTGGGGGGCATGCCTGTTTTTTTTTTCCAAGCATAGTTTGTGTTTTAAGCTTGCATAAAAAATAAAACTCATTTTCAAGCACAGTTTGCATATGTGTGTCCATGTGTGCTTTTAAGCTTGCGCAAAAATGAAAAGTGTGATCAGATACATTGTGTGAATACATTTCGCATTGGGTCGTTTGTTATGTAACTGATACATTAGATCACCTTTGTATTAGACACTTGCATGACATATAAAAAACATCATCTATGTAAAAGATCCATCCAAAAATAATCATATGTATATATATATATATATGTGTCGAAATTTTTGCACAGTGTGCGTCGCATAAGATCAAAAAATATATATGTTCGTCTTAATACATCCGGAGACGACATGTCTCTCAAAAATATGCATGAAAAAGTCCTAGGAGTCTAATCCGCATGGTACTCATGATAACAAGTAACTGCACGCACTAAGCGTCTCAGAATTCGGTGGAGGCGACTGGGCACTCCCACAGTGTGTCTCTGGTACGCCATCGGTACATCCGCCAGCCGGGCGTAGTCTGGGATCCCTCGAGCGATGCCCTCGAGATTTTGGATTAACTCCCCCCCCTCTGCACCCTCTACCTGAGGATCAGGTGCGGGAAGAGTCCTCCGTGCGATAGGAGACATACCGGCTGGTCTCTCTGGACCCACGTCTGCATGCATATAAAATGTGTCAGGAAGAACGTGTATTAACAAAAAAAAATCATAAAATATAAAATCAAAAAGAGAAGGGGTCATACCCAACTCCTCGTCCCAATCATCTCCCTCCGGCAGTGGGAGATCTGGATCACCAGTGAAATCGGTACCGGCATATGGCCAGTCTTCCACTACGATCAACTGACGCCGCAACCACCCAAAAAACTCCGGCCTCCAGGACATCTGTTGGTCCCCTCCAGCTCTGGGCATCAGTGCTACCCAGCGAGCCATTCTTGGCTCTCGTGGAATAGGCTCAGCTACTATGGCCCCTTGGCCCTGGAAGATTGGTAATCGTTCTAGAATGAATGATACCAGGATAGAACCATAGCCGAACTGTTTCAGCTTGGCTTGTTTGCATTTGGTCAGTTGCCTCTTTATGTTTATCGTCAATGTTGTGGCCCAGTCGAACAATAGAGGAGTCATACACTCTAAGGCCAACAAAATTTGGGCCTTTGTGGCCTCGTGCAGTGCCTGCGACCCCGCAGCCCGCGTGATGGTATGCAGCACCAATCTCAGTGCCAGATCAGGAATGGTATGGATGTCCACCTTTCCACTTCCGTATCCCAGTTGTGCCCCTCGGCACACTCGTGCCATCACTTGCTCCATTTTATCACCAGATGGTCTGCTCCCTGTCAGTATGGGCACCAGACCTCTGCGCGATAATCCGGTTATGAAGTACACATCAGCAACCTCCAGTTCTAACACTTGATCCCGTAGCTTGAATACTTGTTCATCTGCGTCCCACATATTGATCAAGTACTATAGAAGCTTGGGCTGAGCTCGTAAATAAGGTGTTAGGAAGAACTTTTTTAGCCCATAGTTCCTGAGGGCGTTCATGCAAACTTCATTTTCCATGGCTTGTTCATCCTCTTCACCGTGCTCCCTTTCTTTCCACTCAATCACCATTTTGCTCGGTTCACTGCATCAACATGGTCAAAACCCTTAATTAGATCTCTGATGAGCTTCAAATTTCATTCAAATTGATTAAACTCTCGAATTTTTAGGCGGAAATTGAGGTTCTGCCGCTGGTGTGGCTGTTTCCTGAACAGTCGCACCAGCTGGCGCGAGCCCTTTGCATATAAAAGCCCATTGCCGTGGGTCCGTGCCGGATACCCGCGCCAATGAGCAGAGCCCTAAAAATTTAAAAAGTGGCCTCAGGAGTCTAATGCATGATGGAAAACTATTAAAAAATGGATTGAAATGGAGTACAAAGAAGCGCCTCTTACCTGGAACTGACGAAACTCTGAATGGTAGCCCGGATCGGTTGTAATCACTGTCAGAAGTTCGCACACCAAACTGGACCACTGCTGCTCTTCGGTGAGGTAAATAGTAAAAAGTAATTCTATTTTTACCATTTGACATATTTGTAACTTTTTGAACTCAAAATAGGTTTTGAAAGTTATTTTTCCAAGTATTTTAATGTATTTGTGTCGAAAATGGGTTTTACACTTGCCTTTTTGTGCAGCAACAGGTCTTTCACGCAACTGAAACAGTGAAACGAGTTGTATTTTATACTTTTTCGGACTCGGTAAATACACGAAAAAGTCACTCCGGAGTCATCTTTCAGCACTTTTTCTGACTCTCTAAACATGAAAATATTGCCAAGGCCCTTGTCGTTTCAATCTCGTTAAAGTGGACATGAATCGACATCTACCCAGTATACGTTTACCCCTTTTTCAGGCTGGGATGGATTATTTACGAAAAAGGAATACCCTAGCCTATCGCGACTAGGAGGTTTTCTCGGATATTGTTTTCTACCTTTTCGGGTCCGGGGAACTATCTACGAAAAGGGACCGCTGGAGTTTACTTTTCCGCTGTCTTTTCAAACTCTATAAATATGAAAAGACGCCGAGTTCATCCTTTGTCAGACTCGTTAAACCCTGATGACATCGGATTCAGTCGAAATGACGTTATTCGAGTTTCTCCTTCCTAGGGCTCGTTAAATGTAATAGGATGGATTCGTCCGAAGGACGGATTTATATGACAAGCATATGGTATCCTCTTCAAGCTTGTGTAAAATTAAAGAGGTACTCACCGAAATGGTGGGGGAAAAATAGAACCAGCATCATTGTCGTGTCGGCAGTATGTCGCTCTTGAACATGGCACTTGTCCACATTTGTGTCGGGTTGGGGACATCTGATCTCGTTTTTCTGATTGCCTCCGTGGGTTTGGGTAATCCCTTTTGACCTCTCATCTGCTCTTTGCCTCGTCACTATGACCTCTGATCTTTTGATGTCAAATACTGCCAAATCCACTGTCGTGCCGCCAATATGTTCAAGAGAAGTTGACCTCTGCAAGTACCAACCTTCCTCTGATTCTCATCTGATCCTGATTCACAAAAACATTATGTTCCTCTATCTCGTGTCGATGATGTGGGAAACGTTATGGCCCACCTTCGATAAAGGCCACTTCCAGTCGACTTCAGCTCATTATCCAGGAAGATGGTCTAGAGACTCTTTCACGGTACCTTGGAGCTTGCATGCCTCAATGGCAGGTTCGTCGCATTCGACGCGAGGTTTTCATCATTGGCCTCCGATCGAGTGATTCTACGGGTGTTCGACACCAGCTCATTGATTCACACGTCGTAGATTGTACCTATAGTACCTTGAGGGCCATTGTCATTATTGGTGGTTCCTCTTGCGTCTGTTAACAGCTTTCATCATTGGCTGGTAATCAGACGATGTTCTTGCATGTTCGACTTCAGCTCACATATTCGCATGCTTGAACTTGTATTTTGTTCGGGTCGAGATGGAGTGCAAGACCCTGGATTGTGTCTGTTGTAATCCAAGCTGCGATATTGTGGATTATTATGATTATTTACATGACTCACTGATTGGATGGCTGCGACCATACCTGAGTCTATTTATCGATCTTCATTGGATGGCTGCGTCCATGCCTTAGATCTAGATTATTGTACACTATGTTATGGATGGCTGCGCCCATACCACACATATATATCATGTATCTGAGACATCAGTTGTACTTCGCTCCGCAGGTTTTCCGATGGCGGTGTTTTTAGTCGGCATGTTCTCATAAAGCATTTCACCCCTCTCTCTCTCTGTCGGGCCTCATGCTTTAGGGGGCATCTGTTACACAGCAATTTGTCACCATCCCTACAATCCCCATCCCGCACATTGGAGGGCTCATTCCGTGACCTGTGGACAGAGTTAAGTCTTGAAAATACTTTCATTGCATCCCTCTGAAGATGAGCTTTAATTGCCCTGAAGACATCTCCCTGCAAAAAACCCTAAAAATAGCTCTTTTTCCATTGGCGCGGTTCCATAGTTCAACCCTCGCGCCAAGAGGGAAATCCTCCAAAGAGGGCACGCCAGTTGGCGCTCTGTCATATAGCCGCACCCGCGCCATCCATATTAAGAGGTTTTTTTTAAAAATAAAAGGCGGAAGTTTCATCCTAACAAATTACTGGGCTGATTTCTATCTTGAGTTGGGAGGTTTGGCTACGGATTTCCATAGAGAGGAAGTGGTTTGCCACCTCTCATGGAAGCTTCCTTGATGATAGGGCCAATCCCATAATTATAGGGATCCCAACTCCCCTTCCTCCTTCTATAAAAGCTTGCCCATTTCCATTTGCAAGCTAGTTCCAAAGAGTGGCAGAACTTCTAAGTTCCCAAGAGCTTTCATGCTGCAAAAGCCTTCTTGATTCCCTAAGGCCAAATCCAAGCAAGGAGACTATTTCCGAGTATCCGGAGAGAGAGGCTTGTCCCATCCCTGACAGGCTTTATTGAGACATGTTGTGTTGACGACCCGCTAAAGGAGAGTGCTGCGTCGAAGCTATGGTTGTATTCTTCTTTTGACTCTTTAATGATAAGTGACTATCGGTTATGGTTCCACTCTTGTTCTTGATCATGTTCATGAGTTATGTCCTCTTCGACTGATATATAGTTGTATGCACTGGATTTTATGCTTGCGTTTGTGTTGTTTCTTGCATGTGCAGGTGTCCGATCATGGAGATCGTGAGGATTGTGATCTGCCAGGGCAAAGGAACGGGAGCACCACCTCTTCTACAGACGATAGCGTTGGATTCTAGGTAAGCCTTCCTCGCAAGTCGGTTTATTTACAATTAGGAACCTACACTGTAGTGTGTTTGATTGTTGCTAGACCCGATCTGGGCTAGTAGGGATCACCTCTGTCTGCAGAGGGGATTTACCTCCTCAACACCATGTTTCACAGGAACTCTAGCCAGATGGTGGGAACTAGATTCCTCCCCAGCATTAATAAAGAAGATGGAAGAAGAGGTGGTTAAAGATGAGAATGGAGATGTGGAATTCCATCTAGATGGAAAACCAATCAATAACATGATCGGTGCTCTCACAGCATTGATCCAACATACATTTTGTGGAGATGAGCCAAACATTTCAGATCAAAATGAGATAATTTTGATGAATTTGAAATGTCGAAATATAAATCAATTCAAAGATTTCCATCGGGATTGGATTCAAAGAATCTTTCTGGTGAAGGACCCTAAGAATCTGCTATGGAAGCAGGTTTACCTTGCAGCATTTCCTTGCAAGCTTGTAGATATTTTGAAGTTGCAGGAGGCATTCCAGTTGCCACTGGAAACATATACATGGGGTCAAATGTACAGTATAATTACTAGAGTCTTGATTACTCTGTGTACCAGCTCAAAGATCAATAAATCAATTGATAAAAGAAACAGATTGCCTAGTACTAAATCATTTTGCAGTAAGTATGGCATCACAGTTGATGATCCTTTGGTTAAAAGAAGAAAGTCAAAGAAAAGGGCTAAGAAGACTTATAGAAGAAGTCAGCCCTACACATACCATCGGACCACTAGGAAACATTCTGTGCCTAAACAGTCAAAGCCTAGGAGAAACCCATACTCTAAGCCGTCAACAAAGGGGTATTACAAATCTACCCCTAAGACACATTATTACGAGCCACATGACATCCACACTAAAGATGCCAAACTGAAAAGGATGCAAGCTATCACATGTTGGATATGTGGAAAACCAAGGCACACCTGAAATTTGTGTCCAGAGGCCAAAGAATCCTGCAGTGGATTGGGAAATAAATTTCAGGCAAAATACAAAGGTAAAGGCCAAACTTCCACTGTCAAATCTGAACATATCTGTCATAGATGTGGTGGCTCTCATAAAACCGAAACATGTCAACGCTTGTTCCTCCAACAAGCCCAAAAATATTCCTCTTCTGTTTCGAGTCCTGAATCTTCTTCTTCTGCATCTGATAATGACGAAGTTCATGTCTATTGTCAATGTAGTGATTCTGACAATTGTCATTGTGACTGTTCATCCTCAGAATCTGGTTTTTCTTTTGACAATGATCTTGCAGAAGAATTTTCAGGAAAACTAAAAGTCCTCATGGCTCAGTCCAATGAAGATGAGTTGAAATTTTTTGCCGAGATACGAGCCATGGAAGATGGAGATCTGAAGACCAGACTGCTCGATGCATATATGCAGTCTTCTAGCTCATCCTCTACACGCTTTGGTAAGAAGCCGATGTTTGTTGATGCTTCTTATGAGCGCAATACACGCAGTTATCTCCGCCAACAACAAGGTGAGAAAGTTCGCGCACTCACTTTGGGGGAGGTGAGTAGGGAGATACACTGCATGAACACAGAAATCTCTACCCTGAAATCAAGAATTTTGGAGCTCGAGAAAAATAAACAGGTTCAAGCCTTTTCTGTTTCTTCTCCTTTTTATTCAGGTAGAGCCAAAAATTACACTCTGCATAGTGCTCCTAAAATTACTGAAGAAGTTGAAGTTGCAGAGGGACATCCTGATCCTCATATGGGAATTAGAGATATGCATTTACTTGCTATTCAATATCAACAACATCATGTGAATATTAAGGTCTGGATAAAAGGAAAATTGTTTGATTTAATAGAATTGCTTGATTCTGGATCAGATGTTAATATGTTTTCCAAAAAGGCTATTCCTTCACAATATTGGGTTGCTGCTACCTGCAAGCTCACAAGACTGGGTAAAATTACTCTTGAATATGAAGTACCCAAAGCTGCAGTTTGTTTTGATTCCAAATGTGTCACATTGAAGTTTGCTGTAGGTGACATACCAGTTGATTGCATTCTTGGGAATGTATTTCTTGCTGCAGTTGAGCCTCATGGTTCAATGAGATTTTCTAATAAGAAGGCTGGATACTTCATCACAGTCAAGGGTAAGAGCTTTAATTTTCCCTATGTTTCTAACGCCAGAGTCTCTACCATGGTGCAAGCCATGCAAATAGAGCTGCAAAAAGCAGAAAACAGTCTTTCAAAACTCAAAGAGCACAAGAATATTTTGAGCATTGAACAACAGTTGAGTTTTGTATCAGTTCAGAACCTTCTAAGTTTCAGAAGATAATAGATTCTGTCTTTAAACCATATGCTGAATGGTTGTTGGCTTATATAGACGATCTCCTGATTTTCTCTAAAAATCTTCAAGAACATTTCAGACATTTAAATATTTTTATGAGATTGGTCAAAAATAATGGTCTGGTATTAAGTAAAAAGAAAATGGAGTTATGCCAGACAAAACTCAAGTTTTTAGGGCACACTAGTGAAAATGGCCTAGCGGAAAAAACTTTTACTGTAAAAGAAGTTGGAACGAGACTGCAAAATGCTGAGGGTTGTTATTTTGGAGCCACAGAAACAACAGAAGGCTGAGGGTTGTTATTTTGGAGCCGCTGAGGGTTGTTATTTTGGAGCCACAAAACAACAGAAGGTTGAGGGTTGTTATTTTGGAGCCACAAAAACAATAGTGATAACCTCAAATTTGTGAGAAAGTACATGTAGAACCTCTTATGGTTGGAACTGTACCTGTAGAGCCTCTTACAGTTGGGACAAGAACACAGACACATGAGAGGAGGTGGAAGTAGGTTTTGGTGAGTTAGTTAGGTAGTTATATGTTAAATGAAGGAGGCAATAGATCTAATGGCCTAAAATGTTTCAATCGTCTAACATTTGATCCAATGACACACACAAAGACACACTGACATCTAGGATAGTTGTTTTCAAATAATAACACATTACAGCGTAAAAATAAAACTAGCAATTGCACCATATGTTGCAAAGGAAATGCCGTAAGGTGAGAGTGTAGAAAAGAATAACATAGAAGATATGTAAATTTTTTTTTGCTCGATCTCATTAGATTAAAGAATAGATATTCTTATTTACAAGAAATTTTAAGGTAATATAGAGAAATATGGAAGTCTCTAGCATGTATAGCATGTAAACTATCAAATTCAAAATATCAGATTCCACTTGATTAGCATACCTACACATTGTCTTTTAAAAATTTAAATCCATTCCTTATTTCAATTCATATGTACTCTGAGATTCATGGATGTACCATTACATGCTTGGAGATTCACATAATTCCTAAATAAATAAACAATGTCATATAATTCCAAATTACCGTAAACACTTGCCAACCAACTAAACACGAACTGAAAAAGAGAGATTAATTTGCACTGCTCTCTGCCTTTCGAAAGATGTTGACTTCATTACATCATTGAATTCTCAAATAAGAAAATGGAAAAATTATGAAAATCAAACTTACATCACCAACTGAAACAAAACAGAAGAATATACTATTTTCTCATTTTGTCCTAGAAGAGCGACTCCTCCTGAAAACGCTGATAAAGAGTTGGGCCAAAACACCAGCGACCTAGTATAGAAACTAAAAGCAGTAAAGCAGTGGGAAAGTTGAGCGTGATTTAGTTTAAATGATAAAGTGATTTAGTTTGAGTGATTTCACTTTATCTTTTTCTCTCTCAATTTGAACGTCAATGTTCTCGCCATATGTTGAAACCCTCGCATTTCCCAAATTTAGAAACAATAAAAAATTGTTTAACTTTCTTAGAAAAAACCCCATGAAATGACCCAAACCAATAGAAGTTAGACACATTATCTACTAGGTGGCATCCAGTTTGTAGATAACTTATAAGTCAAGTTGGGTATGTCAGATCAATTTTAAAAAACATGAAGAAAAAAATTCAGAGATTGTGTCCATACCTTCGTGGAGGCTAGTACCGGCAAGACGAGAATGACCGCTAGAGGGGTTGTTCACCTTCTGTATTCTCCAGGCCACCCACCTGCAAACTTCAATGATGTACTCATGTGTTCTATTTATAGTTATTAAACTCCCTTAATAAATTAAGTTACAATTTGATATATTTAATTTAATTTGGTATTGATAAAATAATAATGATAAAAAAATTAGAAACAATAAAAACTGTTTAACTTTCTTAGAAAAAACCCCATGAAATGACCCAAGCCAATAGAAGTTAGAAACATTATCTACTAGGTGGCATCCGGTTTGTAGATAAATTATAAGTCAAGTTGGGTATGTCAGATCAATTTTAAAAAGAATGAAGAAAAAAATTCAGAGAGCTGGGCCAAAACCCCAACAACCTAACATAGAAATTAAGAAGAATAAACTAGTTGAGCTAGTTTTAGTTTGAATGACTCTCTCTCCATTTAAATGTCAATGGTATTTTTTTTCCTGACCGTGCGTGTAGAAATTTGAATAATATCTGAATTATTCACCGAGATTATCCTGATTACACACTATTTAAGCTTCATGCATAATACATAACCTCTTCTACAATTGATCATCAATATGCGGAAATAGAAGCAGTTGCATGCGCACATAAAAACAATAATCAAGCACACATATAACACAGTATGTAATGGGGAAAGCAATAGCTGAAAACCCCCAACTATCTGTATATTATAATGATAGAGAACATGTAACAATACATAGCACAAATCTCTCACAGCTCTCAGCACTATCTCACATGCTACACACAAACTAGAAGGGAAGATGAACAAGTCTCGGGTTCAAATATCCTCCACAAGTCTGCCTGCCTCTACTGCGCAATCCAAGATGAATAATGGTGAGATCCAAGTTCAAATCCACCTAGCTTCAACTGCGCAATTCTCATTGGCAATCTCAATCCATGTGTGTGCAAATCTCATGCATAGCCATAGTCACAACTGATAGTAGACTCACCCTTTCACCCATCTCTAACACTGGTCTCCACTGAACTGTCCATGCATTGCAGTTAACTGATGTGTTCTTTAGTTGATTTATGAGTTAATAATTAGTGAATTAATTAATAATTAATTCACACCACTCATCACTAGTGTATTTTCTAGTTAGACTAAATACAACTAGTTCAACTAAGTTAAACCGAACACAACTCCACCAACTGTCTCATCAACTCCACCAAACTCTGCCACATGAGTTCTAACTGAAGTCAACCACGCAATAGCTCAACTAACCCTTAGGAAAAGCGTATTTCCTTCTGTCAGCTGCATGTGCCACATCCAAGCATCAAACTGAAGTGCTCCAAGAGGATAAGATAATGTTTATAGTCTAAATATTATTAAGGGTTAATAATATTTGACCGTTCTATTTTTAGCCCGGCAGTCTAAAAATAGAAACCGCCCATTGTCTAAAAATAGAGGTCCATCTATTTTTACAAACTCGACCAATCATCCATAAATAGAATCCTGCAACTCATAGACCATGATCCCTATGTCTAAAAATAGACATAGTCTAAAAATAGACTTTGCGCCAAAAATAGCCTGCGGGCCCACTTAGTGAAGGCGACTTCATTTCACTAAGCTCCATCATCTTGTTGCATTTTTAACACTCCCTCTCAACAAGATATGGATTATCTGCAACCCCTATCCTGCCTCTGTGGAATTTGAATTTGCTCCTGGTGAGCGCCTTCGTCAAGATGTCAGCATCCTGATCCTCCGTGGGAATATATGAAAGTAACATGATTCTCCACTGCACACAATCTCTGATATGATGGTACCTAATGTCGATGTGTTTGGATCTATCATGAAATACTGGATTAGCCGAGAGTTTAATGCAACTCTGGTTATCACAATAAATCACAGTAGGCTCCAAGTGTGACTCGAACAACCCGACCAGAATCTTCCTCATCCATATGGCCTCGCATGCAGCCAAGCTTGCTGCCATATACTCAGCCTCTGCTGAACTGAGTGCCACGGATCTCTGCTTCCTGCTGTACCAAGAAACTGTTGTCGACCCGATACTGAAGATCCCTCTAGATGTGCTCTTTCTGTCCGTTGGGCTCCCTGCCCAATCTGCATCCGTGAAGCCACATAGCTTCACCTCATCCTCCTGTCTGTACCACAATCCATATCCCGATGTGCCTCTAAGATAACGCAATACATGCTTGCCTGCCTTCCATAAGAGCTTGGTAGGCTTAACCATAGCTTGTGAAAGCTGGTTAACAGCATAGCATATATCGGGTCGTGTATTGACCATATACATAAGCGACCCCACCAACTGTCGATAAACAGTGGCATCCACTACCTCCGCTGAAGTAGCATCCTCCTTCCTCCAACCTCCAGGAAGAGGAGTATCAACAGGCTTGCAGCCATGCATGTTGAACTTCTCCAGTATCTCCCAGGCATACTTACCCCGAGAAACAAACAGTCCATCACTGCGCTGCCAAATTTCCAATCCCAGGAAATAATGAAGGAGGCCCAAGTCCTTCATCTCAAACTCTCTAGCAAGATCCTCCTTGCATGAAAGTATCAACAGCTCATCACCCGTCAAAATCAGATCATCTACATATAGTACAATGATCAGCAACTTCCCCTCCACCACAATCTGGTACAGGTTAGGATCCACCTCACTGTTGGAGAATCCAAGTCCGGTGAAATAACTGTCTATCCGTGTGTACCAAGCACGAGGTGCTTGCTTCAACCCATACAGTGCTCTCTTGAGTCTGCACACATGCGACTCACTGCTGAAGATCTCGAAACCTTCGGGCTGCCCTATGTACACCTCCTCCTCAATGACTTCGTTGAGGAACACAGTCTTCACATCCATCTGATGGATGTGCCATCCCATCTGCACTGAGAGAGCTAGGATCGTCCTTATGGAAGAGTACCTTGCGACAGGTGCAAAAGTCTCCTCATAATCGATCCCCTCTATCTGTGAGAAGCCTCGGGCAACAAATCTTGCCTTGTACTTCTCCACACTCCCGTAAGCCGCCTGCTTCACTTTGTAGATCCATCTCAAACCCACCACTGATTTCCCCTCCGGTCGCAGGACAATCTCCCATGCACTGTTTCTGACAATAGAATCATGCTTCCCCGATTCCTTCTCAACCAGCGCCTTGAACTCACAGAACTTTGAGTATGTCTCGCTCTTCTTCTGCATGAAGAAGATCCATCACTTCCGAGAATAATCATCAACAAAGATCACATAGTACTTGTGCTTTTCTATCGAAGCTACTGAGAAAGGTCCACACACGTCTGTGTGAACTCTCTCAAGGATCGTCGTGGTGAGACTATCCTTCTCGTGAAAGGTGGCTTTCACAAATTTTCCAAAGGTACACCCCTTGCACTGATCTGACTGCACAAGAGTGCCCTTAGGAAGCCCAGTAGAAATATGCTGCAGTATCTTCAAAGCTCCATGGTGAAGGTGGCCCAATCTCCGGTGCCATAGCTCACCATCATCCCGGCTCACCACTCCTTCTCCCTTGCATGCCATTGCTGCGGAGCCATCTACTTGCAACTGATAAATGTTCTTGACTCGAACCCCTATCTTCCGGGTTTCTCCAGTTGTCTTACTGCGCAGGAAAGCCTTTCCCTCGCTGAAGACAACATCATACCCCTTGTCTTCTAACATCGCCACAGAGATCAGATTCTTCTTCAATCCTGGAACATGCATCACTTCCTTCAATACGAAGGGTTTACCAGACTCCCTCTCAAAGGAAATGGTACCGATACCGGTCGCACTGTATCTACCATCATCGCCCATCTCGATGTGCACTCCAATATCTTTCTCATCCAGATCTGAAAACAAATCTCGATCTCCAGTCATGTGAAAAGACGCACCACTATCCAAGAACCATACTGATCCCATCACACTTGAGACCAAGCATGCGATCAGCGAAAAATCCAGCTCAAACTGCGAGGCTAAGGCCTCTCCCACTGCAGATCCAGCAGCCTGCTTATTTTTCTTCTTCTGCGGACAATTTGTGGCATAATGTCCGTGCTGGTGACAATGAAAGCACTTCACCTTGGACATGTCCTGCTTCTTGCCTTTTGCACCGGAATGAGAAGCTTTCTTGCTCTTCCCCTTCTTTGCTTTGGCAGCCAAAGCGCAATTTTCTTCATCAGTTGCCTTTGATGAAGGTCCATCCCTGGTACTTCGCCTTATCTCCTCTTGCATGAGATCCGACCACAGTCGCTCCCATCCTGGCAATTTCTCCCAACCATTGATAGAGTCCTGATAGGAATGCCAACTCTTTGGAAGACCAAGGAGAGCCAGGTCCACCAAGTCCTCTTCATCGACAGTCACCCCCACACTTCCCAGCTCATCCCTGCATTGGGTGAACTTTGTGAGGTACTTCGGTATGCTGTTGCCTTTCTCCATCTTTATATTTCTGAGTTTATCCTTGAGCGCCAACTTCCTCTGGTCGCTCTTTCTTTGGAATAAATTTGTCAATGCTTTCCACATCAAGTATGGAGAGGTTTTTCCATGCAGGCTGGATACAATGTGATCCTTCACGCCCTCCAACAGAATCCTTCGACATTTTTCCATCTTCTTTTGCCAAGCCTCAACTTGAGCAGCATCAGTAGGCTTTGGGACCTCAGCATCTATGAACTCCTTCAGCCCGTTATCATCTAATACCGCCTCCATTCTGTCCTTCCATGCAACATAATTTGAACTGCCCTCAAGGGCATACTCCAGTCGCAATCCGTTGAAAGACATTTCAACTCTGGCACCAAGAAAACTGCTGCAAATTCGAATTCCAAATTCTGCTGCAAATTCGAATTCCACCGGCTCAAAACTCAACCGCTTCCGATCTATGAGAAAAAATTATTTCTAGCATAGAGATCAACTGTAGGGGCATTTACTAGATATATCACCTTTCAAAGAAAGGATGGATCCAGAGGCTACCTGGCCCGCTTACAAACTCTGTCTACCAAAATAAATTGTAATCATTGTAATAGATCCGATGATCAATTCTGCTCTGATACCATGCAGAAATTTGAATAATAGCTGAATTATTCACCGAGATTATCCTGATTACACACTATTTAAGCTTCATGCATAATACATAACCTCTTCTACAATTAATCATCAATTTGCGGAAATAGAAGTAGTTGCATGTGCACATTAAAACATAATCAAGCACACATATAACACAGTATGTAATGGGGAAATCTTACAGCTGAAAACCCCCAACTATATGTATATTATAATGATAGAGAACATGTAACAATACATAGCACAAAGCTCTCACAGCTCTCAGCACTATCTCACATGCTACACACAAACTAGCACGGAAGATGAACAAGTCACAAGTTCAAATCTCCTCCACAAGTCTGCCTGCCTCTACTGCGCAATCCAAGATGAGAATGAATGAGATACAAGTTTTAATCCACCTGGCTTGTACTTCACAATCCTCATTGTAAATCTCAATCCATGTGTGTGAAAATCTCATGCACAACCATAGTCACAACTGATAGTAGACTCACCCTTTCACCCACCTCTAACACCGGTCTCCACTGAATTGTCCATCCATTGCAGTTAACTGATGTGTTATTTAGTTGATTTATGAGTTAATAATTAGTGAATTAATTATTAATTAATTCACACCACTCATCAATAGTGTATTTTCCAGTTAGACTAAATACAACTAGTTCAACTAAGTTAAACCGAACACAACTCCACCAACTGTCTCATCAACTCCACCAAACTCTGCCACATGAGTTCTAACTGAAGTCAAACATGCCATAGCTCAACTAACCCATAGAAAAGCGCATTTCCTTCGTCACCGCATGCCACATCCAAGCTTCAAACTCGTTGCCTCCAAGTAAGTTAAGATAATGTTTATAGTCTAAATATTATTAAGGGTTAATAATATTTGACTGTTCTATTTTTAGCCCGACAGTCTAAAAATAGAAACCGCCCAATGTCTAAAAATACAGGTCCATCTATTTTTACCAACTCGACCAATCATCCATAAATAGCATCCTACAACTCATAGACCATGATCCTTATGTCTAAAAATAGACATAGTCTAAAAATAGACTTTGCACCAAAAATAGCCTGCGGGCCCACTTAGTGAAGGCGACTTCATTTCACTAAGCTCCATCATCTTGTTGCATTTTCAACAGTGCGTTCAAACCCTCCAATTTCCCCGAGTTAAAAACAATACAAACTGTTATCTCCTATAAGCAAAACTATGGAACAACTCAAACCAATTGAAGTTAGACCATAGAAAAAAAATCGGAGATTGTGACCATACCTTTCTGGAGACGAGGGCCGCTCAGGCTAGGAAAGAGAGACCATAAAATGGACAGTTTCACATCAAAAACATTGGGTTTATTGTTCACCATCTGTATTCTATTCCCCCATAGCTACGAAGTTGTAATGTTGCAATAGGTTTACTGTGAACGATACTACTGTCAAGCCAACAAAAATGGTGGTGTATTATTTGATTTTGCATTTGATCTCGTCATGGTCATGGAGGAAAAATACAGATATAATGCTCCCCATGAACAAAGAATAAATAGGATAAACTGCCCCATAACCCAAGCCTCCCAAACAGCCTAATACGACTTGCTTCCACTCCGAAGCATTTAAAAGAAGCAGTCGATGGAATGAAGGGGCGGCGGGGGCTTTATCTTCATAGACCACTTCTTGATGGCCTGTTGTAGATGTGTTCGAACTGGATCTCCTATATAACCCAGAGCTCTTCGCTCTCAAAGACGAGGGTCGGATATTGTCCCCTTCAGCTGTATCGTCTGGAGTATCTGTTGTGGCCTGTTGCAGTTGCACCAAAGTAGCGTATGCTCCGTTGGGTTTATATATGAGAGCTCCGTTGGGTTTATATATCAGATCTTCATGCGAACCTGTCTCGATCACCTGACCTGCTTGGACCACTGCAACCATGTTTGCGTTGCGGATGGTAGAGAGGCGATGAGCAACAATAAGGGAGATACAAGAAATTTGGAATCGCCAGAGGAGTCACAACTGCCTGGCAACTACCAACAGGTGGCAATTCTAATCTATGGTTGAGCATGATTGAATCGTCTAACAAAGAATCCAATGGCACATATTATGACAGAAAGGCACTCAGGAAAGTTTTTTTCAAATAGTAATGCCTTACGGCATATTTAAATAAAAAATAATTAATTTTCTATAATTGGATGTTTATTTATACATAATTTAAAATTATATATCAAAATAAAAATAAATAAAAAATAATTAATTTTCTATAATTAGATGTTTATTTATACATAATTTTATGGCCATACATTTATATAATTTATTTTAAAATAACATGAAAAAACAAAATGATTGAAAAAAATGAATGTTTATTGTTTTTGTGATATGTATCATCACTTGAGTGGGCCTAATGGTTAAGAGCAAGTATTTACTCCTAAGAGGTCACTGGTTCAAAACCAAGAGGGGGTGGAGTATGCATGCCTTTTTAGACTTAACAATCAAATTGTATAATAATAATAATATTATTATTATCATCATCATCATTGAATTTTTGTCTAGATATATAATTAAATATATAAAATAGAATAGAAAGAGTTCTATTTATGTGAATGGGGTATTTTTTTAGATTATATAGAATTAAGAATAATACAAAATTTACTTGTAACTTTCATGTATAGATTTTCTTCCTTAGAAATATACTTTTGTAAGTAATTATTGAGTTAATTTCAAGTAACTATATAGAATTAACCCTAGATGGGGGTGTTATGACGAAGGGATGGGGGTTTGGGGAAATGTGCTCACCACCTTCGAACTCATAATTGTGCATTTATGAGGGAAGGACACAACTAGCGTCTCACATACATGAACATGCGGTCCTCCAATTGGTGGAGATATTATGTAGTGGTTTGGATGGGTAGTGAAATCATTTGTGAAGGAAGGGTATGGGTTGAGGTGAGGTCCTTGGAGCCCTGGAGTAATTTTAACGCAAAGGTTGCTTGTGTCAAGGCTCTAGTATAGTGGGAAATGATGATCTAGGCTAAGAGGAAAGGAATTCATAGAGTTTATCCTATCTAGAAGCTAGTAGAGTGGGTCGTTTGCTTAGCATGGTCTCGCTAGAAGACAAAGGTCATCAATCAAAATATTTGCTAGTGATTTCAACTCATAAGCTCTTTGCGCTCATTCCAGTCTCATCTTGGTTACACTTGGGTTGCTTATTTAACTCTTTATAAGATTTGGTCTTCTGGGTCTAGAGTATTAGTCTGTAGGTATTGTTTGTTTATTGTGCGCTGGAAAATTCGTCGGGATTGCGAGAGTGGTTCTATAGAATTTTAATTGTAGATTCAAATTACTCATGAAATTTACTAAAACATAACACTCAAATCTACTCTACCAATATGCAGAATTAAATTCATGATCGAGAACACAAATCAATAACATGCATCAAGATTCAACACACATACATAGAGATATATCTAGGGGAAAGAAACTGCTCAAAACCCCTTACTATCTGTATTGCATTAATCAAAGAATCTGGATGATACAATATGCTCTGCTCAACCTTGAGCTCAATCTGCCGCCTGTATCTTCTATCATTTTCCTAACTCACTGAACTTGGCCAATACTTTGCCAATTTTCCAAGTGTCCAAGCTCATATTACCTTCTGTTGTTTCCTTTGGGAATTAGGCCCCTATTAATTAGGAAATTCCTCAATGAGAATTGCATAATTCCTTTTGGCCTTCCTTTGACTACATGCATGACCTATACAATTTGGAATATTCTACCACTCATAGTACATTGCCCTTGAACTCCAATCTCAACAAGGTAACTCGAATTGTGTGCTTGCATGAGTTAATTTAGGCCAATTGATCAGTTAACTGGTTAAACACTGAAGATGCACCCCACTACTAGACCTCCCACTAGTTCCTCCAACAGTTGGAACTAGTTTAACTCACCTTAACTCAATTTAACTGAATCAAATTGTTACAACTAAAATTAACTCAACCCAGGCTCTTAAAAGTTAGGAATCGTTGTAAACAACTCAAGTTCATCCTTAAACTCAAATTAACTAAGCTAATTGAGTGATAATAACTCAATTAATTCATTCAAGTTGTTTGTTGATGTGAAATTTTGATTTTCTCCTAATTTAATAAAAGGAAAATTTAATTTAGGAATTTCTTGCTACATTTTAAACACTCCCTCTTAGCAACAAAGGGATTATTAGATATCGCAATCCTATTACAATGGAACTCAATCTTTCCTCTTGAAAAGGCCTTTATCAAAATATCTGCATCATGTTCCTTTGTCGGAATGTACTGCAACAATATGATCTTCCTTTGCACACAATCTCGTAGATGGTGGTACCGGATATCAATGCGCTTGGATCGACCATGAAAAATTGGATTCTCGGAGAGTTTGATACAACTATGATTGTAATAGTGAATCACAATAGGATCCATCGTTAGACCAAATAACCTAACAAGACTCTTTCTCATCTAGATAGCTTCACAAGCTTCTTGACTAGCAGCCGCCATGTACTCTGGTTTTGCTTAACTGAGTGCAACTGATCTCTGCTTCCTGTTGTACCAAGAAAATGTTGTTGACCCAATACTAAAAATTCCTCCTAAAGTGCTCTTCCAATCTGCATTTTTGAAGCCTTGTAGCTTCACTCCCTATGTCTGCATGTAGCAAAGTCCAAAATGAGTGGTGCCTCTCAGGTACTGTAGTACATGTTTAGCAACCCTCCAAAATAATTTGGTCTTGCCTCAACCGATTGACCACATAACACATGTTTGGTCATGTGTTCACCAGATACATGAGTGAACCCACCAATTTCCTGTACATGGTAGCATTCACTTCCTCCCTTGAAGTGGCATTCTCTTTCCTCCAGTTGGTCCCTAGAGGAGTCTCCATGTGTTTTCATTTTTCCATGTAGAAATTCTGAAGTATCTCGTTGGAATACTTGCCCTAAGAGATCCTAGATCATTTACTAGAGGGGCTTGGTGACTGGGACCGATCAAGTTTCATGGCAAATATTGTAGCGAATAATGCATCTGTCATATGTATATCGAACTAGAAAGGGCGTGCAAAACCCCAATCAGCCCATCTAAAGCATTCATATCCTTTTATCCTAACCATACAATACCAAAACTCCTCAAATAGCTTTGAGGTGTACGTGGATCGCAGTTGGGTTCGAGTCTCCCCACAAAGTGGCACTCTCTTGGTCACCCTCGAGACCCTATAGCATATCCTAGATCATTTACTAGAGGGGCTTGGTGACTAGGACTGATCAAGTTTCATGGCAGATATCATAGCAAATAATGCAACTGTCATATGTATATCGAATCAGAAAAAATGCTGGAAAAACCCCAATTAGCCTATCTGAAGCATTCATATCCTTTTATTCGAACCTTACAATATGAAAACACCCTCTGATAGCTTCGAGGTGTAGTTTACAGCAATTGGGTTCGAGTCTCCCACAATGAAAATCTCTGATAGCTTCGGTGACATAATGAAGGTAATCAATAGTCCTTGAATTTGAAGAGTACTAGAGTAGTGTGGGGAGGCTTTCACATTCATGGCCTTAATCTACTCATCACCCACAGAGAGCATCATCTGCCCAATACTAGAGGTCTTGAATTCCGATTAGAGGCCTTGCTATAGCTTTTTCTGCCTCAAGGATTATGCCTCTCGCTTGCAAAAGCAAAAGCCTTTATTTTCCCTGCCCATGAAGGTATATAGCAATCGCTATGCGGTTGACTCCATATTAATTACATTGAATTATTTTTCATATCAGTGATTTAACCAAAGTTTTGCATGCCACTTAGGAGTGTACAAGGGATTGTAAAGTTTATCCTAAGTTTATATGTTGTTTGATTGGGCAAACAAATGAACCTCTTATTGCAGCATTCCTTTAATTACCGTGAACAATGTATTGTTTTTACACCATTATCCTAAGTTCTAATTGCCATGTAGGACTTTACAACCTTATCCTAAGTTTGATAACTTTAGGATTGATAGTGGCCTTTATGTATCATATCCTATTCTAAGTTTTAAGGTGACCCCAGTCTAATGGTGTTGAGTAAAGAGCTCTTGGCATGTTAACCATCTATCAAGCTTCAACCTTGGCATGTTGGCCATTTTTCAAGCTTCCGCTCTAGTACTTGAAAAAGCGTGAAGTTCCAATAGAAATTGCCCAAATTCATATGGAGCAATGATAATGTTGTACTATACCATCCAGAATTGGAGGAGTGCCTACCAGGGTGGTCTATCTCGTGAGGTGCGAAGCTATCTAGATCGCATAAGCTAGACCCTTAACGGATGATTTAGTCATTTCTGATCTGTGATCCTCTGGACTAGGGATCAAACTTAAGAGGTAATGGCAGTGGAGAAAAAATTTCTAGAAAATGTAAGATCAGTTTATAAGTCCATAAAATTTTCATAAATCTTTGTTTCAGTATATTGCAAAGCTATAATTGAGCTTTCAAATTCTTGCCCTGATTTTCAAAGACATCTTTCTTTCTCTAGTTTTACTGCTAACTTTGGCGATTTCTGTGATTTATCCAAAAATTAAATGAAATCTTTCGTCTCGTCTTGTTTGCGTTTTGCGATTTAATCTTTTAAATTAAGTAACGGATACTTAAGGAAACCATTATTTTTGGTGTTACATTGTTACTTAAAGAAATCATTCTCTTTGGTTTTATATGGAATTGTTGCTGTGTTCTGTGTTTTATTTGCAAATTAAATAACTAATACTTAAAAGAAATCATTCTCTCTGATTTTATGATTTTATTACAAATTATTGCAGCCTTCTATAATTTACCTGTAAATAAAATAATTAAAAACTTTAAAAAATAGGTTTTTCTAGGTTTGCTGCAAACTATCGGGCCTTGTGTAATTTTTCTGCTTTTATTTAATTAAATAAAAGCTCAAAGAAATCTGTAAAATCTTGGAGAGAGGCTAGCAATTTGTCCGTAAATTAAAAATTAAATCGCTCACGGCTTTGAATGATCTTAATCATGTAGGTTTATTGCAAGATATTAGTTCATTTGCACATTTTCTATGTGATTTAACTGCTAAGTACATACTGTAATCTTAAAAAGATCTTTATCTTCGAATTTACAGTGAATTATTGTTTCATTTACACGTTTACCATATAATTTATTTGTAAATAAGCTAAAAAACCTTTATTCTCTGAATTGGGATTTATTTATAAATAGTTGATATAAACCTTAATCAGATCTTTGTTACCCATAAGCTAATGCTTTTGTTGAATTTTAGCTACAATTTTCAGCCTCATTTGTTTTCAAGTAAGGTCAAGGCATATGGATAGGAGTTGATATATAGGTTCGAGTTGGAAGGAAAGTAAATGATGCAAAAGAGGGATACCTGGCTTCTTACCGGGTTAGGAAGGAAAAACAAGCAAAGGGTGTAAGAAGCATTATAAATTCTGCATATGTTTATATGCATATAATTTTACCTTTATATGCAGAAGAAGCAGCAATTTCTGCAGTAGCAGTTTACAGGGGACAGGGGACTGGTTCTTTGATGAAAGTATATAAATATATGCGATCGCCTAAAATTAATAGTGTATGCGCAGTGTAGTTAAGAATAATATATTCAATAACGAAATAACCTGCATATGGTATTAAATTAAAGTTTTTATTCAAAACAACAGCAGCTTAGTTTAATAGTTAATTGGATTTATGTTAAAGATCTAAAACAATTTCACAAGAACAAATTAAAATTGAAGTACTCTGAAATAGGTATAAATATAAATTTTTGTTTGTATGATTTAAGTTGTTAGGTTTGTATTGGATGAGTAATTAAGCTTTTCAAAATATTGAATAGGTTTGTATATGATTATTTAAGAGTTTTGTATTTTAAAATTATATATCAAAATAAAAATATAAAAAATAATTAATTTTTTATACTTGGATTTATATTTACATGTATTTTATTTGTACTAAATTTACAAAATTTAGTTAAAAATAACATGAAAACCAAAATGATTAAAAAAAATAGTTTATTGTTTTTGTGATGTGTACTATTATTATTGTTATACCTAATCAAAATGGAAAGGACACTAACTTATCAAAACAAAATTTTATAAAAGTATATTTAAGTATAGTTATTTAAATAGAATATTAAAATTAACTATATTCAAAACCACAATAACTTAATTAAATAGTTCATTAGATTTATATTCAAAATTTCAAACAACTTAATAAAAACAAGAATCTAAATTTCAAACAACTTAATAAAAACAAATCAAGATATTATTGTATGCTATAAAATGTGTAAATTTATATTTTTACTTGATTATTAATTGAATTTTTGTCTTGATATATCATTAAATATATGTTCTATTTATGTGAAAGAAAGATTTTTTTTATATCATATAAAATTAAGAATAATAAAAATTTTACAAATATACTTGTGTATGTAATTATTGATTTAATTTCAAGTAACTATATAGAATTAACCCGAGATGAGGTGTTATGATGGAGGGATCTAGGTTTGGGACAATCTGCCCACCACCCTCGAACTCGTAATTGCACATTTACGAGGGAAGGATGCAACTAGGGTCTCGTATGTGCAACGGGGAAGGCTTGTTAATGATTTCAATTCGTAAACTCTTTGCGCTCATTATGGTCTCATCTTAGTTACACTTGGGTTCCTTGTTTATTTGCTCTAAAATTTTTGGTCTTATGGGTCAAGAGTCTTAGTCTCTGGGTGTTGTTTTTTTAATGTGGACAGAGGAAATTGTCGGGATTGCAGGAGTGGTTCGGTGTCAGGTTTTGGGTTAGCCTCTTCTCTTTGGTTTGGGTAGCTGGAAATATCTATGAGGGTTGGACAATATATGTTTAGTTGTGTGGCTAGACAAGTGCAGTGAGTTGGGTTTGGTTATTTGTATGTGGTTTCTTAGGTGTAAAAGCCTCTTGGTCCTAGGGCGACATCTCTTTCCCTCAGTGGTCAAGGGGGAAGAGTCTTTGGCTGAGGAAGTGTTGTCCTATAGCCTCTATGGTCGGTCTTCATCTAAGGTTAATTCATATGTTTGGTGCTTTTGCAATGATATATTCTATTGGTATCCTGGATTTGCTGAGGGAGGGTCAAGTCAATCTTTGTGCCCTTTTGCAGGGAGAGGAAGCCCTTGTAGCAATATTGACGCAACCCCCCCACCCCTCGTGACTCAACCATGCTGCCAAGGCAGAGGATGAGCAAAAAGAGGGGCGGAGGTAGTAACTCCCAACCTGAACAATGTGGGGAAAATCTATTTTCCCATGAATCCGTGACGACTTATCAATGAAATTTTTGTTGAAACACACCCAGAGATTCAAGAGCTTGAGATAAAATTTGGAGAGGAAAGGTGGTCTCTTTTAGACCCAAAGTTGCTAGAGGATATGTTTGTTTGGTACTAGACCCTGGCCACACCAAGGGCATGTGTAAACAATATGTAAATTAATTAGCACTCCATTTTAAAATGAAGACTTTTCTAGACTTGTTTATGAGGGAAAAGAAAGTGAAAAATACAACATTTATGCCTCTTTGAAGGATGTGAAGAGAATAATTAGGAAATTGAGGTTTTGTGTGGATAAAATTGATGCTCAACTGGTGAATGTGGAGAGTCACATAACATGTGATGATTCAAATGGTGTGGATATGATGGATCTCACTAGCTCAAATGCAAGGGTTACAACCAATATCTAATCCTTAGATAATGCATAGTGAGCATGGCTGGCGGGTGGTTAAATATGGGCATCTCCTGAAGATTTTTGTTTTTTCATTGAAAGGCCCCTTGATGGTCTTCAAGTCTATGGATGAAGACAACATAATATAGTCACAACTGCGTGCTTCTAGCATTTTCCTTTGGTTCTCATTTTTAGTCTTCGATGTTTTATTTTGCAAATGTAGAAATTATATGCACTAAGCATGCATATGTCCAAGATCCACCCGATCTCACACTATTTAATTTTATGCAAGATACTAAATCTATTCCACTTGTTAATCTTTTGCAGAAAAATTAATTGCACACACATGTGAAGTATAAACAAAAATATTCAATCGCACATGACACAGTTTTTAACCGAGAAAGCCTAAAGCTGAAAACCCCAACTATATATTATGTAACATGGAGATCATATGACAATTTCATACAAACATACAAAGCTTATCACAAGCTCTCAATACAGTACAATCGTCATACACTAATCAGGACCAATCTTGCAAATCCATGCACTGATCTCTATCACCTGCTAGCCTGCCTCCACTGCGCAATCCCTGCTGAAGAATAGCTATGAATGAATTTGAATTACTCTTGGATTGAATGCGCAATCCTCATTGGCATGTCCACTGTGTGTCTGATGCAATCAATGCATCACTATAGTCACAACAGATAGTCTATCTTGCCCTTTCACCTATCTCTCCACTCGTCTCTTCTGAAACTGCCATGCACTGTAGTTAACTGATGTATTGTTCAGTTGATTAATGAGTTATTATTTATGAATTAATTAACTAATTAATTCACTCCACTCTCACTAGTGTATCAATCAGTTAGACTAGATACAATTAGCTCAACTGAGTCTAACTGAGTTAAACTAAATACAACGCCATCAACTACTGTTCCAATTGTGTCATAACTCTGCCACTTGAGTTCTAACTGAGTCCTCCATGCATTAGCTCCAGTAAACCCTTATGAATAGTATAATTCCTTCTGTCAGCTGATGTGCCACATCTGTGCACTGAACTGAAGTGCTCCAAGAGAATAAGTTGTTGTTTAGAGTCTGATTATTATTAAGAGCTAATAATAATCAACATGCAACTATTTTTAGACTAGCGATCTATAAATAGACTTCGTCCAATATTCTAAAAATAGAATTTCATCTATTTTTCCAACTTGGCCAACCATCCAAAAATAGCATCCTACAACTTCTGAAATATGATCATCATGTCTAAAAATAGACATAGTCTAAAAATAGACTTGCACCAAAAATAGCCCGTGGGCCCACTTAGTGAAGGCGACTCTTTTCACTAAGCTCATCATCTTGTTGAATCTCAACACTCCCTCTCAACAAGATAGGGATTATCTTTCACCCCGATCCTGCCTCTATGGTATTCGAATTTGTTCCTAGTGAGCGCCTTCGTCAGAATATCTACATCCTGATCCTCCATAGGAATGTACTGAAGTAACATGATCTTCCACTACACACAATCTCTGATATGATGATACCAGATATCAATATGTTTAGATCTATCATGAAACATAGGATTAAACGAGAGTTTAATGCAACTTTGATTATCACAATGAATCAGTGTGGGATCTAAATGTGAACCGAACAAACCAACCAGAATCTTCCTCATCCAGATAGCCTCACATGCAGCTAAACTTGCTGCCATGTATTCCACTTTCGTTGAACTGAGTGCCACAGATCTTTGTTTCCTGCTGTACCAAGAAACTATTGTAGATCCGATACTGAAAATCCCCCCCCTGATGTGCTCTTTCTGTCTGTTGGGCTTCCTGCCCAATCTGCAACTGTGAAGCCATGTAACTTCACCTCATCCGTCTATCTGTACTATAAACCATACTCAGATGTGCCCCTGAGATATCTCAGGACATGCTTGCATGCCTTCCAAAAGAGCTTGGTAGGCTTAACCATCGCTTGTGAAATTTGGTTCACCGCATAGCATATGTCCAGTCTTGTATTGACTAAATACACGAGCGAACCCACCAACTGTCGATAAACAGTGGCATCCACTACCTCTGCTGATGTAGCATCCTCTTTCTTCCAATTTCCTGGAAGAGGAGTGTCGATAGGCTTGCAACCTTGCATGTGAAACTTCTCCAATATCTCTCGGGCATACTTGCCTTGAGACACAAACAGTTCACCTTCCCGCTGCCATATTTCCAATCCAAGGAAATAATGAAGGAGGCCCAAATCCTTCATCTCAAACTCCTTTGCAAGATCTACCTTGCATGAGTGTATCAATAGCTCATCACCTGTTAGTTTCAAATCATCAACATAAAGTACAATGATTAAAAGCTTAACCTCAACCACAATCTGGTACAGGTTTGCATCCGCCTCACTCTTGGTGAAGCCAAGTCCAGTGAAATAGATTTCGATCGAGTGTACCAAGCACAGGGTGCTTATTTCAACCCATACAACGCTCTTTTGAGCCTGCACACATGTGAATCACTGCTAAAGATCTCAAATCCTTTAAGCTGCTCAATGTACACCTCTTCCTCAATGATCCCATTAAGGAACACAGTCTTCACATCCATCTGATGAATGTGCCAACCCATCTGCACTGAGAGAGCAAGGATGGTCGTATGGAATAATACCATGCGACAGGTGCAAATGTTTCTTCATAGTCAATCCCCTCGATCTATGAGAAGCCCCAGGCAACAAATCTTGCCTTATACTTCTCAACGCTCCCATCAGCAGCTTTCTTTACCTTGTAGATCCATCTTGATCCTACAACTGATTTTCCCACCGGCTTTGGAACAATCTTCCAAGCACTGTTTCTAACAATGGAGTCATACTCCTCCACCATGCAATCTACCCATGTGGGCTCCTGCACTGCTTCTTCAAAAGAAGATGGCTTTGTCACGATACACTTGCTCATAAGAGCCATGTATCCAGTATATCGGTCAGGTGACTGTCTCTGTCTGCGCTGTGATGTAGGGACTCCTACATTCTGTGCCGCATCCACCTTCAGTCTCTCAGCTTCTATGGTACGCTTTCTGCCTTGTCTGATGTTTGGTTCTGTATGAGTGGACTCCTCCACTCCATGAATCTCCTCCTGTGGTTGATCCACATCCATAGGCTCATCTTTGGGAACAAGAAGTTCCTCCTCTGCATGCAAGTGTAGCTCCCTCTCAAGCGACAACTTCATGGCTTTCACCTCATTGAATTTTATATCCTGTCACATAACAATCATCTGACTATTTGGAAAATACACACTATAGTTATGGAGTGTTTCTGTGTACCCCATAAATATCCCAACTTCTGCAGTCGGCTCCAGCTTCTTCCTGGCGTCCTTTGTCACATGAATGTAAACAGGTGAGCCAAAAATCTTCAAATGAGAAATATCAAGCTTCTTACCAGTAAAATCTTCCTCGGGTGTACTCATGCCAAGTACTCTATGAGGAAAACGGTTTTGCACATAAACCGTAGTGTTGCATGCTTCCGCCCACAAGTGCATCGGTAGGCCCTGGTCATGCAACATTGCTTGTGCAACACCCACGATCGTTCTGTTCTTTCTCTCCGCAACCCCATTCTGCTGTGGGTTATGAGGCGCTATGAGTTCTCTTCGAATTCCTTCTTTGCTACAGAATTATTTGAATTCACTCGAGATGTATTCACCACCATTATCGCTCCGTAGAGCTTTCACTTGCTTCCACGACTCCTTCTCCACCAATGCCTTCAACTCACAGAACTTTGAGAACATTTCACTCTTCTTCTGCATGAAGAAGATCCATCATCTACGAGAATATTCATCAACAAATATCACATAACACATGTGTCTTGATGTTGAAGCAACCGAGAATGTTCCACACACGTCTGTGTGAATTCTCTCTAGGATCACCGAAGCACGGTTCTCCTTCTCATGAAAGGTGGTCTTCACAAACTTACTCATTGTACTTCCTTTGCACTGATCTGACTGCGCAAGAGTACCCTTGGGAAGTCCAGTAGAAATCTACTACAAAATCTTCAAAGTACCATGGTGAAGATGGCCCAATCTCCAGTGCCATAATTCGCCCTCATCCCGGCTCACCACTTCTTCTGCTTTGCCCACCATTGCAGCGTAGCCATCTACCTCCAGCTTGTAGAGATTCTTAATTCGAACCCCTATCTTCTTGGTTTTACCCGTTTTTTTTATGTCGAAGGAAGGCTTTTCCCTCACTGAAAACAACATCATAACCTCTATCTTCCAGCATTGCGACCGAGACCAAGTTCTTCTTCAGACCTGGAACATGCATAACATTCTTCAAAAAGAATGGATTACCGGACTCCCTCTCAAAGATAATGCTCCCAATGTCACTCGCACTATATCGACCATCATCGCCCATATCTATATGCATCTGGAGGTCCTTCTCCTCCAAGTCACTAAACAATTCTTTGTCTCCCGTCATATGGAAAGACGCACCACTGTCAAGATACCATGCCGATCCCATGCAGCTTGAAACCAAGCATGCGATCAAGGAAAAATCCAGCTCAAATTGCAAGGCTAAGGGCTCTCCAGCTGCAGATCTAATAGCCTGCTTATTCTTCTTCTTCTGTGGACAGTTAGTGGCGAAATGTCCATGCTCGTGACAGTGAAAACACTTCACTTTGGACAAATCCTGCTTCTTGCCTTTAGCACCAGATTTTGAAGAAGATTTCTTCCCCTTCCCTTTCCTTGCTTTGGAAACCAAAGTGAAATTCTCTTCATCTTCATTCTTCGATGAAGATCCATCCTTGGTACCCTGCCTTATCTCCTCCTACACAAGATCCGACCAAAGTTGCTCCCATCCCAACAGTTTCTCCCATCCATTGACAAAGTCTTCGTAGCTACGCCAACTCTTCGGAAGCCCAAGGAGAGCCAAGCTCACCAAGTCTTCTTCATCAACAATAACCCCCACACTTCCCAGTTCATCCTTGCAGTGGACAAAATTCGTGAGGTATTTTGGAATACTGTCGCCTTTCTCCATTTTTATTTTTCTGAGCTTGTCTTTAAGCGCCAACTTCCTCTGGTCACTTCTGCTTTGGAACAAGTCTGTCAAAGCCTTCCACATTAAGAATGGAGTGGATTTCCCATGAAGGCTGGACACGATATGGTCCTTCACACCTTCCAATAGAATCCTTCTCGTCTTTGCTATCTTCTTTTGCCATGCATCAAGTAATGCAGCATCGCTAGATCCCGACTTAGGAACCTCGCTATCGATGAAATCCTTCAGCCCATTATCCTCCAGCACCGCCTCCATCCTATACTTCCAGGCTATGTAATTTGAGCTCCCATCAAGGGCATACTCCAATCTCAACCTGTTGAAAGACATTTCAATGTATACTCGATTTTTGTACCAAGAATCTTCTATAGCAAATTCGAATTGCCCACCAGCACAAACTCACTTCACAATTGCAATCTTCAATCAACAATGCTTCGATACCATGTAGAAATTATATGCACTAAGCATGCATATGTCCAAGATCCACCTGATCTCACACTATTTAACTTTATGGAAGATACTAAATCTATTCCACTTGTTAATCTTTTGCGGAAAAATTAATTACACACACATGTGAAGTATAAACAAAAATATTCAATCGCACATAACACAGTTTTTAACCGGGAAAGCCTGAAGCTGAAAACCCCAAATATATATTATGTAACATGGAGATCATATGAATATCTCATACAAGTATACAAATCTTATCACAAGCTCTCAGTATAGTACAATCATCATACACTAATTAGGCCTAATCTTGCAAATCCATGCACCGATCTCTTCACCGCTAGCTCGCTCCACCGCAACTCGTCAAGAATAGATCTGAAATGAATTTTGACTATCCTTGGATTGGATTTCCGCAATCCTCATTGGCAACTCCAATGTGTGTGTGGTGCAATCAATGCATCACTATAGTCACAACAGATAGTCCATCTTGCCCTTTCACCTATCTCTCCATTGGGTCTCCACTAGAACTAACATGCAATGTAGTTAACTGTTGTATTTTTCAGTTGATTAATGAGTTATTATTTTTGAATTAATTAACTAATTAATTCACTCCACTCCCACTAGTGTATCATTCAGTTAGACTAGATACAACTAGCTCAACTGAGTTTAACTCCATTAAATGAGTTAAACTGAATAACAACTCCATCAACTACTCTTCCAACTCTGTCATAACTTTGCCACTTCAGTTCTAACTGAGTCCTCCATGCAGCCAAATTAGTGCTCCTATGAACCCTGAATTTTACAATTCCCGTTATGCCTACCGATGTGCCACATATAAGCACCGAACCGGGCGGCCCCAAGATAATAAGTTGATGCTTGTTCCATTATTACTAAGAGTTATTAATAATTACATGCATCTATTTTGATTAATATCTATAAACAGATTCTTTTCCAATATTATAAAAATATAATTTCATATATTTTTCCAACTTGACCAACCATCCACAAATAGCATCCTGCAACTTCTGAAATATGATCATCATGTCTAAAAATAGACTTGCATCCAAAAATAGCCTGCGGGCCCACTTAGTGAAGGCGACTCTTTTCACTAAGCTCATCATCTTGTTGAATCTCAATAGTAAATTCTATTGTTATAGTTTATGGTGCTTTACAAACGCTATGATTTTTATGGACGATTTGTTTTCCCCCCCTACTGGCTAATGTATTCATGTCTAGGAAGTTTCTAATGGCCTACTGGTCCTTCAGTTGTGGTGTAATGGTCGTTTTATATGTGCTACTAGGCGAATTTTGGTGTGGGCATTAGTATCAGTTGTCCCTTTGTGGACTATGTCTCTTGATTTAGTGTATATTTTGTATGGGGAAGTTTATAGGTATATTAGATGTATTTGTATTTTGTTGTGAAATTTGTTTTCAATATTCCAGGCGGTAGAAGTCAAGGCTTGAGTGTCAGTCCTCCCGTTGTGTATCTTTTGATTTCTATATAACCCATTTTTTGAAGTAATATAAAGTTTATTAATCCACTAAAAAACAAACAAACAAACAAACTATATAGAATTAAAAATAACAAAAAAATTATTTGCGACTTTTATATATAAATATTTTTTCTTGGAAATATGTTTGTATAAGTAATTACTAAGTTAATTTCAACTTGATAGAATCTCTAATTTGAATATAGTATGAAGAGATAAAATGAAATAAATCATATAAGGTTCTCCACATAATAATTTTTATATTTTTATTTATGAAAGTTTTATATAATTATGAAAATACATTTTTAAAAAGTGGTTTATGATATTTTCTTCAAAATATAATGCATCATTCTTGTAAGATTTAGCATGTGAATGATGAAAATTCCATATATATATTCCTAATTATGCGAATTTGTTTATATTAATTAAATTCTTTTTAAATCAAGAAATCCAATCACCTTGAAAATGAAATTACAAGGTCAAAGATCAAGTATCAGTGTAAGATTTGAGATCTTAACATAATAAAGATAACAAAATAATTAAATCTCTAAAGAAATAAAATATTATATTAAAAAATATGAATTTTAAAATTACAATATATATCAAGACAAAATTAAATAAAAATGATTAACTATATATATATATATATATATATATATATATATATATATATATATATATATATATATATATTTAAATTTATATGGTTAGAATCTCTTTAGTTATATATATGTGTATGTGTATTTTTATTAATAATAAATTTGTGTACTCTATTCTAAAATAATATGAAAAACAAAAAGATTGAATAAAAAGAAAATTTATTGTTTTTGCAATGTATATCACGGATGGGCCTTATAATTACAACAAGAATGTTGCAACATGTGATGTGATCAACTTTAATTATCAATCTAGAGTTCATAAATACTTAAGAGGCACCAATTCTATATGTACAATAGACAATATTCTACTTAGGCTGATATGATGCAGTGAAGAGAAGATGCACAGAGACGACTACACAATAGGAAATACTTGAAAAATTCAGTAAATGAAAAACATACATATTCTAATTTGCAGGAAAGGAGATGACTAAAATAGAACCTAATTTATTCCATAAAATTAAATGACAAAAAGGAAACCCTAACTTGATTGCAAGAAAGAAAATGACAAAATGAAATCTAGTCTAATTTGCAAAAAGTAAATAATAGAATGAAACCCTAATCTAATTTTCAAAAATCAAATCTATGCTATTAAAGTAAACCCTATTCTTATTGCAATCAAATACTCCAAATATGTCGAAGGTAAGTTAGTCCTACTTTATAGTGCATAAAAGAAACTGTGTAACCTAATTGTTGAAAGGAAACTACAACTACGAAGGAAAAATACCTAAGGGATCTCTGATCCTCTAAAACCCATCTTCAAGGTTCAAATGAAGTTTTTGAGTGATTAGGAATGAAGGAAAACCTTATAATTCTATTTCGGAGGTGATTTGAAGCAATCTACATTTTGCTATAAGATGCCCTGTTTTGCTACAGGACACATCTGACAGCAATTTTATGAAGCCTAAGAAAAGTTTGAAGAGTGATAAAGGTGGTTGAAGGTTGTGGAAGGGTGAATGGGACCTTATCAATCTCAAACACACTCAATGAGCCAACTTATGCAGGGAATAAAGAATACTAAAATATTCATGTAGCGCGATTAGGAATTTGTAACAAGTGGACAATTTGCAAAGATGAAGTGTAGTGAAAGAAAAGTTGATGAGATGAATGATTCCAATGCATGAAAATGATGTTAATTCAATATATCAAACAATATATCATGTCTATACGAAAATTATGTGTTTAACTAATAAAAACAAGATTAAGAAATTGTCAAACTACTAATTGTAGAAAATACAATAATAGTGAAAAGGATTAGTTGAAATTATAATGGAGACTAATATTGCATAAAGAAAAATATTTTGTGCTTATAATAACAAGTTACAAAACCAAAATTCAGTAAGGATCTCACTTATAAACCCTGCAAGGACAATGCTTTTCTCATAAACAAGATTTGCATAAAATTACAACTATGCTAAATGGATGCAAAGGAAATGTACAAAGGAAGGGGCTTAAGCACTTGGGTTAGGACCTAATCTAAGGATACTTAGGTACCTTAAATCAAACTCATATTGAGAAAAAATAAATTATTTTCATTAACCTCCAAAAGTTCTCATACATGAAGCATAACAAATAAAATGATAAATAAAAGTCTCGTTCACTGACAATCACTATCCTTCTCCTAGAATTTGAATCCCTATTGAGCTGCTAGGGTCTCTTATTTATACAAAAAATTGATTGAAGGGAAGCCTCCTTGAAGGGAGGACTTATTCCCTCTAAAACTCCTAAAAAAATGGTTTTGGTCCCCTAATGTCCTCGCAGCAACAAGGAAGTAGAAATTGCTCATGAGCTAGCCAATTGTGATTGGCTTGTAATAAGGAAAATATCTCCATGATCCTCTCTTGTCAGTCTCCTATGTGATCTACACAATAAATCCTCTATATCATAAACATTTAATGTATTAGTTTATAGGATATATAAAATATCTCCTAACGTTCCTAAGAACACATTATAGCTTAAAAATACATTATCAAATGCAAAAGGAAAGGTTTAATCATGCCGAAGGATGGTTAGAAGGGCCTTAGATTATATCTATTTGGGATGGCCATCATAACCCCCTATTGAAAATGTTTCCCATCCTTTGAGAAACATAGTCATCCAGCTGAACCTCATTCATTTCCCTAGTGACCCCCTTGAAATCCCAAGTTGTCTCAAAAGGGGTGGCCTCTTCTAGGTGAAATCCTACATTATCTTCAATCTCAATCCATTCCCTTCTTTCCTCTACCTAATCCTTATTCTCCTGTAGGCCCAATAATAAAGGGGACTAAACTTGAGTCCAATTTAGTGGAATATCAATATTTGAACAATTCTTTTATATGGAGGTGTTCTAGCCAATGCATTCCTCAACCTTTCTAGTGAATGATATTCCTTTATTCTAAAACTTTTTGGCAAGGTATGCCACCTTCTTTGGCATGATTTCAAGCTCTCCACTACAAGGAAAAGACCCTCTAGAGGATTTTTTTGTGGAACCCCTTATAAAAATAACCCAGACATCCATTTGTAGCAGAGGTTACTAGAGGAGGTTGGTAGGTGGAGGTTTTTGTGGATGTTTTTTGTCTAGTGTGCTTATCATCCTAAACCGCACCAGTGCGTTCAACAAGAGAAAGCACCAGTGCGCAAAAAACATTGGCACACCAGACATCGTGCGATCCATACAAACCCGCCCGGTGTGTCTTATTACAGTAGCACACCGGTGCTTTATAAAGATTCTGCACCGGTGCGTCCTAAAACCCCACGCCAAACTTGAAACCGCTCGGTGCGATCTTAAGAAACCGACCTGTTGCGCATATAAAACCCCGCACACAGGAACAGGGTTAAATAAAAAAATAATTATGGCTAAAAAACCTAATTTTTCACTTTTCAGTGCTCTAGAGCTCTCAAGCACCAGTGGAACTTAACCTTTTTTGAGGCACCCTGACATCGGTGCTCCCATTGCACCCATTGCACGCACTGCTGTTGTGCATTGCCCACCAATATCCATTTTGAATTTTGCAAAATGGTGGGAAAATTTAGTTTTGCAAATTCTACAGCCAGTATGCCTCCTCGATGACCAAATGTACAGGTATATTTCTTGTTTTTCCATAATTAAGCCTTTCAGCAGATTATAATTGTAAGTTAACTTAAAATTAACCATTTAAAAAATAAAAAAAATCTATGGGGTGCACTCGAGCCATTTGACTCACACCCGTTCCCAGTGCTGCCAGTGAATTTACAAGCCACACCACAACTGGTGCTAACAGTATCTGCACCGATTCTCTCGAAGTACCGAAAGGTGCACCGTGATATTTTAAAATTTGAAAAAAATGTGGTGCGGTCGGTTACCCGGTTGCACCGTTGACCCTGTGGAATAGCGGCGATGTAGTGTGTTGACTAAAATATCTGTCCCGGGGTGGGTAATTTTGTCAAAGCACTACATTCCAGTCTTTCGACATGGTCAACGGTGCGACCTGGTAAGGGACCGCACCATTGACTATGTAATGATATCAGGAGGTTGGTGCGCTGACCAAATGATACGCCCTAGGGCTTATAGATTGGTCAGCGCACCACCCTCCCGACACTGGTCCATAGTCAACAATGCGGTCAGTTATACCACCGCACCATTGACTTTGGAACAATGCCAAGAGGGCAATGCGCTGAAAATTTTCAGGTGCACCACCTCCAGTGCACTACAAATGTTTTGGTGCACCGTCGTCGGTGCGCGACAAAAAAAGACGCACCGTGACCAGTGCATGCTTGTTTTTTGTGGCACAACGACTGTGTTTTTTTTTTTTCAAAAAAAATTATATATCTATATTCCTAAATACATATCTCATTTAACAAAAAAAATTATATTTAATATGTCAATCATTCAGAGATGTGAAAGGAGAGAAGAGAGGGAACATCAACAACAACAGGCAGACCCGTATAACATGGTTCGCCTGTGGGAGGCACAAGAGAGGGAGAGAGATGCGTACCCTCACTCTATTACAACAGCTACCCAAGGGCTCCTAAGGCAGGTAGGCCTTCTCAAGTTCTATGAGGAGGCTACTTCTCTAAAGGGCCATGGTTTGTTTTTGCTACATCTTATCCGCGGGTGGAATGCCAACCTACACGATTTCCGGGTTGGTCCTAACCAGTGGTACGTGCCCACTGAGGAGGATATCTATTTCATTATAGGACTATTGAGGAGAGGGGTGGATTTTCCCTCGTTCCCAGAGGTTCTAGTTGGCTATGCAGTAGGGAGTCAGTTGGTGTACTCCCAGAGATACATTAGTGCTTATATACTGTCTCCTTCAGATTTTCAGGTCTCTAGACGTCAGTTACATATTACTACATTTGGTAGTGAAGAGGTGAGGTGCCTCTCACTTCTGATTTCGACCATTTCACACAACACCATTGACGGGAAATGCATTAGTTACTCTCTTCTATATTATGTTGATTCTTTAGTATAGGAGCCATGACTTGTCAGGTGCTCTGCCATTTTTTTGTGGCACTTCTATACAGCCTTAGATAGATGTTGTGCTCATGCACAAGGGAGGGTCAAATTCCCTTTTGCTTCAGATATTTTTTGTTTATTTTTTGAGAGGTTTCCAAAGACAACGCCTAATTTTGTTCGGCAACCTCGTAGGCCGATGCTAGATGCACATATGGGGAAATATGATGCCCAAGAGGGGCGAGACTGAGTTTTCCGTGAGGATATCGCATGATGCATTGGAGTTGCTAGACAATGTTGACGAGCATCCCTTTGTTATGGTCCCCTATCCTAATGCTGGTTTGGATTGGCGAGGGTGTGCCAACATCCTCTTCACAGATGATGAACTGCCAGATGATAGAGGTAATATTATTGTTTTATTTAAATTTATTCTAACATATTCTTTAACTTGTTTTTATTAAATTGTGTAATGAAATTGTCTAATTATTATTGTGTACTTGTATCTATTTTGTAGGCATTGGGTATTTTGATGGCGAGGCCATGCTAGTGCCACCAAATGATCCAAGTGTGGATCCTGATGATGATCAGGATATGCCAAATGTCGAGGATCATGAGGCTAGCGTAGAGAGACATGCTCTTGCAGGTGCGTCGGTACCGCCTTTTGCTAGGCATGATAGGCTTGATAGAAGATTGAGGATGGAGTTGGGCGACCAATTCTATGCATTGTTTGTTGAGGCGGGAGTCAAGCCCGCTACTATGAGAGACATATAGGGCGATGGTAGGCTGGTACATATGTGGAGAGGCATGTCGTGTGACATATACAACTTGATGTGGTATGTCATAGGAGCTACGACATTAGTTACGCGGCTGAGGAGGGCCCTTGCACATTATAGGCGTAGTCGAGATGCACCGCCACATGATCGATAGTTCGCGAGTAGCGATGCATCATCTGATGATCACGATCAGGGGAGTGATCATTTTTCACCTCACGTCACGCCATATGAGTAGCATCCACTAGCATCGACCAACAGTCATCATAGAGAGTAGGATGGACCATCGGCCATGTCGAGTCAGCAGCCTGTAGCATCCAACAGTACTCATGATCATGAGCAAGTTGGGCCATCGACCATTTCAAGTCATGGCAATGAGCAGCCGATAGTTGATCCTGATCAGCATGAGGCACCAGTACCAGATCAGCAGGCACGTGATGATCAGCATGTATCTGAGCTTGTCGAGGCTACACCATTAGCTGAGCAGGCCTCGACTAGTACTTTTATTGATGATGTACCACCAACTGATATATGACATTTATATTACAGTTGTATATTTTTTACATTATTCGCTTATATATATATATATATATATATATATATATATATATATATATATATATATATATATATATATATATATATATATATATATATATATATATATATATGGTCCATGTATTTTATGCTCATGTTGTAGTTGTACTTAATTTACATGTTAGTGAACATCATAATGTGTATATTGTTAGGTCATGTTAGATATGTTCATTTAATTTGCAGCTTGTAGATAGATGTGTATATGATAGCAGTTATTTCACATGAGATGTATATTTGATGTTTGTGTTGCGATGATGCTATACAATGCTAATTGTGTTTTGTTAGATGATCATGATCACGATGAAGTTAGCGAATTTGAATGTGTTTTTTGGTCGAATATGATGTTTATACGATGGTTATCATGATCGTGATGTTTATTAATTAATTTAATATTAAATGATCATGATATTGTAAAATTCTAATTCTAATTCTAATTGTATGTAAAATTCTAAAATTGTAATTGAATTTGTAATTGTAATTGTATGTAAAATATTTGTAAAATTTTAATTGTAATTGTAAAATTGTAAAATTCTAATTCTAATTCTAATTGTATGTAAAATTCTAAAATTGTAATTGTAATGGTATATATGTAAATTTGTAAAATTGTAATTGTAATTGTAAATTTTATGTAAAATTCTAAAATTGTAATTATAATTGTAATTGTACATGAAATTGTATAATTGTAATTGTAATTGTATATAAAATATTTGTAAGGAATTTAAATGTATTAATTTGAAATGATTGTAATTGTAATTGTACTTGTATATAAAATTTTAAAATTGTAATTGTAATTTTAATTGTAATTGTATGTGAAATTGTGAAATTGTAATTGTAATTGTATGTAAAATATTTGTAAAATTTTAATTGTATTAATGCGAAAATTTTATTTGTATTAACGTGAAATGATTTTATTAAAATTTTTAAATTTGTAAATTTGTAAAATTTTAAATAATTGTAAAATAATAAATCTAGAATAATATGAATTTTTTTAACATAATAGAGTTTAGAAAATAATATATTCATGTACTTTAGAATTATCATTATTTTATTATGATCTTACATACAAAAAAAAAAACTTTATATAGTACGCCATTGTTTTTGAGATCAACATAATTGCAAATTATCAAGTGAAATATTGATTTTAAATGCAAATTACCAGTTAATTCAAAATACATATTTACATAATGTTTCCGAAAACCCCTCCGGATGCGGATGCATTTGAGGTTTGATGGGATATGGCACCCTGCGCGTCTCCCGAAGGAGCTCGCACGGGATGGACATATGGCCCTCTGCACAGGATTGAATGCTGAATTAAATTCGCTAGTTACTAGATTTTTGGCTTCTGTGATCCATCAATAAATTAGGAAGAAATGATTTTTGTGGGACACCTTACATTGGTGAAACGGGTAGGTCCATTAACCAAAGGATTTGTGAACATGCAGCTGACCTTAGACATGGCAGGTCCCGCACCTCTGCCCTAGCTGAACATGTGGAAAAAACTAACCATCATATATGTATCGAAGAGGCTAAGGTCTTAGCCAGAATTGATCATTTTCATCATCGTAAGTTAAGAGAGGCCCTTGAAATTGAAAAAAGGCCCATAAATCTCAATAGAGATGACGGTTGGAATATAAGCAGGTGTTGGATCCCTGCCTTATATTCTTAATCCTCTTCTCTTTTTTTTTTTTCTTTTTTTTTTTTTTAATTTTTAATTTTTAATTTTTACTTTTTATTTTTAAAAAAAAATTTTTTTTTTTATTTTTTTTTTATTATTATATTTTTTAAATATTTTTCTTTATCTATATATATATATATATTTATATATATTGATTATATAATTATAATAATATAATATTTAAATTTTGAATAATCAATTAACTTTATTCTTTTATATTTTTTATTTTTTAAGATAGAATTTCAATATAATAATATTATTCTTTTATTTATTTTTAATTTTTTAAGATAGAATTTTAATACAATAATTTTAATTAAATAATATTTGTTTTTGAAAATTCGATTAACGATATTAATAAAAATAAAATTTGCTATTATTTTGAATATTCAAACTAGCGGTTTCAATTTGTAATTAAATTTGTAAATTAAGGGAACTGTTTTATTTCTAGTTTTATATTTATTATTATTATTATTTAATTATTTAATTGTTTATTCATTTTATTTTTAAAGATTTACAATAAAATAATGTATAATAATCAATTAAAAAATAATAAATAAATAAATAAATATAAATTAAAAATAATAATAATAATAATAATAATAAATAAAATTATATTAAATAATTAAACTATAAAATTGAAATTTATTTTTATTTATAAAAAAATTTTAATTTGACTTTTAATTTAAATATTCAAACTAGCCGTTTTTTATTTTTATTTTTAATTATTGAACTAACCGTTTTATAGTCAAACTAGTTGATTTTAACGGTTTTCTTTCCTCTCCTACATCTATTTAAACTTAACGACTGATCTGATCTCTCACCTAGTCCTGATGATGAACCACACTGGTTGGTTCGAAACGCGTCGACTTTGTTCATGATAATGTGATTTTTACCGAAAGATTTCTTCCTAATAAATTCGCTAGCTCAAACAATCTTTAATACCTCTACCTCGACGCCCATGCAAATTCATATGGCGGTTCACTTGGCAATGGATTTCGTTCTGGATAGTTCGGAAGGTTGTATTAGCAGTGGAGGCTCCCCGCTTCCTCTTAGCGGAGCCTGCCCTCTCGGATTTGATGAATCTAGCATAAGAACGCATACTGGTCGCCGCTGCGCCTTGCTTGCTTGTTTTGAGCCGCTTCCCGAGTACCATTTCACCCACAGTCTCTTCTGTAGTTTCAATTCTTCTTATTGTGCTCAGGCGGCTCAGTTCAGTGGTTTCACTATTCCGTGCTATGCCCGGTCGGCTCCCTTGAGCAGTGTCTACTCCCCTCTCCGGGCCTCTGTGTTCTTAGACTGCCACCCCTGTGGAAATTTTCATCACATCACCTCTGCCTCCATGCCGCGCCTCCGCCAGCGTATGCGGTGCTGGCGAGGCACTAATAGAGGTCGTGGAGCTCGATTTTGCCCCTCTGCAAGCTCTGCCTCAAGGTCCTCGTCATCTGATGAGGCGTTGGACCAGTCTCAGGACACGCAGAGAGTCAGATGTCAAGGCCGTCATGGTGATTCCGTCCGTTTTGAAAGGAACTCCCCCCCTCCTGCCACTGTCCCCCCAAATTGTGCTATCCCTCCCAATCCTCTTGAACTTGCAAGCCTCCCTATCCATCAAACCTCCCAGCGGGCTGATTTTCGCTTTGAGTGCTCCTCTAACCGCCCAATTATCACTGCCTTCGTCACTGTTACTATTCGTGAAGAGCTCCCCTTCCCTGCACCGACCCCTGCATCTTCATTCCCTCCCCCTCCCGTCCCCAGCTCCTCCAGAAGCTCGGTTCTGCCTGCAGACTTCACTCCGTCTTCCATGGAGGCGTTGCGCAAGGTGGAGGATGACATTGGAAATGAAGGCGATCTAAAAGGTGACACGGATGATAGCAACGATGATTATGGTTGTAGGATTGAGGAGGAATCTCCGACTCAGGCTCATGAGCCGTGATACTCACAGCTCACAAACTGTTCTAGTATTTTTGATTAATTACTATTGGAATTTGCTGTTCTCTTGCTTTAAAGCTCAGCTGGAAAGGCTGACTGCTACTCTTTGTATCTTTTTCTCTGTAATTTTGTTAAGTATGAACAACAGACCGGTTTCCCTTCCAAGGGCGGTCAAAATTCTTTTGTTAACAGGACTGGTTTCCCTACAAGGGCAGTCCAGACTCTCTTGGACAAGCATGGTTATCAAGCCCAGTGTTCAGGCTCTCACAGTTGACACTGTGGCAGTTTTGTATCAGTATTCTTTATACATAATAGAATTAGTTTTACTTAGAAAAAAAAAATTGTTTCGAAAAACCCATCTTAAAAAGTATAAATATTGATGAAATAACACATGTACCATATCACTCTCGGTTCTCATGATCACCCTCATTATCTTCCAGCTCGCATGGCATGATAACACTATTGTTCTCAAAAATATGTTTTGATCTAGGGTCATGTCTCAATACGAACCACCAATCCCTATCCAACACATATGCGTAAAAAAACACTTGGTTGCATTGTTTGGGGAAAACATAGGGCTCCTTAGCTTCATCCCACATCTTTCTACAGTTGATGCATATCGGCCTACTATCGTGATCTTCCTTTAAATTATTCCGATCAAAGGTGTCCCACCACTTGCATCTAAAAATAACACATTGGAAAGAAGAGAAATCCACTTCAATGATCTCTTATATCTTTCCAATGTAACCTAATGTCCCTCGTACTAGGTTTTGATCACGGTGGCTAGATCGACTAGATTGATCGAACTCGACTTCCACTCCACAGTCTTGTGTGATGTTTCCAGCATCGGAATTTTCTGTGTGAAAATGGTGTTCATATGGCCACATAGATGGGAACAAATGCAACTATTATAAAAAATTTAAGAAATCATAGTGTCATGTGTCTTATAATAACCCAATAGTTAAAATATGAAATATATATGTAATTACATTTGAAAGGTGCATTATTAAGTTTCAAATGTACATATAAATTAAATAGATTATTATCGATTTGTTGCACCCAATCCATACGTTTAGTGCATCCTCTTCAGCACGCGGGTAATGACCGGTTGCACCATATTTCTCTCTGAATTGATCAGCAACCCAACTGTTGTGGCATATTTTTGGAATATTTTCTTTTAAATGATCGGGATAAGGCACACTTATACCATTCAACCGTCTGAAATATTTCTTGTCACTATCCCATTTCATCCTTTTTTGTTCGTACAATGCGACCCATGGTTGTGTCGCTTCGAAATTGTAAAGAATGAATTTATTGATTGCTTCAATTTTTGCATTCGCTGATGAAATCAAACCGACATTATATAGTACATAGAGATCAAAATATACATTATATCGAAGTTCAACATGAATATTTACTTTGTGTAAATTTGAAAAATTATAAGTCGCTTACTCTTTATCAAGCGCTTTTTTCCACTCGTTTGGAGCAACTCCCCTTCTCTTTTGTCTTCATCCCTTTCATCGTCCTAAATCACTGCATCTGGTCTATTGTCGATCTGCTTGATGTACTCACTAGCATAATAGAAATACTCATACGATATGTACCCCTCTGCCATAGACCCCTCGCGTTTTGCCCTTTGTCGAAAAAAACCTTTCAATTTCTTCATGTACCTCTCTAAGAAGAACATCCAAAAACAAGAAACCACCCCAACTAATTCAACCTCATCTACTAGGTGGATTAGAAGATTAACCTGCAAGTCTATGAAACTTGTTGGTGGTTCCTTCTCAAACATACAAAAAATCTCAACTACCTCTTGACGCCACCGTGGAATGTTAGCCACATGAATCTAATTTGACGTGATCCAACGTACAAATGCAGATAATTTAGATATGGCACATCCTAGGTCTTGAGAGAATTCATGTTTCACACACCCACACACGAACAAAGGATAATGTCACTGCAAAGTTATAAACACATGCAATAATATACAAAATTATTTATGTTTTATGATCCCCGCATGGGATAAAATTTATTAATATAACAAATAATAAAAGCATTCTTTTGACATTATATGTACTCTTAGAATATTCAAATGGTCATGCGATTTCAACCCCGACAAATGGTCATCCACGGTGAAGGAGTGCCGTAGTGAAGACCCGTATGAAGATGGCACCCTCACACCCATTATAACTTCCTTTTCCAAAGAAAGATCAGCTTTTTTAAAAATCGATGGGACATCACTTTCTTTAAAATACCATGAATTAGAGGGACCAACACCTGCCTCTATTATGTGGATAAATCCTTCTTGCGGACAAGAACAATCTCCCTAGTATCCTAAGGATATCTAGAAACAAACAACCAAATGCAACATTTTCTCTAGATAATTTGTGATTCAGAATTATTAATAACAAAGTACCAGGACGTGCCCCTACCTGAAGTCCAATGCTTGCCGAAATCTTCTATCCAGTTGCTCCAAAAGAGGTCACTTCAAGATGTGAAACCTACAATCAAAGACAAATAAAAGGATTAAAAGCATCTGCAAGATATAATAATTGAGAAAACACTAATCTATCTCAATGATCAAGGAATATAAGAATTGAATTACTCAAACAGATACATGAACAATTAAATGAGAAAATGGAATCCATTTGTATTAACTTGCATAATAAGAAGTAAACTTACAACCTGTCGCCTTGATGTTATATAGGTTCTTCCGGGGTCCTGAACAACCGTCCTCCCTTCAGTTTGACAAGATTCTCTCTTTGAGTATAGAGTTATGAACATGAGTTTGTGATCATTCTCATGTCAAAGGTAGCTGACACAAAGAGTATGCTCTCATATCATTTCTCCAACAATTAGCTATAGTCTATCATTCACAATGTACCATTTTCAAGCTACCCTTGAGACTGAAACATGAGCTCAATTTATAGGGAAATGGAGGTAGTTTCAGTTCCATGAATAGGGGGATGGATTCCTCTCATGAAGGGATTTGAGCTCCAGATACCAAGGGATAAACTCCATGAGTGAAGGGATAGAGCTCATGAGCAGAGGATAAATCTCGAACTGAACACACTTCTAGAAGCTTCCAGTTGGGAGAATATTCGACCGATTGGGCTTCTAGAACTTACTTTTTCCTTTATTTTACCTTTTACAGGGGTCCGCGGGGTTTATAAGCAGAACGTACGGAATATGCCGCAGTCTATAGAACAAATATCTGCGGATCCGCGGGAAAGAGCTAGGAAAAGTGCGAAGTTATACTTTTTAAGGTTTTAATGAGCTTTTCTCCAATTTCAAGACAAGGTTTAGGAACATTAGGGTTTTTAACTTCTAAGGAAGCATAATACAGGTAGTGATGAACCTATATTGACAGTCAAATGTCACGGTGACAAAATAACGTGTAACAGATTGCCCCCTAAAGTGCAAAGTCTGAGGTAGTTCTGAAGAGTGAAGTGCTTTATCATTCCAAGGATTAGATTGCGGACACACTGGTCGAAAACCTGTAAAAAAATATAGTGCAAACATATATATGTATATCATCACTGAGGTAGGAATTCCCATACTCATATCAAAACTAACTAAATGTTCTGGTACATAAATGAATTTTAAAATTACATCAAAAGTAGACACATCATGGATGCAACCATATGTCATAAGTAGTCTACCGTATCATGAATAATAAAGCTCCTCGCAGCCTAGATGGTGGAAACTAGATCCAGGGTCTTGATTTTCGCCTCCTAAACTAGTACGATTCTATCCATGCGATTGATTGTGTTGAAGTCGAACATGGTAGAAACCACTTGATTACCAATCAATGATGTGAAATGTTAACAAGTGTGAGAGAAAACACCAATAATGACAATGGCTCTCAAAGTACTCAGTACAATCCACGAAGTGTGAATGAATGATTTGCATTCGAACACTTCACAGAATCATTCGATCGAAGGTCAATGATGCAACCTATCATTGAAGGCGAGAAACCTACCATTAGGGCATGCAGATCCCAAGGTACTGATAGGATTCTAGATAAACTTTCTAGATGATGAGTTGTCCTCAATAGAAAGCGACCCGTCGCAGGAAATCCTACGACACGAAACCATTAGATCAAGTTTTGAAGAAATATTTGCAAGGACTGACTCAGGGATGGTCAACGCGAATGGAGACAAATGTTTGCAATGAATGGTTTATTTGAACTATCTCTTGAACACATAATGACACTGCAGATGGTTTGGTAACAATTGACCTAAAGCTAATACCTCGAAACTGGCTGAAGACTTTCAATGTGTTTTGATTAACTGTTAGACAAAGGATTTTCCCAACCCAAGTATAAGTGTGACAAAAAGTGTCGTGTTCAAGAGTGGTATACTGCTTTTAAAACAAGGGTGAAAATTGGATTCCTTTTCTCTTTTTTCCCCACCATTTTTGGCAAGTACGTCTTTATTTTTGACAATCTTGAGGAGGATAACATTTGCTTGTTTTGTAAGCTCATCCTTCAGATGAGTTCATCTTAGTATTTAAATCGAACCCTAAGAAGGAGTGGTTCATTCCTGTTTGTAATTAACAAGTCCCTCACTGTTAAATTTTAACGAGTCCAGTATAGGTGAAAATCGGTGTTTTTCAATTTTAAAGAGTCAGAAGAAAAACATAAGAAAACTATGTGGTTGTACTTTTTTGTAAATTTAGTCTCTCAAGCCCGAAAAAAGATAAAATAATACAGGAGAGAACTTTATTGACCATGATTAGTCAACGTATACATTTTTCGTAAATATTCCATTTCAGTCCGAAAAAGGGGTAAAATTATACTGAAAGGACGACTATTCATTTATTTTAATGAGTTCAAATAGTCAAGTACTCGGCGATCTTTTCATGTTTAGAGAGTTTGAAAAGGGCTTAAAAGAGAACTCCAGGGTTTCGCTTTTTCGTAATTTTCAAGAGCCCAAAGAAGTGATATAAGTGTACTCATCATCAAAATAATTCTTTTCACTCGAAAAATCTATATTCTGCACAAAAACTTGAAAGACATACCTGTTTCCAATAAGCAAGATCATCGAAATTTTACTTTTTAAAGTGGAAAATAAATAAAATATAATATTTTATTCATTCAAAAAACTTATAAAAAGGTGTTTAACAAAGTTATTTTTACCTTTGTCTTCATAGTTTTTGTAGAAATTTATAAACACAATAATGTATTTCTGGATTCTCCTGATTTAACAAATTAATCTTACGTTAAATAAAAAATCCTTCCACTTAATTCTTTACAGAAATTAAATTTCCAATTGCAAAACACATATGAAGAAAAATCAATCGCACCTAACAAGATGTTTTACTGGGAAAGCTTAAAGCTAAAATCCCCAAGTATCATATATTATGTATATCAATGGAACATGTAAAAATATCATACAAAGCTCAGCTCATAGAGCTCTTAGTACAATATACAATCGTCACACACTGTCATGCAGAAATTTTCATATCTATGCACCAATTTCTTGCCTCCTGACAGTCTGCCTCCATTGCGCAATCTCTGCTGAAGAATAACCCTGAATGAATTTGACCTTACCTTGCTTTCACTTCACAATCCTCATAAGCATCTCCAATGTGTGTGTAGATGCATTGAATGCATCACTATAGTCACAACAGATAGTCCATCTCACCCTTTCACCTATCTCTCCAATGGGTCTCTCTGACATGCAAGTAGTTAATTGTTGTATTTCTTCAGTTGCAAGTAAGAAACTACTTGTGAATTAATTAAATAATTAATTCACTCATCTATCACTAGTGTATGTTTAGTTACAACTAGCACAACTGAGTTTAACTCACTGAACTAACTTAAACTAAATAAAAACTCACATAAATACTCTTCCCACTCTGTTACAACTTGCCACGTCAGTTATAACGAAGTCCTCCATGCATGAGTCACCAACCACCCTAGGAATTGTGTAATTCCTTCAGCCCACTGATGTGCCACATCTGTTCATTGAAATAAAGTGCTCCAAGAGAAGAAGTTACTATTTATTGTCTGATTATTATTAAGGGCTAATAATAATCGACATGCATTCTATTTTTAGATTAGCTATCTATAAATAGACTGCACCCATCTTCTAAAAATAGAAATTCATCCAAAGATAGAATTTTCTCAACCATCTAGAATCAGCCTCCTGCTGATTTTGGAATATGCTCACCATTCTAAAAATAGACATCCACCTAAAAATAGCATGTGTGGGCCCCACCTAGTTTAGGTGATTATTTTTCCCTAGGAACAAGGAATGATGTTTCCGGATGCCACTTTCATTGTTTCTTGTTGCAATCTTCAACAATTGTAAATTAAGAGCTTTTGGCAAACATTTTCTAGTGTTGATAACAAGAGAACCGACCGCTCAAATCGAGATTCGTCAGAACCAGGTAATCCACAACACTATTCTCTTCATTTCTATTCGATTAAAATCTCTTTTTTAGCTTTAAATTCATTTTTTGAGGAGAAATTATGTTTAAAATTTCACTCTCGAAGGTTCGCGGGTCATACATGCGTTACTTGCAGACCCCAGATAATTTTCTTAAAGGAAAATTATCGGGCCACCGCAATTTTTCCCGATAATTTTCCTTATGAAGCATGTGCGGACATCCGCACTGTCTCTACACAAAAATTGTGGAGGCACTGTGAAAGGTTGAAAAATAATAAACTCTCTTTAAAATGGTTAAATTTTCCCACTTTAGAAGTTTCTAACCTTCAAATGCATCCATTTGCAGACTATTTCACCATGCTAGAGTGGAGAGAACGTGAGCATGAAGGTACAGACGATGCAACTATGAATGATCCAAACACAATGCGTGCGCTTAGAAATTGTGGTTTGTATAAATTCTGGGAAATTCAAGGTATGAGGGCACAGGTGGAACTGATGACATGGTTAGTGAATAAGTGGGATGTTCAAGATCAGTGCTTTATCATTGGTGATCATCAGCTCAAAATCGATCTTGAAGATATTTATTTTCTCACTGGACTGTCCAAAAGAGGAGAAAACATTCTTTGTTTGGAGCTAGGCAGGGTGGCCTACTCGTTGCTAGTTACAAAAAAGAGTTTTGCAGTGATGCAGCAGATCCAAAGGATAATCACATAGACATCAAGACTATCTTGTGATTTGATCTTAAAGTTATTGCATTTACAGTAACCAGGTTGTGTGGGAGTGCAATTCCACATGTAGCCACCAAATCACAAATGAAGACCGCGGTGGAGTGTTTCAGAGGCACCATTTTAAACTGGTGAGAAGGGGTATTGGCCAACATGAAAGGCCAACTGACTAGAGAAAAAAATGCAATGTTAAAAAACTTTGGGTATGGCGCCATCCTGATTTCTTTTGCTTTGGAGAGAATTCCATTCCTCGCACCTCAGCTTATTCTTGTAGATCATGGTGAACTTAGAGAACCTCGTATGGTATGTTGGGTTGCACTAATGGCTCGCCATGGTGGTAACAGCAGTGTGGTGGTTCGGTTTACTCTGACGTACTTTATGTGGTTGCATAATCAAATCTTCACAATTGAATATTTCCCTTATGTGGGTATAGATTTAAGAGGTGATCCCTGTTGAGCTCCAAAGATGTTCTTTCTTCTACCACATTCCACTCCATTTCCTTTGTCCATTATTAATTACAGGCTCAAATGATCAATAGAATTAATTAAAATTGCTTTAAGAATGTATATCATGACTAATTTGCTATGTTTTTATGATTTTGTCATTGTAGTACTTTTTGAACTAGATCTAGCTACAGAATGCAGACATTCTGTAGCTAGTTTTCGATTCTGCAGTTGTCTTCATGTCTACGCAGGTTCCAGGTGTCATCTCATAGAAAAACACATATGGTTGTATTCCACATCATTCCCTCATCATTTGTTGCTCTCCACGAAGTTTGAACGGAATTCTGTAGGTGGTTATGCACGTGGGAACTCAAACTAGGAGATAGACTCCTAATAGGACAAGGACAATCCAGATGTCCTTAATCATATTACGAGACCACCATCAGAGTTCTAGTTTGATTTTAATTTGGAAAGAAAATTATCCCTAGGTTATCTCAAGACAGTTATGTAATTTTGTTATAAATATGGCTCGGGAAACCGAGGGACAAGGTTAGATTTTGTGTTTGACTGCTAGATTTCAAAAGTCCGAAAACACTGTTTTGAAGTAATTTCTCTTTTAATGAAAGAAGAATCATTTTATTGAAAGCGTTGAGTCAATCTTGAAGTAGATTTTGCGTGCTACTCTGGTGGTAGAGGGCCCCTGCTACCTGAGAAGCTTTGTTCATACGGTTTAGATAAGTATTTTAGTCTCATTTTTCATTTCTAGCTTAAGCAAGTTTCTGAAGTTTATGTTTCATACTTGTTTACACTAATCATCACAGCTAGACTTACTCTTATAAACTCTTCCAAAATATCATCACGATGAATAAGGCATAGTTGTGGTGTTGTAGATTTTAGTTGCATTTCCTTTCAAATTTTATGATTTATGCTTGTTTACACTAAGTGTCATAGCCGGTCTTACTCCTACAAACTCTTCCAAAACATCATTAACAATGAATAAGAAACAGCTGTGGTATCTTATATCCTAGTTGTATTTTCTTTCAAATCTTATGTTTATGTTCAATTTCATTGAATAATACAGCCATACTTGTTTTTACAAACTCTTCCAAAATATCATTCATATTGAACGAGATGGGCTGTAGAATTCCATAGACTAGCTGCATGTTAATTTAGTTATAACACTCCGGAGGTTGATTGCATTTAGTTCAGCTCTGTCACTACATTTCAAGTTTGATAATGGCATTCTAGTTTAACTCTGTTCACTGTACTTCAAGTAGATTAGTAGCACTCTAGTTCAGTCTCAGTTCATTTTGTTTCAAGAAAATATCAATGGCATTCTAGTTTAGTTGTAGTCACTGATTTTTAAGATTGATAGACCGCGTTCTAGCCTAGTGTTATCCATTGTATTTCAAGTAGTACTAGTTGTCAAAATTATTCTCTCGGCCTTCATTATTTCCAACTTACTTTTGTTCTGAATTTATATTGATACATCATCACATGAACAGGGGTCAGCAATATGAGTTTAAGGCTTTGATTGTTCTGCAAATCTTTTACAAATTCACCTATAGCCTTTTTCCCAAACATTGTTCTAGAAAATCTCTAAACTTATGAATAAGGCATATTAGTGATAAGTCAAGTTGCAGAATAGGGTAACTTCAACATCATAGGTTAATCTAGAATAGAAACCTTACTGTGTTACAAATAATCATTTTTTTTGTAATATTGTGAGTTGATTGTTTATTTAGGAGAACTTAATTTACACTTAACTTGTCCATTTCTCAAGCTCTTCCAACACATCTTTAATGAATGAATTTGATAAGTTCAAGCTCATGTTGTGATTTACTTCCTTGCAATGAAGTCATTATCAAGCTTTGCATTTTTTGTTTTCCATCCATAGTTTAGGCTTTGTTCTGTTTTAATATAACCAATAACTTCTTTTCACCAGCACTTAGTTCTTTCCCTTTTCAAACATAACACCATAAAACCAAAAACATCACAAAACACTAAACACAACGTAGTGAGAAACAAATACCTAGGCACATATAGTGCACCACACTTTAGCAGTTTACTAGCCCTGGTTGACAATTAATGAACTCAATTTAGGAACACTAAGTTGAGCACAAACATTTTGGCGCCGTTGCTGGGGAAGTGTAACTAGGTAGCCTTGTTCCTTAACTCCAAAAAAAAAAAAAACAATGATATGCGTAGAGAGAGAGACTCAAGGGGTAGATTCATAAGAAGCAGAAGCAGAAGCTTGATTCCTAGAACACCTCTTGTTTCACCTAGACCAAGAGCCAGCACACCTCCAACTCAGACCCACATTCCATCCTTTACTGATCCTAGACTTCCAGAAGACTTAAGATCAAATATTCCATTAGAAAGACCTTCCACTTCATCCACTGAACCTGTCTTAGAAGAAGATTCAAGGACCCCTGCTAGAGACACAAACTTTTCCACTTCCACAGAAGAATCAACTATGGCAAAAGAAGGGGGAGGAGGAGTCTTTAATGGAGAACACACATTATTTGGAGGGGGTAGAGGTAGAGGTAGAGGAGAAGGAGGTAGAGGTGCAGAAGGAGAAGGAGGTAGAGGTGCAGAAGGAGAAGAAGGTAGAGGAAGAGGTAGAAGAGAAATTTGAAGCTCTTTTGGGTTTCCTATAGTAGATGAAGAAACCAATACAACTATGAAAAACATTTCACCCTCTGTCCTTCCAAAATTCTATGGACTTAAAACTGAAGATCCTGAAACCTTCCTATTTTAATTTGAAGTCCTATGTAGAACTTATGACTACTTACAAGATGCTAAAAAAATTAAACTATTTCCTTCAACATTGAAAGGAGCAGCATTGAAGTGGTTTATGAGTTTGATCAACAGTTCTATTAGGACATGGGAAGATATGAAACAAGCATTTCTAGAGAGGTATTTGGATTATTGTATGCCAGTCAATCATAAGGAGGAAGTGTTCAAGATGGTACAAAAAGAAGATGAAAACCTGGAAGATTCGTTGGAGAGATTTCATTACAACATCAAAAGAGAAAAAATGGAGAACTTAGATCAAGACACCTTAAAAGCTCTCTTGTTGAAGACAATTAGGGATGAATGGTTGGATATCCTTAACATGATGGGAAAAGGGGATATATCTCAGCTCACATTACCTGAAATATCTGAGTTATGTATCAACTTTTCAAGAGGGAAATCCAAAATTGTAAAAGGTCCAAGAGACCCTGCTCTTGCAAGGGCAAGTAAGTCTACTTCTGGGACAATAAGTAGGGCAGAGATAGGGCATATTCTTGTTGAATTCAAATCTTACATCTTAGGGAGTCTTAGTGAACAAATAGACACCCTTAAGTTACAAAACAAGAAAAAAGCTGAATCTGATGCCTTAGCAATCTTTTGTCCCAAATGTAGAAAGAAGCATGCCTTGAGAGAATGTCCTTTGGATGCAAAATTTGTAGAGACCTGTGTAATTTGTTCAGAAAAACATGAAACCAAGAGATTTCCTTCACTTCCTGGTCTTAAAGTTGTCTTTCAAGAGGAAACTCCTACAAATTCCACAAAATCTCTCAATTTTGTCTCTAGAAGGCCTTGACAAGGACCTCAAACACAAGGATTCCATGATCAATTGTATAATCAACCTCCACTAAATTGGAATTCTTGGCAGCAACCTTGGCCCCAATTTCAAAATCAATCTCAAGCTTGGGCACAAGGAGCACAAAATCCCTATGGAAGATACTCCCAGTACTATCAATATACACCATCCTATCCATCATACCCACATTTTTCTCCTCAAAATCCTCAACAAAATCCTCAATAGAATCCTCACAACCCACAACATCAAAATCAACCACTCCTATTACCATTGCCTCATAAATCAAATCAGTTGCCTGCTCAACCCATACCAAACCCCAACAATAAAAATCCTCAAAATACATACATGATAGAAGGCCAACAGTTTCCAACTTATTTAATTGCTCCTCTAGAACTTAGTGATGTTCAACTTAGGTTTGGAAGAATACTTGAAAAGAGGAAACCTTCTGTGATCATACAAGAACAAGACAACTCTGAGGAAGATTCTCTACGGGAAAATAAAAGTCTTGAAGAAGACATATCTTTTCAGGACCCAAACATTGAAAAACCAAAACAAAAAGAACCAATAATTTCAACTCCTGTATTAAAGCAGCCATCAACATCCACAACTACACCTCCCTTTCCAGAAAGATTACAAATTGATAGAGGTGTAGAAAAACAAATTATGGTGCCTAATTATGATTTCCTAGATGAGCTGAGAAATGTCTGTATTAAGATTCCATTATTACAAGCTATCAAGTAAATTCCAATTTTAGGAAAGACAATAAAGGATTTGAGCATGAAGAAAACAAGACAAAGAATAAAAGAGACAAAGAAAATTCAACTGGCAGGAAAAATAGCAGATATCATGATGGGTAAGATTTCTATTCCAAAGTATCTAGACCTAGGAAATCCAGTTGTTAAAATACACATCAATGGAATTGAGATCCAAAACACACTTATTGATTTAGGAGCAGCAATCAATATCATGAGTAGACAAATCATAGATAAACTGAAACTTCCTAATCTTCTTTTTACACCCACATTATTACAATTAGCAGACAGATCTGTGATCAAACCTGATGGGGTAATAGAAGACATTCCAGTGTCCCTAGATTCTTGGGAGTACCCTATGGATTTCATGATCCTAACTCCTAAGAATAATCTAGGAGGGCATCCTGTTATATTAGGAAGACCTTGGTTGGCTACAGCTGATGCTTTCATTAGTTGTAGATCTAGTGATATGTACATCTCTGATGGTAGTTCAACTAAGAAATTCACTTTGTATCCTCCAGCAAGGACAATTACAGATTTAGATGATACTCAATGGATAGAGGATGAATAAGACTTACAACCTCTCTTCACAATTTCAGAAATTAGTGAAGATAGTCAAATTATGAATACTATAGAAAACTTTGAATCCTCTTCGGAATACAAACATGAAAAATTTCAAGAAGAATCCAACATTGAGTTTTTATCATCAAGACAGATGTCTCTTCATTCTATGGATAAATTTGGCAGCTCTACAAGTGAGATATTTCCAGGCAAAACTTTAAACATAAACAAGAACCTAGAAAAATCTCAACAAGAAGAGCTAGTCAAGATCTTATAGAGACATTCTTTTGCATATGCATGGGAGTACACTAATATGAAAGGGATAAGCCCCAAGACTTGCACTCATCACATCTACATAGAGGAAAATTGTAAACCAATCAGACAACCTCAAAGACGGATGAATCCAAATCTTAGGGAGATTGTTAAAGAAGAATTGCAGAAATTGTTGAATGTCAATTTTATCTATCATATTTCAGATAGTCAGTGGGTTTCTCCTTTGGTAATTGTGCCAAAGAAAAATGGTAAATGGAGGGTATGTATTGACTACCGAGAATTAAACAAAGCTACTCTTAAAGATAATTTTCCCCTACCTTTCATAGATTAGGTGTTAGATACCTTAGCTGGCAAAAAGTACTTCTCATTTCTAGATGGGTTTAGTGGTTATAATCAAATTCAAGTAGCACTTGAGGATCAAGACAAAACCACATTTACCTGTCCTTGGGGTACCTATGCTTATCGAGTATTGCCATTTGGATTATGCAATGCACCTGCAACATTTCAAAGGGCAGTATTAGGAATATTTTTGGATATAATACATGATTGTGTAGAGGTATATATGGATGATTTCACAGTTTATGGAAACACATTTGAAGAAGCCTTAGCAAACTTGGAAAAAGTTTTAAAAATATGTAAAGAAGCAAATCTTTCACTTATTCATGAGAAGTGTTTTATGATGTTTACTGAAGGAATTGTTTTAGGACATCACATTTCAGGGGATGGGATTAGAGTTGATGAGTCAAAAGTTGAAGTCATCTCTAACTTATCTATTCCAAGTTGTCAAAAAGATGTTAGGAGTTTTCTAGGATTTACAGGATATTATCGAATATTTATAGAAAATTTCACCAAGATAGCATCTCCACTCTTCAAATTACTTACCAAAGACTGTGAATTCAAATGGAATTCTGATTGCCGGTTAGCCTTTGAGACCCTGAAAACAAAAATTTCCGAAGCACCTATTTTAAGGGGACCTAATTGGAAGTTACCTTTTCATATTTCAACAGATGCCTCAGATACAAATCTAGGAGCAGTATTGGGACAAAAAGACCCGATTCATTATGCCATCTACTATACCAGTAAAAATTTGAATCCTTCAGAGTTAAACTATACTGTAACGGAAAAAGAGTTTTTAGCTGTTGTTCATGCCATAAACAAATTCAGACACTATATAATAGGCTATGAAACTTTTGTTCACACAGATCATTCTGCAATTAGATACCTAATGAACAAATCAATTACTAATGGTAGAGTCATAAGATGGTTATTGCTTTTACAAGAATTCAACATTACCATTCTAGATAGGCCTGGAAAACAAAACACAATAGCTGATTTCCTATCTAGACTCCAAAACATCAAAGATGACACTCGAGTTGAAGATCAATTTCCTGATGAATATCTTTTTGCAATTTCTACTCAGACTCCTTGGTTTGCTGACATTGCTAATTATTTAGTTTCAGGGAAATTTCCTTCAATAATGAATGCAAGAGATAAAAGAAAAATCATTTATGATAGTGCAAAATATTCATGGGTTGCTAATGAGTTGTACAAGACAGGTCCATATTTTATCATTAGGAGATGTGTTCGGGAAGATGAGATGCCTGAGATTCTCAAAGCATGTCATGATGAACCTTGTGGCGGACACTTTGCTGATAAGAGGACATCTTATAAGGTCCTTCATTTAGGATACTATTGGCCATCCCTTTTTAAAGATGCTAAAGAGTATGTCAAAAGGTGTGACAGTTGCCAAAGGGTAGGGAAACCTTCTCCTTCAGGTGATATGCCATTACAACCTCAGTTACATATTGAACCTTTTGAAAAATGGGCTTTGGATTTTGTAGGACCTATTAGTCCTCCATCAAGACAAAAGAAATATATATTAGTTTGCACTTATTATGTTACCAAATGGGTAGAGGCCAAGCCATTAATTTTTTCTACTGAAGCATCTGTAGTTAATTTTATTTTTGAGGATATTTTTACTCGTTTTGGTGTCCCAAGCGAAATTGTTACAGATCAAGGAGCTCAATTCACATCAAGGCTAGTGGAACAAATGATGGAGAGGTAAAGAATCAGACACAGAAAATCTACTCCCTATCATCCACAAGCAAATGGTCAAGTGGAATCTACTAATAAGGTCATTGAAGGGATCCTAACAAAGACTGTTCATTTACATAGAAGAGATTGGGAAGATAGGCTTCCTGAAGCATCAGGCCTATTAACTACATGGAGAAGCAAGCACACCAGGTCATACTCTTATGATAACCATTATGGAAAGCAAGTTATTTCTGAGGAGAGTCAGATTCAAATCTTAGGTGTTGTAGTTCAACTAGACTTGATCTAACGAGGCACAAAAGTGTATTGAGCAATTTAATGAATCGATGAGATCAGATAAGATGTACTGTAAAACAAGTGACAATTCAAGAAATAGGCGTTGGACTAGATGGCATGATAAGTACATCAAGGAAAAGAAGTTCAAAGAAGGTGATCAATATTGCTTGATTCAAAGTTCAAATATTTTCAAGGTAAATTCCAAACACATTGGCTTGGGCCATATGAAATTGTGGAAATTTTTTATTTAATGGCAATAAAAATCAGACAATGGAAGAAGAGGTCACTTTTCTTGTGAATGGTCATAGATTGAAGCTGTATCATAAGCCACTTTCAAGAGAAGAATTTGTCAAGAAATTCCAGGAAAACAATGATGTGAAGTTAATGAAGAAGAGGTCACTTTTCTTGTGAATGGTCATAGATTGAAGCTGTATCATAAGCCACTTTCAAGAGAAGAATTTGTCAAGAAATTACAGGAAAACAGTGATGTGAAGTTAATGAAGAAGAATCTTTCTTCTTCATCAACTTAATTGACTTTTCTGAAATCATTTTATTGAAATAATAATAATAATAATAAAGTATAAACATGAAAACCAATCACTGATTGGCATGCTTATACAGAAAATGTGGAGTGAAAATCAGAATCTTTCTGACACTCTAGCTTTTCAAATCCATTCTTTCTGCAAGCAGTTATTACAAAATCATAAGTGCAGATCCATTTCACTTATGATCCATCTCACTTCATTCATCCACACTCCATTTCATTCACTCATCTACACTTCATTCATTTCACTCCATGGTCCACCTCATTTCCATCCCAGATTTTTAAGTTTGATGTTTTACTGCAATTGAATAATACATATCATGAATTGCAGGCCACTTCTCATACTTCACTCCATTTCATAAGTTGTGATCCATTCCACTCAATTATTCACTTCATTCATATTCCATTACACCATATTTTATTATCCATCTTCACTCATTCCATACAACATTCCATTCATGCTCCAAACCATTCCATTTCATGTTTCAAGTCTTCTATAGGTACATTCTGCAATCAGTTAGACATTCTGCAGCCAGTTAGACATTCTGCAGCCAGTCAGACATTCTGCAGCCAGAGATCCTGAAAGCACTGTCCAGTAATCACTTGATTTGCAATAAAATGATCCTGCATATCCATGACAACAAGAAAAATCAAGGGAGTTATGAAGACTCAAAAAGTAATGATTTTTAGGGGAGAACAAAGCATATAAAGATCACAAAAATCAAAGGAAAGGCAAAGGTAAAGGTTCTGACTATAATGACATATCATGAAAAATTTTAGTATAGTTAAGTTATGAATAATTCAAAAAGTTGTTTTAATAATTTTTTTGATCATGCCTAACAAACCTCCTGTAGAAACTTTGGATAAAACTCCTTCTATTCCACCATTTCAAATCCCATATCCGATCATCATTTAAAAATCTAAACGGTTAAAGTGCTGAAGTGATTGGATTAGTCACGTCACTAGGCCAAAGCATTTAATGATGATTTTGAATTCGTTACAAAATATCTCTGCGGTCTTTTCTTCCGTGGTATCTTTCAACTCATATACATCATCGTCACCTCATTATGTTCATTCCGTAATCACTCCATATCATTATTTCCCATAGCCAACTCTTAAACATTTCAGTCTGTAAAACAGAGGAAACATCTGTGGGGAAAAAACATCTCTGTAACAGCCATTGTCACCGTGAACAGAGGAGCAACAATTTGAAGGTTGGAAAAAGAAGTTATGGGTCTCATAGTGAGGACCGAACTGGTTGGAACTAAGTACTTGGAAGGTTATCCTCAAATCAGAGAAATGTTACAACAAGCAAGGTGGTTGCAATTCTTTGAAAAATTCAGTGGTTTTCACAAAGAGGTGACTAAAACGTTTGCACGGTCTTTCAATGGAGCTAAGGTCGAGATAGGAGATATGAAATTCACCATTACATAAGCCTCCATTGCAGAAGCAACGAAATTTCCCAGACAAGGAGAAAGGTGGTTCAAGAATAGAGAATTTAATAACGAGGCATGGAAGCAGATACTCAAGTCACCAGGTATGGATGTTTCCATTTTTAAAAAGGGTATCCCTAGCTCCGCACTAAATAACAAATGGAGGAACATGTTGCTTATCTTGCAAAAATTCATCACTTGTGAAGGGAGATATGGTACCTTCTATGTTTATCATATTCGGTTGATAATGCATTTCTTAGAAGAACAACTCAATTTTCCCTTTTTCTTTCTTCATAGTTTAAAGAAAATGGCCTCAAGTGTTCAAAAGAGAGTTAAATTTCTAGAAACAACCTTATACCGCCATGGTTTAGTCAAAATTTTGATTGAACATCATTTGACAAAAATGGGAAATAATTGGGAAGAGTTCTTACTGAGAAATCACTTTGAAGAACCCAAGGAACCTCCACCTGAAGACAAACCTACAAAAAGAAGCAGAAGATGGAAAACCTCCAAAATTGAAACTGGTAAAACAATACAAGAAGGTAGTGAAGAAATGATTTCTGAGAAATTGGCTCAGATTAGGAAGCAACTTAAGAAAGAGAGGATAATAAGAAAATTTGCCAGAGAGAAAGGAGAAGGACCATCTCAACCAAGACGGAGCCACAGACTTAGAGGGATACTAAAGAAAACAAAGGTTAGACAAACTGGAGTCATAAAAATAGAGGATGAAGAAACACCTACTGAGGAGGATTTTGATGAAGGAGCTCCTGAAATAGACCCAGCACAGCAAGAAATTTACAACTATGTTGAGACATTAGAGAAAAGAGCTTCAAAAAGTAGAGACAGAACTCCTAGTCCACCAAAATCTGCAGTTTATATCCTAAGGAGAGATAAATATGAGTTAGAAATACTCAACAGGCATATCAAAAATGAGAATGAAATTCTGAGAGAGCAGGTTAAACTGAAAACTGATATGAATTCAACTCTGTCTCTACAAATGCAAAAGTTGTACAAGACCAGTGAAAAATTGAAGAAGAAAAATAAAAAGTTAACCAGGGCACTCACAAATTTGAGATTCAATTTAGTCATAAGGAAGCCCAGAAGGCCTTTGACTGCCAGAAAAAGCAGAGGAAGAGGGTTGGATGTTCTTGCAGAGGTCTCAGAGTTCATGGAATAGTTGCATGAGGACATGCAAGAACCTATCTGTGGGGGTATGTTGAGCTCCAAAGATGTTCTTTCTTCCACCACATTCCACTCCATTTCCTTTGTCCATTATTAATTACAGGCTCAAATGATCAATAGAATTAATTAAAATTTCTTTAAGAATGTATATCATGACTAACTTGCTATGTTTTTATGATTTTGTCATTGTAGTACTTTTTGAACTAGATCTAGCTACAGAATGCAGACATTATGTAACTAGTTTCCGATTCTGCAGCTGTCTTCATGTCTACGCAGGTTCGAGGTGTCATATCAAAGAAAAACACATATGGTCGTATTCCACATCATTCCCTCATCATTTTTTGCTCTTCGCGAAGTTTGAACGGAATTCTGTAGGTGGTTATGCACGTGGGAACTCAAACTAGGAGATAGACTCCTAATAGGACAAGGACAGTCCAGATGTCCTTAATCATATTACGAGACCACCATCAGAGTTCTAGTTTGATTTTAATTTGGAAAGACAATTATCCCTAGGTTATCTCAAGACAGTTATGTAATTTTTTTTATAAATATGGCTCGGGAAACCGAGGGACAAGGTTAGATTTTGTGTTTGATTGCTAGATTTCAGAAGTCCGAAAACACTCTGTTTTGAAGTAATTTCTCTTTTAATGAAAGAAGCATCATTTTATTGAAAGCGCTGAGTCAATATTGAAGTAGATTTTGCGTGCTACTCCGGTGGTAGAGGGCCCCTGCTACCTGAGTAGCTTTGTTCATACGGTTTAGATAAGTATTTTAGTCTCGTTTTTCATTTCTAGCTTAAGCAAGTTTCTGAAGTTTATGTTTCATACGTGTTTACACTAATCATCATAGCTAGACTTACTCTTATAAACTCTTCCAAAATATCATCACGATGAATAAGGCATAGCTATGGTGTTTTAGATTTTAGTTGCATTTCCTTTTGAATTTTATGATTTATGTTTGTTTACACTAAGTGTCATAGCCGGTCTTACTCCTACAAACTCTTCCAAAACATCATTAACAATGAATAAGAAACAGCTGTGGTATCTTAGATCTTAGTTGTATTTGCTTTCAAATCTTATGTTTATGTTCAATTGCATTGAATAATACAGCCAGACTTGTTTTTACAAACTCTTCCAAAATATCATTCATATTGAACGAGATGGGCTGTATAATTCCATAGACTAGCTGCATGTTAATTTAGTTATAACACTCCGGAGGTTGATTGCATTTAGTTCAGCTCTGTCACTACATTTCATGTTTGATAATGGCATTCTAGTTTAACTCTGTTCACTGTACTTCAAGTAGATTAGTAGCACTCTAGTTCAGTCTCAGTTCATTTTGTTTCAAGAAAATATCAATGGCATTCTAGTTTAGTTGTATTCACTATATTTAAATATTGATAGACCGCGTTCTAGCCTAGTGTTATCCATTGTATTTCAAGTAGTACTAGCTGTCAAAATTAGTCTCTCAGCCTTCATTATTTACAACTAACTTTTGTTTTGAATTTATATTGATACATCATCACATGAATAGGGGTCAGCAATATCAGTTTAAGGCTTTGATTATTCTGCAAATCTTTTACAAATTCACCTATAGCCTTTTTCCCAAACATTGTTCTAGAAAATCTCTAAACTTATGAATAAGGCCTAGTAGTGATAACTCAAGTTGCAGAATAGGGTAACTTCAACGTCATAGGTTAATCTAGAATAGAAACCTTACTGTGTTACAAATAATCATTTTTTTTGTAATATTGTGAGTTGATTTTTTATTTAGGAGAACTTCATTTACACTTGACTTGTCCATTTCTCAAGCCCTTCCAACACATCTTTAATGAATGAATTGGATAAGTTCAAGCTCATGTTGTGATTTACTTCCTTTCAATGAAGTCATTATCAAGCTTTACATTTGTTGTTTGCCATCCATAGTTTAGGCTTTGTTATGTTTTAATATAACCAATAGCTTCTTTTCACCAGCACTTAGTTCTTTCCATTTTCAAACATAAAACCATAAAACCAAAAACATCATAAAACACTAAACACAACGTAGTGAGAAACAAATACCTAGGCACATATAGTGCACCACACTTCAGCAGTTTACTAGCCCTGGTTGACAATTAATGAACTCAATTTAGGAACACTAAGTTGAGCACAAACAATCCCGAGATGTCCTTACCTCCAAGGGCACAGTGGGATGAATCAAGTAAGCAAATCATTTTGATGTGTTTTAACTCTAATTTTTTTTTTTTTTAATCGTCCAATACTGATAACAACATTTTAAATGCAGATGTTGGTCCACGACGGCCAACTACACTCTGCTGCTTTGAAAGGCGGCAAGTAGAGCTTATAGTACAACCACAGGATCAGGCAGCAAAGATCCTAACTGATATGGAACACAACCTAGAGAGGTTGACTATAGATATTCCTGAGACATCGATAGATGATATTCCTCTCCATCTTCAGAGACATGTTACAGGTGTACCAGGGCAGTTTAGGAGATTCCTGCGCAAGGTGGTGTGTGCTATAGTCTACTATCATGATCATCACCACGGATAGTGGATGATCATCGTGCATTGACATATTTTTTTTTGTATCAGTATCTATCAGATCATAAGGTGTTTTAGACCTATGATCACCTATCTATGATATTACTACTTTCTCTGTCTATCTTGTTCAACATGTATTGAATGTTGTTTTGGTTTACTGTTTTAACATTGCAAGTGTCTATTTAGAACACGATTAGCTAATGCATCAGCCAATGTGTTTAAATTTCTTGAAATGTGTTGATATTCGACGTAATCAAATTGTCTTTCCAAGAGACGAACCTTCAAAAATAATCTCAATAACACTGTATTTTTAATTGCATACACTCAATTTAAATGTAATACAATGAGTTATGAATCTAACCTAATGATCAAACATCGAATACCAAATGAAATGGCATTAGATGATAACTCAATGACTGCGCTATATTCTGCAATATTGTTGGTCGTTTGACCAAGGTTTATCCCATGCATAGAAACTAATTCATTAGTGAGTGAATAGATAACCTAGGTTGCGGAAAAAATATTTTGTGTACTACGACAGGCACCATCAACAAAACCAATGTACGTTTGAAGGGATGTCGACATCTGCAATATCAAGAGTAATCAAGATAAGCAGTAATAGTAGTAAAAACAAACTTAAACTAGGGACACTTATCTAATTTAAGCCAGACTAACTAGAAAAATAACTAATATACAAGGGAGATCTTCACACGAGAATCAAGCATAATATCTCTTCAGATAAAGACCATTTATGGGCTTATCTAAAGAGACGTCCTCCTAATCAGTCAATTCATAGGCCCCTTTTGCAAGTACTCACTTGACAATGTAAGGACCATGCCACATTGGTTCAAATTTCCCAGCTCCTAGCTTATCGTTAGCTTGATCATATACTAAGACTAGGTCACCTTCTGAAAAAACACGAGGTGTAACACTTCGATTATACTGAGCTCTAACACATTTTTTATGAGCTTCAGCTACTAATGCAGCGATGCGCTGAGTCTCATCTAATTGTGCCAAGTACAAAAAGTGTTTTTCCTCTTCAAAGGTAGCTGGTAGTAACTATATGGCTAATTGTAGTGACGATATTTCTCATTCAATGGATAACACAACTTCTAAACTGTAAATTATTTGAAAAGGAGTGAACCCTGTAGAAGTTTTTGCTGAGGTTCGATATGCTCATAGTGCCGAAAAAATCATGGTATTCCAATTCGATTTGTGAGTTCCGATAATCCGTTTGATCATGGTGGTTAAAATTTCATTAACGTCTTCAACCTAACCATTAGCCTGCGGGTTATACGGAGTAGAATTATCATGGCACGGGTCAAGTTGATCAGAAAGTTAGGTCATCATTGTATTTCAAAAATGACTTCCATGGTCAGTGATAATAGCTTGGGGTACTCTGAAACGAGCAATCACATCATTGAATATGAAAGTAGCTGCAATTTTTCCATCTCTTGCGAATGTAGGCATCGCCTTGACCCATTTGGTAAAGTAATCTACAATGAGAATAATATACCCATGCCCCCCGGCCGAGTGAGGGTTATATGTAATGAAATCAATGCCCCATTTCGCAAAAGGACCAACAACAATTATGGGTTGAAGAGGAGTTGGTGGTGTACGCATCTTTCGATCAAATATTTGAAAGTTTTGGCATTTTCGGACCGCAAGAATGCAATATTTGAATAATGACGGCCAAAAATAGCGAGCGCACAATATATTTTGGGTTGTAGCATACCCAGACATATGACCTCCACACGCTCCAGAGTGGTAGTCATTCAAAACTCTTTCAATGTCTTCATTAGTTATGCAATGTCGAAAAACAGAATCCACACCACGACGATAAAGTGTGTCTCCAAAAATATTGTATTGTTGAGATTGGTAACATATTCTCCGTCGATTTGAACGGGAAATATCAGGTCGAAAGGTTTGGGTTTGAAGATAAATGATGATATCTTCATACCATGGATTTAATGTACTGGTCAGAAACAGAGATTCATTTGCAATGGGATTCTCTACCACAGTTTCCGTCTCAGTATTGGGAAAGTCACACATAAGTTTTGCAAACACCAGTGATTTCTTTGATTTAGATTTTTCGAATTCCAAATCAAACTCTTGTAGGATAAAAATCCATTTAGAGTAGTTTCCCCCAACTAATTGTTTTGTTAAAATGTACATCATTGGGTTGCAATTAGAAATCACAGTTGTCTTTCGTAACAATATGTAATGACGAAATCTTTGGACAGCTTGAACTGCTGCCAAGGCCAATTTCTTCACATGTGAATATTTAATTTTGGTTGGATTCAAATTCTGACTTAGATAGTAAATCACATGCTCATTGTGAAATTCATCCTCTTGAACTAAAACCATTCCAATGGTGGAATCAGAGGCTGCTAGGTATAAAAAGTAGTCCCGGTTGTAATTGGGTGGATGCAATAATGGTGCATGGGTTAACGCGTGTTTTAGAGCATCAAAATATTGACCAGCAATCTCATCCCAAATAAAAGGAACATTTTTTTTCAACAACCTGGTAAAACCTTTTGTTAACTTAGCATAGTTCGAGTTAAATCTACGCAGAAAGTTTTCTTTACCTTGAAAACTTTGTAGTTGGTGAAGTGTGGAAGGAGGAGGTAAATTTATGATTGCCTCAATCTTCAAGGGATCGACATGAATGTCGGCTTTGGAAACAACGAATCCCAGTAATCGTCTAGATTGCACACAAAAAACACACTTGTGCGGATTCAAACGAATCTTGTAATTCCTACGTCTCATAAAAATTTCTCGTAAATGAGTAGGATGATCTTCCCTATGCAATGAGTGAGCAAGTAAATTGTCCAGATAAGGCTGCACAATGTGTTTGATGTAATGAAAAGCGTAAGACATTGCCCTTTGAAAAGTTGCACCAACATTCTTTAATCCAAAAGGTAATTTACAATAAGCAAATGTTCGCCAAAGACAAATGAATGTTGTTTTTGGTTGATGAGCAAGGAGTATGTTTATTTGATTATATCAGAAAAATCCATCCATAAATGAAAACATCTCATTTCCGGCACAATCATCAATGATTTAGTCGATATAGGGGGTAGGATAATTTTCCTTTAGACAGAATTTATTAATATCCCTATAATCGACACATACTCTTATATTCCCTTGTTTCTTGGTAATGGAAACTATATTAGATACCCAATCTATTAATGGGATTGGATAAATAAATCCTACTCTTAGTATTTTTTCAAATTCAGCTTTAATAGTAGCAAATTTTCGCAGATATATCGGACATAATTATTGTCTAATAGGCTTTGCAACCAGGTATGTCTTTATTTCATAAACGACAATTTTTGGATCAATTCCTGGCATTTCTTCGTAGGACCAGGAAAATATGTCGCGCGAAATTCTTGAAATAGGGCTTTATATGTATTAATTTCGTTAATTGTATAAGAAGCACCTATATGGATGTTTTCAATAACTCCAAGTTTAACTAATATTTCAATAGGAACAGTTGTAGAATTGTTTCCCAAATTAATCTCAGAATCCGAATTTGTAATCGATATTGGATTATGCGGTTCCTTAACATATCAATTGTAAAAATGGATGAAAAATAATTTTCAAACCTATCAAGTTCAGGTAAAAAAGAAGATCTATGATGTAGATCATCCCAGGGTAATTCATCCATAGACAAAAATTCTCGAATACTTTAATCAGTATGAAACAATTGTTGAAAAGGATCGGAAATAGATGTCAAGGCTGAGCTTGATAGTGAAGAAGATTCTTCAGTGATCACATTCATTGGATCAGGATAAGTTGAAGGTGTGTTATAAAATGACTGTACTGCTGCATATGCCATCTCAAAAGGACTCAAAGGCATCTCTCCATTGAAAGAATCCATTTCTGACTCTAAAAGCACTATCCAAGGATCATCGAATGGAATAGTGCTTGATGAAATCATATTGATATTAGAAATGGTACATGGTACGTTGGGTGGAGGCATAGAAAAATTTCCCACAAAAACAGAGTCCTTTACTAAACCTACTCCAACATCTTCATAAGGAATCGTCGATTTTCCAACATGTTTGATACTATCTGTAGAAGCTGGGTCAGACGAATAATATGACAGCTGATAGATTTTCACAATATTTACTTTATGAGGAAACATGATTAACCTAAATATGGAGGATATGACAGAAGTCATAGCATAAGACCAACTTCGACCCAGAAGAAGGTTGTAATCCAAAGGGGCATCAACTACTTCCACATCTAGATTAACAGTTTTTCCTTCTACCTCTATAGGTAGATCCTGTAGAATTCCAAACGGATGGAATCCTCTTCCATCAAAAGCTTTAAAAAATTTTGGAGAACCAAGAATTTTCCAACAGTTTAACGAAATTAAGCACGTAGATGCCCCCTCATCAATTACAGTACGAAAAATTCGTCTGTTTTTTACTAATACTGGAATCTGAAAAGCCATATGATGGGGGAGTCTCAGTGTAAAATTTTCTAAATCAAAGACCATAAGGTTAGAATCCTAAGGATATATAGCTCAAATAGCTGATAAAAGTAATTTCCTTTGTGCTAGACATGATTGTAGTACTTCTATGGCCGACATTGCTGAAGGGGAAATTGTTAAGTCTTAAATAATGTTGTAGTTCTGAGCATCTCTCGCATGTGGATTGAAAGCTGATTTCCGAAGTACACCTTTAGAAGGTGGTTTAATTACTAGATCAGGATTTGGTTTCTCGATATGAAGTGGATCAGAAATCGAAGGAGATGTAGCTGGTGTTGAATTAGAATTTTCTACTTCTTTACCAATAATAGGATTTTTACTTCCATAGTCTTGCGATCGTGTCGCAACCATAACCTCAGACATCATTAAAATATCTGCTGATGAATGTGAAGAAGATCCTATCATTTTTCTATCTTGAGTAGGAAAATGATCCTTCAAGACAATAGGTGTGGGTGAACCTTTGACGAATTTGGAGACCTCAGACCGATGTGAGCACCCTTTGGTAAAGTGATCCTCGTCATAGATAAGACAAGGATAACGAGGATTTCGTTTATCATCAGATGGTTCAGTTTTTTCGGTTTTCTCTTTGGGAGACGAAGTCTGTTTGCTTTTATTCTTACCTTTCTTCTTATTACTGGTTCTGGATTTAGTTGTAGATGAATCTACAATGTTAATGTCGGCAGAAGTTTCAAGGGAAGAATCTCCTTTCGGTGAATCAGGTAAAGTTATTATAGGAAAAGTATTTTTTGAGGACTTCTTCTTAATTTTATTCGTGTTAACTAAACCAATTACACCATCTTCAGTATGAGACCCTGAAGGAGTCGCAGTTATTTGACCAAGATGTGGTAAATCAGGAATTTTTTCATACAAAGTACCAGACTGTGTGTATACGAGGTCTAAGTACTGAGCTTGAGTAATGACTTGTTCCTCAGTAACAACTCCTCCCTTAGCCACATCTTCAGTAATCTTTGGAAGTAATGATTTGATGAACCATTCTACCAAGATCTGATCCGGAATAAAAACTTTCACCAAACGTCTTCTATGTCTTCATTCATGTATGTGATCGGATATGTATGTAGACATAGATTGATTTCATGAAGTCAATAATTCTGTGCCATTGTCATATCTGACTGGCAACTGAAAATGTGTTAAGAAAGCAGTTACTAAAGCATTAAAATTGTTGAATGAGCCACGTGGTATTTCAATGTACCATTTTGCATCTAAACCTATCAGTGTTCTCTAAAACAGTCATATTCGAATAAAATCATCAATCAAAGAGTTGGATGTGCACAAGAGGTGGTAAGTCATGACATGGTTTGAGGCGTCCTCTCTTGATTTTCCTTCAAATTTAGGGATATCACTGGGAAACTTATTTGGCATTGGAGGAAAATATGGAATATAATAGATGGGATTAATCGTTAGGCGTGAAAAATCAGATAAATCCAAAGTTGCTATGAATGGAAACCGACGGTTAGGGTCCTGAGAAAATTGATAACCTTGCGGAACTATACCAATACCAAGAGGAGGATATCTAGGATATCTTGGAATAGCTTGTGCATTTAGGATTGGAATACATCCCCGATAAATAGGATTAGCCAGAGTATATTGGGGTTGATATGGTATCTGAAACGTGTAACCAGGGTACGGTTGATGCTGGTATACTATATTTTGTGCTACATGCCCATATTGATACTACCCTTGATATGGTTGATAAACAAACTGAGGTTGGCTTGTTACAATTGTACTTGTACTAGGTGGTCTCGTAGGCATCTAAACAGTAGCCTGAACTGTGGGTCCAGGTTGTGATAAAGAAACTACAGGGATTTGTTGTGATACTTGAGGGGTTGTAGAAATAGGGGTTGCAGAAACTCCAGGAATAGGTGTGGTAGCTTGAATAGAAGTTGGTGCAATAGTTTGAGGTGGAGTTCTAGGTGTACTCGAACCAGGCTGCTGAACTGTACCAAATGCAGGTACCTGAATTGTAGGTTGAATAGGTTGGACAGGTTGGACAGGTTTCTGGATTTGACTGTAACCAATTGGCTGACCAGGTTGATAATAGGGTACTTGCACATTAGGTTGAAAATTCTGTTGAACTTGTGATGGGTCCCACATCATGTTTACTCTGGGATATGGAGGTACGATTGAAGGTTGTGTTGCATAAGAAGGACCATAACCAGGTTGATAATTTGGAACTTATGCTTGATAATTAGCTGGATAATTCCCATCGCCCTAAAACAATTGTTGTTCCGGGTAGAACTGTGGCCCTAAAGGAGGCTGTTATCCCTGGAAGGACAATTTCCCTGGCGTATGGTATTGTCCTTGAAGAGGTTTCAGACCTTGAAATGGGTACTGTCCTTGAGGTTTATATTGTCCTTGAGGTATGTACTGGCCTTGAGGTATGTATTGCACTGTCTTTGAGGCTACCCCCCAGGCGGTAAATTACTACCTTGAGGTTGCCCCCCCAGGTGGTAAAACTACCTTGAGGGTCAGGGTTAGGAATGTTTCCAGACACCATGTAAATGTTTTCCGCGCTCAAGTTTTAGGTATGTGATTCATTTGGACTAGATGAAGGTATATGTTTGTCGTGAGAAGGAGCTTCTCTTGAGAAGGTACCAGAAAGTGACTGATATCTCGTCGAGAAAGATAGACCACCAAAAAAATATGATTTTAGTGATGTAGAAAACATAGATGACTCACCAGACATGTTTAATGGAGGTTTTTAACTTCTTGGTATGGCGTAAAAAGTAATTCGGGTGGCAAATAGTTTAGACTAGTATTGTGTAGAAAGTTTGTCAACTGAGAATACTAAGGATCTTGTTTGAAAGGGCTATAGTAAATCGATTCACTTAGCCTAAGATCTAAAGAGTCCTGATGTGAAGGAAGAATAACTTCTTTTTCAGTGTTAATAACTTCTTCAATACTAATGAGACCAGGAGGAAGATTTTTAGTGATACAATACTTCACTTTGGGTGAATCAGGACGATGAGGGGTTGGAGTAATGAACTCGAAAGCAGAATCAGATGTAGCAGGTTCAGTTTCTAGTTTAGAAATTTAGGGATCAGTAGCTGATAATTCACTAGTTCTAGAAACAAGTTTAGTTAGTTCAAAAATTGAAACTCTTATTGGAGTACTCTCTACTGTTTGAGGTTGATCTACTTCGTATTTAGGATGAATAATTATTCATGTTTATTCATGTTCAGTTGATCTAGTCCCTGATGTTTGATCTTTCTTAGATTTAAGTTTTTCTAACTAGATTGGTGTGTACTCAAGGGGTTTCCCCCACATTCTACGTGATTGTCTAGGTAATTCAGCCACGATTAAAGGTTTTAACACATGAAATCAAAGAAAATTTCAACAAAATGTCCTAAAGTCTCTAAGACAATCAAATTGATCACACGCCTACAAAATCTAAGAGAGATGTCCACACACAAACAATACATTCCAACAATAAAAACACTAGTTGGTGATGAAATCCAACGTCGTAGAATTTTAATGTAGAAATAGCGGTTGGAACAGTTACCCCAACAACCTGCTTAATGAAATAGTCTGGTGCAATTTTCTCCACTTAAACCATCTCGAAGTGAAGAGAACCCTCCGGAAATTCCAAGTGAGTCTAGTCGACGTCTTCTCCAGGTACAGTGGGACCTTCCCTCCATCGTCACCTTGGGAAAGAATCCTAAAGTTTATAGCCACTAAGGTTACCAACGGGAACAAATATACCTGGGGGAATAGTCTACAATCCGATATACACGCAAAGGTAGAGTAACTAGCTCAATCCCCTTGAAGGCTCCTTGATATAATCCAAGGTTTACTGAAAAGTGACCCCAGGCTCCTCGACAATGGTCTATCTGAGGTTTACCATTTTTAATACATGCACATTTGTTATCTTTCCCAATGAAATACGTATGATTACCTCACTGGTTCGGACATGATCTCGTGCTTGACTCTTTTAAGAAGAGCTTCCCAGAGCATACATGCTACAATTGGATTTTTCGTATCGCAAGATTGCTACTTGTTTGTTTTAACTATCTTGGAATGTTAATTACAACCTATTCCAAGACACTAGCCTAAGCTATGTTGGTGGAAAGAGCCCTAGAAAATGTAAAATATCTAGATTGATTATAATTAAAGCATTGTTTTTAATTTTGACTGTTTCTTAAGACAGAAGGTATGGAAGTGAAACTTCAATGATGTTTTAATGAATCGACTCAAACATATGCTAAATGCATCTATGTTGAAAATGCAACCCTTTTCTTTTCAATGAAACCTATTTAAAGGAAATATTTGAGAGATTTAGATAACTTTCGAAGCACCAATTCTCTCTTATAAACAAAATTATTTGAAAAGAAGACGATTTCTTTGAGAACCCAATTTCATACGATGATCAATTACTCGTTCAAAATGAAATCCTTTATCAATTAGATAAAAAAACTACAAGTCATTTAACAAACTATTTCCAAAAAGAAGACCTTATCGAAAACTCCTAAAAACATAAAATTCAAAACCAAAAGAAAACACTAATGTTGAATTCTATCTAGAAAGTTTTGAGGATGTTTTACTTAGTTTGTAATCGAACCAAGAAGAATTTCTGCTTATCTCAGAAAAAATCAAAACATCCAACAATGGTTTAATGTGAAATTCAAGCCTTATCAAACTCTTCTAAATTTTTTAATGAAAATAAAATTCAATTTTCATCAAAGCAAGGTTTGCAACAAGTTCAATGGCTCAGTAAGAAAACAACAGAATACCAGTTAGCTAAGGTATACGAAGGTTTTTGATATAGAGCAATAGGAAAGTAGGGAAAACGTTCACTCATAAAATGAAAATCAGATGAAAAATCACTCAAACACAAAAATTGCTGAAAGAAATTCACACATAAGACTTTGACAGTGAAGACAAGTTGGGGCAAACACAGAGAATCTAGTAATGTGGCTCCTAAAATGATAATTCTTAATTTTTCAAAAAAAATCCACAAGCTCGCGGGTTTCAATGGAGAACAGTGTGGTACCGCACTGTTCTGAACTAAAAAATGCAGAGGCTACCGCTCTGTCTTTATACAAAAGCCTCGGAGGCCAGGAAAAACACAAAAAAAAATAAAAATTCAGATTTACTTTTCAGGGATTCTGGTAAGTTAACTACCCAACCCAATTTTAGACTAATCAAAATCTAAAAATCAAACTAAAAAATAAAAAAGAAAACTAAGTTCTATTCCCCAGCGGAATCACCATTTTGTTATGCGGATAAATCCTTCTTGCAGACAAGAACGATCTCCCTAGTATCCTAAGGATATCTGGAAACAAACAACCAAATGCAAACCATTTTCTCTAGATCATTTGTGATTCAAAATTATTAATAACAAAGTATGAGGATGTGCCCCTACCTGAAGTCCAATGCTTGCCAAAATATTCTATCTAGTTTCTCCAAAAGAGGTCACTTCAGCATGTGAAACCTACAATCAAAGACAGATAAAAGGATTAAAATCATCTGCAAGATATAATAATTGAGAAAACACTAATCTATCTTAGTGATCAAGGAATCTAAGAATTGAATTACTCAAATAGATACATGAACAATTCAATGAGAAAATGGAATCCATTTGTATTAACTTGCATAATAAGAAGTAACCTTACAACCTGTCGCCTTGATGTTATACAGGTTCTTCCGGGGTCCTGAAAAATCGTCTTCCCTTCGGTTTGACAAGCTTCTTTATTTGAGTATAGAGTTATGAACATGAGTTTGTGATCTGACACAAAGAGTATGCTCTCATAGAATTTCTCCAGCAATTAGCTAAAGTCTATCATTCAAAATCTACCCATTTCAAGCTACCCTTGAGACTGAAACATGAGCTCAATTTATAGGGAAATGGAGGTAGTTTCAGTTCCATGAAGAGGGGGATGGATTCCTCTCATGAAGGGATCTGAGCTCCGCATACCAAGGGATAAACTCCATGAGTGAAGGGATAGAGCTCATGAGTAGAGGATAAAGCTCGAACTGAACGCACTTCTAGAATATTCTAGTTGGGAGAATATTCGACCGAATGGGATTTTAGAACTTACTTTTTCCTTTATTTTACCTTTTACGAGGGTCTGCAGGTTTTATAAGTAGAACGTGCGGAATGTGCCGCAGGCTATAGAACAAATATCTGTGGATCTGCAGGAAAGAGCTAGAAAAAGTGCGGAGTTAGACTTTTTAAGGTTTTAATGAGCTTTTCTCCAATTTTAGGACTTGGTTTAGGAACATTACGGTTTTTTATTTCTAAGGGAGCATAATATAGGTAGTGATGAACCTATATTTATAGTCAAATGTCACGGTGACAAAATAACGTGTAAAAACCTCTGATCCGTCTATACTTTCTAATCGTCTTGGCCAATGTTTCTTTTTAGTTTTTGAAGTAATAAGTTCTTTCCTAACAGCCAATGTGTCACTTTGTTTCGATGATATGTGCCTCCATAAAGAAGATGAAACATTTTTAAACATATACATGGGATCTAATAAGTGGGTAATCTTAAGATGCACCCAATATGGGAGGTTATAAAAGATAGATTTCCTTTTCATCCCAATGGGAAATTTCTCAACATAGGTGTCGAAGAATTCTGGATCACTGAACATAGGCTCCCCATTTGAATCGAACATTTCTATGAACTTCTTCTCCTTCTCTCTCTCATATTCTCTAAGCCATTCAGCTGGTGTCATTATTGGAGGCCTTTGGGTTCTCTCTCGTTTACCATTTAAAGCAGATGTTGCTCTTCTGTAAGGGTGTTCTTCTAGGAGGAATACCCTAGAGCAATCATACACTAGCTTTCGTAGGTCCTTGGACCATCTAGCTTTCAGAGAAGGTCCACAACATTTACATCCAAAATACCCTTTTGTTACAAGACCTGTGATATTATTGTATACAATTAATATGCATGGCATGTTAAAGAATATCATGAAGATCAGAACAATTACAACGAATTAAATAACTAATCTGTGAAAGAATATTGTTAAGTATATAAAGAAATCAATAAATTAAACATTTAATTTACCATGGAAAAATCCTAAGCCTGGATAATCATGTGTCGTGTAAGCACATATGCCATACAACATAAAACTCCTCTCTGTTGTGATGGGTCTTGATACATCGTATACATTTATCCCATCCCATAATTCCTTCAATTCATCTACCAGTGGTTGTAAGTAGACATCCATATTCTTCACTTGTATTCTACCAGGGACTATGAGAGCCAACATAACATGTTCATTCTTCACGGACAACCATGGGGGGTATTTTTATTGATCACTACTATAGGCCAAACAGAATAGTTGGTGTTCAGGAGGGAATATGGGTTGACGCCATCCATGTCTATGCTGAGTCGTAGACTTTGTACTTCATCCTTGAATTTTTCGGGCCATGTATCCTCTATATGCTTCATGGCTATTGAATAATTTTGGATTCACATATCTCCCAACTCACTTCTGTGTGAGGCATGCCATCCCTGTAACATAACTAATTCTTTGCAACGAAAGAGCCTTTGAATCCTTGGGAATATAGGCATGTGCCTCAATATCTTAAAATGAGGACCATGTGATTTACCCTTATTTTTTTATTTATTATACCTGGCATGCCCACATTTCGAACATATATATTTGTCTGCATATTCTCCTCTATATAGAATACAATCATTTGGACATGCATGATATGATATGTACTCAACACCCAACATTTTCAACAATTTCTTTGCCTCTTCGCAGCTACCGGGCAAGACATTATCACTCGAAAGAACCTTATCTTTGAATAACCTATAGTTTTTTATCATGGAAAAAGTTAATAAATGCACATTAATGCCGATATAATTATTAACGTTCACAAAATTGACCATTTGTAATGTTCATTGTGTACTGATTATATTTCTCAAATTTATATAAGGGAGGACTTTATGGTAACTGACCTCAAAATTTCCTAGAAACATGCATTCGACAAGCCAAGATTTTCTTTCAATTTGTACAGTAACATCGTTGTCCCCAACTGGGTAGACTTTGACTGACCACCAGGTCCAAAGAGAGGGGTGTAGGTGGAAGCAAATTTAAGGCTTTCGAAAAAGGTGTCAACGATATGAGCATCATCCCCTAGCTAATCATCGTTTTGGAATGCATCTAACAACATTGTCTCCATGGAAGTCGTATCCCTTAAGTAATCATCCATACCAACCTCTATTTTATTGCCTCCATTGCCAGCTTTTGAAGAACTATAATTGTAGTAGTCATTCCTAATTGGTGAATCTAGACCTAGCGAGAATCGAAACGGTGGTTGATTCAACCATTCTTGGTATCGTTACTCTCTGATTTTTTCTCTTAATTCAGTCTTCTCTCTATTTGACATTGTCGTGGGGTGCAACAGAAGATGGTAGGTAGGTCACTCATCATCACTAGAATCCTAATAATTTAAAAAAAAAAAAATCAACAGGATTAGTACAAAATATATGATATCAAATAGTAAGCACGTTGAAAATTTTGCATGATTAATTGGTTTGACATTGAAATAATTACATTAATCAATATACCAAACAATTATAATTAATACCATAATTTTCCCAGGATTGTGGCTAGAAGATGCAGTATTGTTACAATTGGCAAGGTGAAGTGGCTGTCCATTTTCATCTACCAAATGCGCCATGTGGTATGATGCTCCTGATAAGAGCTTCCAACGTTTTAGAGCTGTTTGAATATTTTGTGCATCTAAACTCGATTTTGAATCTGCATGAACCTGCAAATTTGTATACATTATAAATTTAATTCAGCTGTGCATGATTGACATGGATAAAAAACATAAATTCAATTAGATAATGAAAATATAAATAAAATCTGAAGTAAATATTACGTCTCGAGATGGATAGGGAGAACTCCACGATGGACTTTGAGAAATATTATGGAACGAGTTGGATTTTGAAGAATTGTCGATTCAATATAATTATGATATTTTCTCCCTGCATTTGAGCAAAATCAACAATAAATTTTGGTGTACACACCTAAAAGTAGTTTCGGTGCCTTAAAAATGGACTTCTTGTTATCAGTGTTAATGTACAGATAACCACACCGGTGTGTTTAAGTTACTGCACACCAATGCCATGTTATCAACGGACGTACTGGTGCGGTGCTATTAAGTGACGCACCGGTGACGAATAACCGCAAATAAAAAAAAACGCAACTCTATTTTCTTTAAGTGAAAAAAAAAAAAGCGGTAAATTGAAAAATGTGATACAAAATATTTTCAAAAATATAATTTCATAAAACAATTCTTTAAATACTAAACACTTTTTATTATTTCAATATTTTGGCAAAAAAATTCAGCCAAAGACTTGCAAGTGACATCCCTGGAGCAAGAGAGCACGAGAGCACCGTGGAGCAGTGAAGTACATTCGAACAGAAGTATTCAGACAATCAGAACTCCAAACCTCTTGTGATTCAAACCCTGTAGCATATAATTTCAAACGATCTCGTGATTAAATTTTATTGATTTTTTTTACTTTTTTCTGCAGTTTTTTTACGCAGTAAGAAAACAATTTCAATTTTTTTTTTTCATTTTCAGAAACAAAAACAAAAAAATCCATTTTTACCCTAAACCCTTCATTCTTTTTGTTTCTGCCCTTTCTTCTCCCTGTCTCCATGATTTCAGAATTAGGGCTTTTCATTTTAGATTTATAGGGTTTTTATTTCTATATATAGGCCTATGACATCCAACCCACGGGACAACTTGCATAGTCGGATCCCAATCCATGTCGACCCTTGCGTGAATTTTTAAAAAATAGATTTTTTTTATCGGTGTGCTCGACGTAACCTAGCGCATTGGTGCACTGGATTATCCCAGTGCATCGTGCAAGTACCGTGTGATAAAAAATTTAAAACATTTTTTTTTAATCAGTGCGCCATATGTAAAATAAGGCATCGGTGCACTATTTCATTATGGCACACCGCACACGTGTTGTTTCGCAAAAAAAAAAAATTGTGTTAATCAGTGTACCATGTAACATATAGCGCACTACATTAGGTCTCCTAGTTGACAGAGAGCATCGTACAGTGGTCCCTTGTTTGCGCAGGGCGTTTATAAGAATATGTTGCACCGCCCCCTCCACAACACCATATGCTACAAAAACTAACACTAGACTAATTTTATTATTTTGTTTGTGTTAATTAGTGCGGTGGTTGACATGTAACGCATCAATGCTCCTTGTTTCAATAAAGCATCGTACGGTGTTTTATACTGTTTGGGCAGTGCATTTATAATACCACCACACACCGACGTCGGAGCTTACACCATGAAAAGCACACCGGTTTCTTGATATATTTTTTTTAACCTGAAAAGTTGACAATTTATTTATAAAATATATTAATTAATGATATGGTACAAGTTTCATATTGATAAAGAAATAGTTGACAAGAGATCAAGTAACAAAAATACTGATAACACATCAAAAAAAGAAAAAAAGGTAAGTTCTTTGTAAATTGTTTACAAAAAATATTGTTCTTGAACCATATGTAAGTTTAATTAATATGTATTTTTTACTGTGTATCATGCAGAGCCACAAAATGATGAAGCTTGATAATATTATTTATGATCTAGGACCAGAAGAGCGTAAAAGCTTGATGGAAAAATTGCAAAAGGATGAATCACGCGAATGAAATACTATCGATCCAATATGAGTTTATTTTTTTATTTTCATTAATAATATACTTAAAATTATTAGATGGCATGTTTCAAACAATCTATTAGTTCACATATGTTTAATGTTCTATAAGGACCAACAACTCAGAAAAGGAATGTTGCTCTCAGAAAAGAAAAAAAATAGAACATTCAAATGAAAATTAATTTCTCCTGAGCTCATTTGGAGTGGTGTTAGAGGTTAATGAAAGGGGGAAAAACTTTTACAAAAGTTTGAGGGATCTAGTGGAACGAATGTATAGATGTTTTTTCCACTTACAATACAAAAATCAATCCAATGATTCTAAGAACCAATTTTTTTCTAAACTACAGGAAGAGTTTCCAGAGAATTAGTCAATGAGACATGTCAGACTTTTAATAGCAAAAACACACAAAAGAAAAGAAGGAATGAAAAAGTAATATTCCTTTAAAAATTTTTCTAGAATTATTTATAAATATCGTTTATAAATATCACTTTTGTTATATTTACTTTTCATATTTCAATATAAAAATTAAATTGTTTATTGTCATGTTACATTTACAGGAAGATTATGAAAATATCAAAATATTAATGAGTTGATATCAGAAATACGCCAGTAGGAATGTCCAAAAAGTTGTACAAGGAGATGGTCAAAGAAATGGACAAAATTGCATCGTAGGAGGAGCCATATCAACAACAATGTGCTTTAAATGTAATATGTAATCATTGAATTTTTCGATCATTAGGTACAATAAATAAACAATTTAGCATTAAATAATAATTTTCAAGTATCTTATTGCAGAAAAGAAAAGAAAATGGAACCCATGCACATAAAACAGGACGACAAGGAAGAAAAATTTTGATATCCAAGTTTGTGAGTAACTCTTACTTCTTTATAACAACTTAAATAGATTTAATTTTTGTATATTTTAAGTTTTACAAAAATCATCATTAAATGTCTTCAAACAGGTGCTAACATAAAAAGAAGAACCATCAGACGAATTGATTGACATTGGGTTAAATATGGTTTGTGAGTATATGTTGGCATATCAGAAATTAATTGTGGAATTTGTAAGCATCTATCGATATTGTTTTACTTAGCTCCGTCTATAATTAATATAACAGAAAAATCTTTTATATTAAATATATGATTTGTTATGGGATATAAAAATTGCAAAAAAAAAATTATGGAACTGTGCCAACAGATGAAATATTGAGAGATGGCATATTACATGATTTTGAAAGAATGTGTATAGTTCATGAGTCAATTGTTGCTATGGTACGTCATTTCTTTTCGATTTACATTGATGTATATTATTTAATATTGCAATTTTCATTATTCTCACCAATGTATATACACTCATTACAATTTATTTTTAAGTTTGTAGATGGAAGGTGAAGAAGAAAACAATCAACGTCGTGAACAAAACATTCCTAAAATTAACTAAGTCATGGAAGTAGCTCAAGCAGTGACAACAGTTCAAGCGAAGAATGATGATCATTATGTTTGGATATCAAAGCAAGACGCTGTATTTTTTGAAATATTTTTTTGTGAAATCAAACTTTTTGTTTAATGTAATGGACATAGTGTCCCAATTGAAAGACAAAGGGATACCAATAACTGTCCCAACAAAGATTGTCTTATATATATACAATATGTTTTAATTTATTATATTGTGTTCTTCATTGTCGTTGTGAAATGTAACATCAATGATTAAATTTATGGATGATTAAATATTATAATGAAGAGATGTGAAATTTGATGATATGATAGAACAAATTAATCCAAACATCACATTCAATTGCACTAATAAAAGTTTAATTAATATGAATATTGTTATAAGATATGTGTCGTCTTTTGATGAATAATGAATTTTAAAAAATCATAATAATATGATATGATATAACAAATTAATCCAAACATCACATTCAAATGCATTAATAAAAATTTAATTAATATGAATACTATTATAAGATGTGTCGACTTTTGATGAATAATGAATTTTAAAAAATCACAATAATTGCATTGTCACAGGTCAATGTTTCTAAAAAATAAAAAATAAACACCGGTGCATGTCAGTTACTGTACGTCGGTCCGTTTGTATGATACAGAGCACCGGTGCGTTTCTACGACCTATGGGCACCGCACAAATACCAATACCAATTATAAATCTTGGTGCATTTGTGTGATATTGCGCACAGGTGTGTTTATGTGAGACTACGTATTGGTGCATTTGTACGACCCATGGGCACCGCACAAATACCGATACCAATTATAAATCTCAGTGTGATTTTTCGATACTGCGCACCGATTTGTTTCTATAAGACTACATATCGAAGCGTTGATACGACCTATGGGCACCGCACAAATCCCAGGACCAATTAGAACAACCCAATGCATTGTATCACCAACACTGTGCTCGATGCAGTTTTAGACCTTGACGGCCTGGTGCATGCACCTTTGACTGCCCCGGGGCGACCGTCTATATGACACGCACTGGTGCGTTGAAACATTAGTAGCGCACAGATGAAAACAACATCCATAATAACCTCCGGCTGCCTAGGTTTTTTTAGTTGTGTTTAAATTCCGTTAAAAGCTCTGCTCAAACCTCCGTTACCAAAAACGGATGTTGTAGCAAATGTTTTTTCGACAAATTTGCCAATTTTATAACACTAAAAACCTCCTTTATAACCTTTGCTAGATGGTATTTTCCTTGTAGTGCTCATCTCCCAATTATCTGAATGCTTCTTTAAAATGAAGGATTTCCTAATCCTATTTTTATGTGTAGACAAATGCCATCTTTGGATCCTATACTATGATTCTTTGGTTAGAAATGATGAGACAAGGGCCTAGTAGTTTTTCCTTGGTCCACAGAGGCTCTCCTATATCCTTGGACATGATTCTTTTAATTTCTTATGCCCTGGCATCTTCATGGGTCAGACATGAGGCTAAAGCCATCAGTTGTACGTCACTTAGTTGAGAGTTGGGGTCCCACACATTCATATCATGATTATTAAGTTCTGCATATAAAATCATGCCATCTTAGCCTTATCTTCAATGCGAAGACAAAAATCAATGAATTTCCAGATATTTTGGAAAGGAAATGAGACTTGCTGGACCAATGTTTTGATCTAAAATTGACACCATTGGTTTTTTAGGAACAAAGAGTATGTTTTTGATGGGTGTCGATAGTGTATGGATTCCATGGACAAACTAACCATTATGGAAAGTTATGGATCCCTTATATTTTCTTCCTTAAACCTGAGGTCAACGATATCCTCCCCCATCTTCTTCATTTTCTTCTCCATAATACCAACACCATCAACCCCTTTTGACTTGGAAATCTGCATCCATATGTGAGTCCTATCCCTTTCCTTTTCTAATTCAAAGAATAACTATAATGCAAAGTGGGGAGGGAGTATATTTCCTACCTCAATCTGGGCATAACAATATTTGACATCTGGTTGGGGATTTGGTTCCTGTAAATCAGGATTTTTTTTTCCTTTAGTTCCACAATCCCTTCTTGTAACTTTTCTCTTTTCTCCTATAGCTTCATAGTTTCTTCCTGTAGCTGCATTGTTCCTTCTTGTAGCTTCATAGTACCCTCTTGTATCTCCTTTGTTTCTTAATGTATCTTTATAATTCCTTCTTGTAGCTTCTTTGTGTCTTCCTATATCTCTACAGGTCCTTCTTGTAGCTTAGTGGATTATTCTAGAAGCATGGTTCCCTTGGTACCTAGCCTCTTTTATGGGATCTGTGGTTGTTTCCCCTTGACTATCTTGGATTTTATTTCCACTTATTATTTCTTTTATTTCTTAGACTCCTTCTCATGATGGCTACTTGATTCTTCAATGGTGATGGGAGTTGGAGAATGTGGATGAGGCTTTCCTTGTCTTATCATGTTACTCTTTCTCCTCTTGATGTACATGGGTGCTTGGCTTAGTTTCCTTCCTTTAGTTTCGGTTGGGGTACTTAAAGCTACTAGAGTAGAAAAAATTCCTCTTTTTTATTCCCCTATAGAGTACTTTAATTATCTCCCATTTTCCTTTTCTTTGGTGGCCTGGATGAAGTTCCATTGGCCTCTTGGGTCTTATGTCCCTCTATTTTTTTCAAATCATGATTGCCTAGTTCTTCCTTAGAAAATTGCATCTTTTTTTGCCTCAGCTTGTGACTCCGTCCTCCCTTCTTATTTTTCTAATTATTCTTTTTATCTTCCTTTTGATTCTTCTTCTTCAATCTCAAGGCCTCCTCTTCCTCAAATTCTCCTTCTGTTATTGCTCCTTCTAGTTCCAACTGAGGTTGTTCTTAGGTCTCTAGAAAGGCCTCTTTATCCATATTATGTATAAAATCATCCCAATGAATAGGTATTTTGAGGCCTTCTAAACCATCCATGACTATCAATTTTATTATCCCATGGTGTGCTAAGCATTAGTGCTTTCCTCCTTTCACCCTTAGGATCATTTCTTTGATTAATTGGAAAATGAAATGAGGGATACTTATTCATTTCTGGATATGCAAGTCTTTCTAAAATTTGAGTTGATAGAGAAACCTAAATTGATATGCATACAAAATACAAAGTCTTCCTTCACAAGAGATATATTTTAAAATATGGTAGGCTACTTCATCCCAAGGGTAGGGAAATATTTCTTTCCTTACTCCATTTTGGTCTTCTATGGGTTATTCATCTTGAAGAAACACAAATATTTTTGTTGTAATGGCCTCAAATATTTCCTCTTTGTTCCATATTACCCCCATGGGAAGTGTTGTAATTCTACTAAAAAATTCCTCATTTAAGTAATTGATGAGTCCCCTAACCATGGTGATGGAATCATCTCCTTCTGGCTGTCGAAGGTTCAAGGGAAATTTTAGGGAAATTTCATCATTAAAGCCCATTGATTTTTCGAAAAACCCTAGCCTCTAAAATTTTACAAAATTGTTCTTGGCATCAGGGTGTTGATGAATTCTAGAGGGGTATGTAGGTTCTCTTTTGTTGAACCCTATCCTCGTGGATTCAAATATACTTTTACCATAGTGGAACAAGGATTTTCCTTTTTCTACAATAGGATTCTGAGGTTTTATTTGTAATGGAGGTTATTGAGATAGATGAAAATTGTATAGTTTGTTTTACAATGTTACACCAATTTTTGGTCATCTAACATGTTACTATTAGATGGACCAAAGTACACCATGTAAGACCAATTTTACCCTAAGTAAAATTTCTTTAACTATGAAAAATAACTTAGTAATCCTAAATTTATTAAGTTGTTTATGATCTAAACATGAAACCCCATGAGGAAATATTGAATGAATCCATATTTGTTTGATTTTCCTAAAGGAATAATTAGTAAAACAACAGTTTAATTAATATTCCTGGTCATATTTAACCTAAAATAGGAAAATTAATGAGAAATCATTATTTATCTCATTATTTTCTAGGAATAATTATTTTAACATTATTTAAATAATATTCCTTGTTAAATTTGACTAAATCATTTATAAGTAATTGAATAAGTCATTATTTATTTAATTATTACTCAACCACATGCTTAAAATAATAAATAAATCATTTATTTATTTATTATTTACATATAAAGGGATTTGACCAAATTCAAATTCTTTTTCCCTCCAACAAATATAATAAAATATTCCATAAAAGTTGGATCTAGATTTGGTTAATAATATTCTAATTATGCACCAATATCTAGACTAACTCAATATTTTGTTATAAATAGAAGGGTTTTTCCATTCACTCACTACCTTTTGTTGCCTAAAGATCACTCTGAATCTATACTTTTGGTCTAACTTTGATCCTCCATCATTGTCATATTTTTCTATCTTTTTGCTTGTGAGCTCCCTTTGAGTTCCATTTTTGTCTAGGTTTTCTACACCATCAAGAGAGAGAGAGATCTTAGATCTGAAGTGCTGAGGATATACAAGAACCCATCCCATCGAGGGGGGCTGGTAACATCTTTCTATGTTCCCTTCCCAAGTGTCATAAATACAAAAATTCTTTAAAAATATTTTGGTCTTGTCTATTGGATGCATGGAGCAACTCTTTCTTTTATTTACTGCTTAATGTCTTTTACTGCATAGATCTAGATTTTGTAGCATTTGTCTTGGTCAACTAACTACAAATCTAAATAAATTGGCAGCCATATTTGATGTTAGGGTTATTTGTTATGCACAGCTAAAGTGAGCTTTTTTCGTACGCTTGCGATTAGAATTCTTCCTAACATACAATGTCGAGGAGAAAGAAAAATTCAATATGTAGCTCAAAAAACTCTATGATTTCATATTATTATTCTTATGACATAGATACTCTTGACATTGATGATGAGATAGAAAATTTTGAAAGAGAAAGTGAAAGAGATATTGAACCAATGATTGAAGATGTTGAAAATGTTGAAAGAAATTCAAGCAAAGAAATTGAATCGCGAAGTATGTATATATATGTTGAATGTGTATTATTGAAATTATAAATATTTATCAATTTAATTATTTATTGAATATTTAAACTCATTTTGTACATTTAATTCTCATATGTACAGATGAAATCAATATCGATGATGAGATGTTAGAAAATGTTAACGTTGATACATAATAAAAAAGTTGACCATGTTATACAATATCATGTTAAGCGCATTATTGATATGTTCTTCAAAGATGAAAATGTGGTTGTTCAAGTCCAAATTTTGAGAATTCTCTTGACATTAAAGAAATAAAAGGAAGCTACAACTCTATTTGGTATTCGAAAATCAACAAAAGATAATAAAAATGAAGGAAAATGTTATACAAAATATAAATAGTTCTCTAAAGTCAATTGGAAGATCTAGAAAGAAAATTGATTTAGATGCACGTAGAGCAATACAAATGGAAGTGGTTTCATCAAGTACTAAAGAGAATCGTTTGGTAAAATCTATGGAACAAGAATTTGGGACCTCACGAAAAACATTTCACAAACATCGGAAATTTCGATTGTGAATAGATGTAAATGATGAACTCGCTTGTTGGACAAGTATTTTTAGGCAACCATACAAATATAGACTTGGAGAAGATGTTAAAAAAATAATATATGAATATTGGATGAAAAATTCACATGTTTCACCAAAAGAAAGGATGTGATGCAATGAAGAATAGCACGAAATCAATACAAAGAACATGCAAAACATATCTTGGACACCACTCAGATAGAGTTTTTCAACAAGTTCATAGAAGAGAATCATGAAATTAATGTCTCAATCAGTGCTTTTGTGCAACAAAAACCATGGTATGTTAAACCTATCATTGTACGCGACACATGTTGTTTTCATTATCATGTGGAATTTGAGTTATATTATGACAAATTCCTTAATTTTGGTAAAACATTTTGGAAAAATTCACCTCCTCCTTCCACTATCCACGATTTCATATCTCAAATTCTATGTGCAAGAGAAAGCCATGAATTATTTTACCAAAATAAATGTGTTGGTAAAAAATGTGATCATTGTGGAAATTTGACTTTATTTCACAACAAATATCCTATTTATATAAATGAGAAATCATTTTCCAACATAAAAGTGAAATGGAAGAGATGTGAATATATTCATACATCGATTGGTTCAAGTAGTACTACAAGTGCTAAAAAGATTGATTTACAAGAAGAAGAAATTTTTGTGATAGAGTTTTTGAGAAAGTTTGAGACAAAAACTTATAAATACACCAAGCATTCACATAAAGCTCGATGGCAGGACTTGCAATTCAAAAAATCTCGTGAATATTTTGTTAGAAAATTATATATTACAGAGCAATGCAACACATAAAATATGCGGAAAACACAAGCACACAAAACACATAAAACCAGAGAAACACATATACGTGGTTCACCCAGTTTGGGCTACATCCACCCCGAACAGCCTGTCCTTCCTTTCTATTATCCAAAAAAATGAAGAGACATAATCTACAACAAATCTGTTGTAATATCCTCTGTTCTCTCTCACAGTCTCCCTATTTTTTTCTCGCTCTGAGAATACACATACAATACACAGTCGTAATAAAATACCCTCATACAAGCAAGGGGTTTCCTTCTAGCGAAAAAAACCCTAAACTAAACATAACTTCTACCGTCAGATCATCCGCCTAATGAATGGCCTAGATTGACTAGAAATTACTATACTTTTACAAGGCGATTTTACATATGTTTTTAGCTTCGAGGGCGTTGCCCCCGAAACCCCCCGCCAGCGCGGGGGGGGAGGGGCTCCATAAAGTCGCAGTCGCCCCCCTCCCCCTGGACCCCCTAGGCAGTGTTTAATTACGAGCAGCGTTGTCGCCCCATTAAGGTATAGGGGTCCAACTCTGTGATACAAAATAAACAAGATAATCAGGCTCCACACCCAACAGTTTTTCCACTAGGGACCATTTTTTCAATAGTTGATTTTGCAGAGAATTACACATATGTTCCACAAAAGGAAATATAGAGTGAATAGTATCATTCTGACAAAGTCTCTATGCTTTTCCATATTCTATATAGACACACTGAACAAAATTTTGATCATATAGAAAGTTTTATCACTCCAATAAATCTAAAGGGTTTTTATTATTTTTTGGTTTAAAGAATATTAGAGGTAACCACAAACCTACTTTTAAGCCTTAGGATCTAGCCTTCCTAATGCTCAGAGAGGGCTCTCTCTATATGATTTATCTTTGTTGATTGTAGTTGATTTTAGGCTAGTTATGTAGGGTTTTTTGGGTTTTGATTTTGGATTTACTTTGGTGGTGAAATCAGTTACTCAGATGTACAGATATAGGTATGTATTCCATTGGGCTAATGGAGTCAAAGTGTCAAGCAACAAAAGTAGGATCAAGGTTCTAAAGGGAAGTATTCACAGGGCAAGATAGTTTAGTCACTTCAGATCCTTAGGCTAATGGTGAAAATGGTTTCACTCGGGATAAGAGAGAAATTAAGGGTTCTCAAATCCAAATAATGAGTGAAAAGACAGAGGTCAATCAAAATAAGGGAGAAATTAAGAATTCCTTTATCTGGATATCTAAAGAAAAACATATAAATGATAAAGAGTTCAAGACAAGGTGTAATTAAACATATTCTGTAATAACATTCTAGTTATATCATATAGATAAAGAAAACGTATGAGCATGTGAAAACTTCAGAAAGAAACAATTGAACAAGTAGAAAGTACTTCACTGTAATGGCACAACACATGAATACCGTAATATAATCTCTTTATTGCTTTAATCCAGTCTGTTGACTTGAAATTTGTGCAATCACCCTCAGGTTGCAGAATAGTACAACTATAGAAATGTTCAGAAATTCATCCACACTCAATACTTCAAAATGTGAATTATTTATACAAAAACTCTTACAAAATATCCTAAAACAACTTAGGAATTATTCAAGGAAAAAGAAATATCTTCATGCAAGAAGATAGAGATAGCTATCTAACTAATGCAAGTTGTCCCTACTTTTATTGATTTGATGTTCACTTGTTGATATTTTGATGCTTATTTGTCTCTGTTTGTTGCTCAACGAAGGCTGCAGTTAAGCAGTGAAGTCTCCTATACGCTAGTAGCTTTCACTTTGATTTTTTACTGATACTCTTCGACTCTGATTGATACTCTTTTAATGTTGTTCTTTATTGTACATTGTAATTGTAAAACAACATGCTTTGTTTTCTTTTTTCCTGACTGAAATTCTTCTCATTTGACTGCCATGTTTGACTGTTTTGATCTTCATAGTAAATCAGTCATTTTCTCCCATAGTTCTGCCTCTGGTAGCTTAATTTTCACCATCCTTCTGAATATTTCATCAGCCTCTATGTATTTTGAGAATGTAGGCTTGTTGACAAATAAGTGTTTCACCTCATGTTGCAGGTAAAAAAGATTCTCAAAATTCTTGTAAAGTACCTTCCCTATGGGAATACCTTGCATGGTTGAGTTATTGGCTTGCCCCTTAGCCACGTCTCTCATCTTCTTATCATAATCATCCTACTTCATTAGTTTATCATGAATAACTAATGGATTTGGAAGGTCTTATTGTCTGAGAATGTCAAACTTCATCATGAATCTTGTGATGGCAACCTCCATGTTTTGGAATTTTTCTTCTAGCTGTATCATCAAATTCTTTTTAGAAATAACCTTCCTAACTTCTAGGATGGTTTATGTTCTATCACTGATTCCAATTTCTTCTAACTCTTGCCTATTCTTGGAATTAAGAAATTTGATGATTTCATTAGCCTCTTCAAGCTTCTTTCCAAGTTCTTCTTTGATCTTATGGATAGCTTCTCTTGCTGCTTTGATAGCCAAATATCATTGATAGCTTCAATGATATTGGCCCAAAGATGTTGCTTGGCTTGTGCCATGGGTTCTTTTAGTGTTATATCTTTCTATAACTTCTTGAATTACTCATTCAACCTGTTTTCCGTTTGTTATTCATTCTTGTGCATTATCTTAGCAAGTTTCTTTTCATCTTCCAGAATTTTAAGCTATTCTTTAAGTCTATTAATTTCATTTGTCTAAACATACATGTCCTACATAGCTTTTACTAGTTTGCTTACTTCAGTTGTAGGTTGTGTTGCTGTTGTTGAAGACTCTGTTGTTGAAGTTGTTGATGAGGTGACTAGAATTGTTGTAGCCATTGGGACTGTAGGAGCAAATTATTTTTCCAATGTGGAAGGTACAATTGTTGTGAATACAGGGATTACAATGGTAGGAACTTCTTCTCTGGCCTTTTTCTCCTAGACCAAATTGTCCATTTCATTCTCCATTTCTTTGATTTGGGTAGTTAACTAAAGTATGAGACTGATCATCTCATCTTTCTGATTTATATCCTATAATACTTCCTTTTCTTGAGGATTTTTTGTAGGAGGTAGCTTAAGTTGCTTCTTTAATGTAGGAATGTCTGCATTATTCTTTTTAATCAGTTCATCTGCAACTTTGACATTACTATGATCATATCCTACTTCAATAACCAAAGCTTCCAGTGATTTGATTCTGTTGTCCTTAGCTTGAGAGGATGCCTATTCCAACTTGAGCTGATCTTTGATGTTTGCAAGAGTGTTTTGAAGCTTTTGTACACTCATGGCCTTATTTGTCATTGTGGAGTAAAGCATTTCACCAGCCTGTTTGTGAAATTCTATTTGTTCAATAGGATGAAGATCATCTTCTTGAAATTCATATGAGGACTTTTTATAATCAGCTGATGATTTAGGATGCTCTACTTTAGGCTGTAGGAAGGTCATTTGCATTTTTCTAGTCTTATAGTCAAAAGCATAAAGTAATCTTCTTTGGTCATTGGGTGAATTTTTCCAATACTGATTGTTTGTATCAGTCTTCAAAGCTTCATTTTTCATCTTTATCTCTCTGTATTTTTTCATAACGTCCATCTCCTTCTCTGCTAGTTTGTTGGAAGAAGACACTTCAACACTATGCTGCTTTTGAATAAGTTGAGTGTTTGAAGTTGTAGGTTGAGGTATTTCTTCAATCACTGTAGGACGTGCATTTTCCTTTGTTGTTGTATATGTATCAATCACTTCTATTGTTTCTACTCCTTCATTGACGGGATTTAATTTAGGCTTCTTCCTGTACATTAATTTAAATTTTGTTTCATTTGTAGTCTCTGCATTATATGATCCTTCCTCTCTAATTCTCTTTTAGCTTTTATCTTCTTGGGCTAGAGTCTGCAAAGTTTGACTAGTATCACCTTGATTCTCTGCCTCAATCAAGGTGTTATCCAACCATTCAGACTGATTGGAGAATTTCTCTATATCTGGTTTCTTCTCATGCACATAAGGAGTTAGTTTTCATTTAAATCTCAGTTTACTTATCACTCCTAGAGGATCATAATACCATAGAAAACTTTTACTGAATTTAGACTCCTGTAAATTTTTTTCAGCCTCTGGACCTGCATCTCTACTGTTACAAATGAAAGGGCCAACCTGATTCTTTATTTTGAACTGTGTCTTTTTCTTAGCTGCTAAGAAATTAATTGAATCAGAATTAAGAATATGTCTTATATACTCAAGGGAAAATAACCTCATTGGGAGGCATTTGGGTTGTTTATATCAAATAATATTTGATCCATATACTCTTATCTCAATATGGTTTTGGTACAGGTACCAATCTCCTGTTCTATTATGTTATGAAAACTGCAGGACCTTTTTAATCTCCTCACTGATTTTGGGTTGCATGTTGTTGTTCAGCATATTGTCCATAGGATGAATGAAGGCATAAATCAAATCTGTATAGGTCGACTGTGTGGAATCTTTTCTTATTAAAGGAGTCCAAAATATGACTGACTGTGGGTTTCCTTCAAAATCCAGCTTCTGAAGGTTGAAGGAAAATTTCTTAGACTGAAAGTATAAAACATGTGGAATAGGACTGAGGAATACTTGAAAACACCTTCTTCAGGCATTTTGACCAATTTTTCATGAATATTATCAGATAGGTATTGGGTAAAATTGAAAATGGTAGCAGGAGGCTGACCATGTGTGAAGGTAGATAAAAAACCTAGTACTGCAACATCAACATTCTCATCTGTGAAATATTCAAGAATAAAAGATAGCGTGATAATGATATGTCTGGTTCTTTCAGAAAATTTTGCAGATGGGTATGGAAAATTTATCTTGGGAATTCTACAGAGGAAGGCATGAAAGTTTGGAATATCTGGAACCTCTTGGAGAAGTCCAGATTTAGGTATAGTTGTGTAAGAGCTTCAATGGAAAAAGGGGTTTCATCTGGTCTGAATTTGATCTGGAGCATTTGGTTGATCGACTTAGCAGTAATAGTAACCAGAATTTCTTTTTCATGGTTTATTATGGCTCTCTGATAAGGGAATATCAATATTGACAAAGTCTGATTACTTCTAGGCATTGGAAATTTTGTGGGAATACATACTTTTGCAAATTGGATTCCCAGATGAAAACCTCATTTTGTGATTGTGTCATTAATCCTAAAATCTTTATCAGCCAGGGGAGTGTGTTCTACATCTACAACAGGAGGTTGTAGAGGATTAAAAGATACAATACTTTTGGAAACCATTCTTTTGTTAATTTATTCAATTGATTAATGTTTTGAATTAGAAAAACTGATTAGGCCTGTAGGAGCACCACAAACAGATTATTTACAATTTGAAAACTGATTTAGGATGAAACATGGGTCTTTATATGGTCTTCAAAGGGATAAACTTGTTCAATTGATCAATCTTTGTGATTAAAACAGTCTTAGGCCTCAGAATTTCTCTGAAAATATGTCTAGGGTTTGTAGAAAAGGATGCAAGAATGCTTTCTTCATGTTTGCAAATGGTTTCTAAATGATTCAATTAATCAAACTATTCTTTCCGTGACAAAAAGCAATCTCAAGACCTCAAATTTCTACAAAAGGATGCCTAGGGTCTATAGCAAAGGATTGAAAGGCACAGAAGGTTTCATATACTCCGCAAAGGCTTTTATCTTGATTAAATTATTGATTACTTTTTCTTTGTATCAAGCAACAGACCTTTTATTTGAGGAATACCTGGGATAAATGAATATTTTTCTTCGTAGAAGGGTTTCTGAAGCAACGGAGGTTCTTTGAAGCTTCTCATCTTTATAATGCTTCAATTTGGTTCTGCAATGTCTTGTATCAGCAAATCTCTTGAATTCTGGTGAAAAAGGCTTAAAAAAGGTTTAGTTAAGTGATCTGGTTTCTTAAAAAATGGTCGGCAACACTCTTTCAGCGCAAAAATGTAACAAAAAGTGGTAAAGGGCTAACAAAGGGCGACATATATGCATTTTTTATCAAACAGTGTTTATATTGAATGTGTGGTCAATTTGAATTGAAAGGCTCGTTTGCGCAATGGGCAGGAGAAAACCACTCAGTGGTTTTCGTATGAACAAAATGTTGTTAGCGATATAATTCTGATTGATGCGATCGAATAGAAAATTGCCACGTTTCAGGGAGGTGAGATCCACAAACCGTGCATTTCGCAAGGTTGGGGTATGGTTAAGGATCAGTCTATCGAATGTGCGATAGGCAATGCTGGTCATTGGATTTGATCTGTTAAGATCCGACGGATGGGATGATGCGATGGAGTCGTTGGGTTTTAAAAGGCATGGGGCTCGGGACTTATGCTATGTGGTAGATTATATGTATGAAAACTATGGTTTAATACATATAGTCGGGGATTATTACATAGTCATTGGGGTTAGGGAAAGTGTGACTTATGGATAGGCAAGGTTTATAGTAGGTGGGTCCGAGATATATAACATGTGGGGAATATTATTCCACATGTTAAAATAAAATAAGGGTTGGGAATAATATATATGCGAGAATTATTTTTTAATACAGGATAAAAAGGTATATAATGTAGGAGTTAAATATAATAAATTTAAGTGTTAATAATGATATATGAGGGGGATTTATCATTGAGTTTTAAAGTAAAAACCTATGTCAGGGAGGAGTATCTATAATAGGGCTGACATATAGATTTAAGCATTTAGACTTAGGATAAAGTATTTTTATGGGTTTTTGGGTATTTTTAAATGAAAAGGGAAATTAGTAAATGGGTTTTACTTTTCCCAAGGATAAATGTGCATTTTAACTAGGAAAAGGGGCTTTTTGCAAGGGGTAAAAAAGTGAAATAGGGGAAAGAGTAAAAATGAAGGGGATGGGGTATTTTTACGAAGGATATGATTTGAAAGGAAGTTATTAAATGAAATGATCACTTTTATGCTATCCATGCCTTGTGAAAACTTCTTCTGCCTACCCATCTGCTACCCTAACATTTTTTCTTCATTTACATGGGTGCATTTGAGCTTGCAGACCCTTATTCATTTTTCTTTTAAACAACAAACTAACTAATTCTATCCTTATTTCTTCCAAGGGCTCAGATTAAACTGTTGAGATCCTTATTATTCTCTACCTAACTACTAATCTGCCAAGATTAAACAGTCTGGCTAGATCTTTATTCTCTATCTATCAACATGAAATTTAAAGCATGAAAGGTCAAGATTAAGCAGTTTGAATTTCATGTATTGCAGCATTTTTAACAAGCTGCACACAATATTATTTTGCAAAGTGAAGTAAAAAGGAGTGGTATTTGAATTTGCATCACTTTCATGTTTTATTTTTATCTCTCTTTTTTGTTTGGGGTTCATTTTTTATTATTTTTTTGATCTTTTTTCTTTAAATTCCTTTGATTTTTCTTTTAGGAATATTACCCTCTTTACATTTTTATTTTATTTTTCTAATATGGGAAACAATTTTGCAAAAAGAAAGGTATGTACATATTACAAGAATAATCAAAGTCAATTCAAAATTATGAATCCTATTATTATAGGACCCTAACAGTGTCTCCACATGGGGATGGCATTTCCTGGTGAAATTTCAAGAACTTTAAGATCAGTGGCCTTGAATTTTGACTGTGCTTTTGCCTTGGGACTGTTTTCTGAGCTCTGCATTATTCATACTTATGATATTTTTTCTTTCAAAGCTTATGGCCTTCTCTTCGAGCTTCAACTTTGTAAGAAAACCATCCAATCCAACCTAAACTCTACAATGTTATGTACAATGAGTAAAGTAAACAAAATGAACTATCGTTATTCTGCGAAATAGTAATGCTTCAGAATTCTACCATTGATAGGTCCACCTCGCAAATCTGATCCATCCAAATCCTTCAAAAAGAATGCATTGTTTTCTCTATAACCATAAATGACATAGGGACCTTTCCATAGGAAAGAAAATTTACCATATTTGCCTCTCTTCTCTCCTGGAATCCCACTTAAGAACTTTGTTACCTATGTAAAAATCATCCTCCTTAGTCTTCTTTTCAAATATCTTTTTAATCTTATCTTGAATAACTTGATACTCCCACCCTAGTTTGCAGCAAGTGTATGGTTTGATTTATCCTTCTATGGATATCATTGGTTTCTACCTGCAGTTATTGGACCATTTTCTTTACTGGTACTCCTAAAGAGGATGGAAAAACAACATCCATCCCATAAACAAGTTGATAAGGGGATGTACCAATGGAATTATTTGTGGTGAGTTTGTCTGCCCATAATTCATTAACTAACCTTTTGTTCTAGGTTTTCTTATTGTCTTCTATTAGTTTCCTGATGATATTCACAAGGCTTTTATTGGAGTATTGAGAAAGACCATTACCTTCAGGGTAATAAGCAGTGGAATGGCCAAGGGTAATGTGGTATTTATTACAAAATTAAATCATCTTTTTAGACTTGAAAGCAGCTGCATTATCACTAATGAGATTTTGGGGGCATCCAAATCTTGACAGTATATTTTTTTCTAAAAATGAGATTATGACAATATTAGTGGCTTGCCTAGAAGGAATGGCTTCTATTCACTTGGTGAAATAGTCTGTGGCTGTCAAAATCCATTTGTGTTGGGATGAGTATGGTGGGTGAATCTCACCAATGAAGTCTAAACCCCATTACTGAAATGGAATTTCTGTGGAGATGGGTTTAAGGGGTAAAGGTAGTAGTTTTTTCTTCCCTTCAAAGATTTGGAATTTGTGATAGGAGGTCACATCCTTTTTCATATCTGAAAACAATGTAGGCCACTAAAAACCAGCTCTCAAGATCTTATCTGCAGTTGACTTCTAGTAAAGGTGTCCTCCGAAGTCACCTGCATGAAACTCTTCCATAACTTTATCAGCTTCATATTTAAGCAAACAATTCAATAAAATACCACCATCGTCTTTCCAAAAAATTGCATTATCTATGATACAAAATTTCATTACCTTTAACTTTAAAAATCTAGCTTTAGTTCTTGATAACTCAGGAGGAGCTTGTAAATTTAGTAATAAAAAATCTGCATACCATGGTGAATCTGAAAAGGCTTCACTGATCTGTGGAGTCGTCATCTCTTCCTGGTCATCTAATTGGGAAATAAAATTTATATCTAAAGCATGACTATTTGATTCAGCCATGAGTTTGGCTAAACCTTGACCTTTAATGAGTTTGGTGGGCTTAGTTTCTATGTCATATTCCAAAATGGTGGCAATCCATTTTCCTCTTTTACCATCAAGTCCATTCTTAGTCAGAATTTCCTTCATTACTGAATTTGGAACATAAGCAATGATGTGTTAATACAGGATGTACACTCTAAAGTCTTTGATAGCCTTCACGAAAGCTAGTGCCTGCTTTTCCATTATGTTATACTTTAAAGTGGCATCTCTAAGTGATTTCTTGAAAAAACTAATGGGTTGTTCATAGCACTGATCATTCTTCTGCAGTAAAACTGCAACAATAGTATGTTCTGAAGCAAAAGAAAAAATAATGAAATCTTTTTTGAAATCGGGACTTATTAGGATTAGTGTTCTTGTCAAGGCTTATTTGATTGATTCAAATGATTTTTTGGCCTCCACAATCCATTTAAGTATTGAGTCTTTTTTCAACATGTTATTGAGTTCTCTAATTATTTTTGCTAAGTTTGAAATGAATCTTCTGAGAAAATTGATTTTACCTAAGAAATCCTGCAATTCTTTAATATTCCTAGGATGGCTTATGTTCAGAATGTCCTCTATTCTAGCTGGGTCTATCCTAATTCCTTCTTTTGATACAATATGCCCTAATAATTTTCCTTCTTCAAGTCCAAAGAGAGTCTTTTTGGGATTTAAAGAAATACAAAATTCCTACATTTGATAAACACTTGTCTTAGGTGATCTAGATGTTCATTATCAGTTTTTGTAAATATAGTTATATCATCTAGATAGATTACAAGAAAATCATGAATTTCTTTAGCAAAAGCTATATCCATAGCTTTCTAAAAAGTGGCTCCTGCATTCATTAATCCAAAAGGAATTTTCACATACATGAAAGTACCCCAAGGAGTAGTAAATGCAGTCTTTGGTTGGTCTTCTGGCTGAACTAAAATATGGTTATATCTAGAGAATCCATCAAGTAATGAAATCCTGGATGAACCAACCACCCTCTATAAAATATGATCCATCTTGGGGAGAGGGTAGTTATCTTTTAGAGACACTTTATTTAAATTCTAGAAATCAACACACAGTCTGATCTCCCATGTTTTCTTCCTAGTAGGAACTAGGTTTGAAACCCAATCAGAATATCTAATAGGTGCAATTATCTAGGCTTCATACATTCTCTTAACCTCTTTTTCAATTAATGATGTTAAGACTGGATTGATTCTTCTAAGCTTATATTTGAAAGGTTTTTTATCTTCTTTTATAGGTATTTTGTGTTGTATTATGCTCATTTCATAAGATTTTAAGTCTTCATAACTCCATGCAAATACATCCTGAAATTCCTTAAACAGAGCTATGTATTTTTATTTTTCTTCTTGAGGTAAGGCTTTTGAAAGTTTGATGAATTTAGGCCTTTTTTCTGTTCCTATATTGCATTCTTCTATATCAAATCTTAATGGTTTCATCTTTGGTTTTCTTGTAAAATCATTTGAATAAAAAATATCTTCTAATGGGGCTAATCCCTTAGGTAAAAAGTTATTCTTAAGGTTTAAAATGTCAGAATCATCATCTGATAATTCTTCAATCTCTACCTTTTCTAAATTATCTATTTCTACTTGAGTGAATTTAGTAGGTTTAGTGAAATCTAAGTTATTTATATCTATCTCATTGTCTATTTTATCCTCTACTGTACAATCTGTGTCTATGTTACAGCTGTGAAATTTTCCCTCGACATTCATGGAATGATAGATTTTTTCATCCTGCGAAAATATCTGCCAATATTTTAGATTATTGGGTATTGTAGGCCTGTGTTTAACTTCTGTTGTATATTGATGATTTGGTTGAAAAGGTAAATTACAGGTACTAGTAAAAGTTGCTAAATTGTGTGCTTGTATGTTTTGTTTTCTAGGAATTACAGCAAAGTCACACTTGAGCAATTCTTTGATCAGATCTAAAAACGGTTTCTCTATATTGGCTTAATCTAGGATTATACAAAAAATATTCTCCTCTAGTCTGTTTTACAATTAAATCAAAGTCTCCCATGATAGAAACTATTTTTCCTCGTAAATTTATAACAATCTGCAATCCTAAAATCAAAGCTTCATATTCAGCCATGTTGTTTGTACATTTGAAATTTAATCTAAAGGCATGACCTTCTGCATGATTGTTTTCCATGTTATGAATCCAAATTCTTGCTCCTGGCCCTAATTTGTTCACTGATCCATCAATTTCAAGGTGCCACATTGATTCATGAAATGTGTTTTCACTGTTTGGGTATTTCTCTTTCGGTTTTAATTCTGTGTTGTTCTCTACACCAGTTTCAGAATTACATAAAATGAAGGAATCCATATCAGTAGGTGTAGAATAAATAGGATGATTTCAAGGTATTTCTACACTACTAACCATGTACTTCATTAATGTCTCTCTGTAAAGTTTCTTGGGTTGGCCAAATACTGAAATAGTGACATAAGACATGTCTAGTTGTAGAGGTCCCTGCAGTTTTTCTCCCCATGAGCGAGATACAGCATTCCATACTTAGTAGGGATGTCAGCTACTACAATATCCATGACTATGCTTTTTCCAGGGTATTGAACTAAAGTAACATATAAATATTTGATTAAGCCTAGACATTTTACTTTGCTGGAATCAAATGAGAAGAGATCTTTATAAGGTCTAGTGATGTCTAAATTCAAGGTTTCCATTATTTTTTTTACCATTAAATTATGTGAAGCTCTTGCTTCTAGCATAACATTATGTAAAATATGATCATGAGTAGTCAAGCTAATGTAGAAAGGAGGAACTCCTCCTTCTTGGTGTTTTCCATTTACTTCAAGACCAAATATTAGTTCTGGTTGGCCATCACTCAAATTTATAGAGTCTTCTCCTTCATTCGTGTTTAATGTGTCAGTGATCTGTGATTTGTATAGGTCATGTTTTACCAACTCTGTTAAGGGAATTGGTATCTTCAGTTTGGAAATTTCAGTCTAGATGTTGAATGGTGCTTGTGATTTTCCTAACTGAATTATTTATTCTTTTGTAACTGCAGTATGGGTATGTTTCTCTTCTTTTTCTACAGTTGGTTCTTCGTTTTCTATTTGTGTTTCCACTTTTTTACTGCTTTGAATTTCTTTTCAAGGACAGTTTGAGATGCAGTGGAAGTTTTGGCAGGTTTTGAGGTTTCAACAATTGTTTTGGCAACAATTTTTTTAGGATCAATTTATTTTGGATCAGCAGCAAATGTTTTTGGATCTGAAATTGTTGTTTTAGCAGAAGTTGCTGTCTTAGCAGCAGCAGATTTTTTAGGATCAGCTGAAGTTTGAACATCAATATCTGTAATGTCAACAATCTTAGGAATGGGTGTGATTTTAGGACTAGAAATTTTCTGATTAGGATTTTAATTTTTCTGAGTTGAACTAGATTTTTGTTGAGTTTCCCTAGGGAGAATTTGCAGTACTTTGGATGTAGGAGCTTCTATTGTTTTCTTTGTTTGAGTTTGGGTAGATTTCTTAGTAGGTGCTTCTACATTTTTCTTGCTCCTAAGGTTATATTACTTATGAACTTCATTAATTGCAAACTCATAACCTTGCTTGCAATCCAAAGACTCACCAGATTCTAATTGTAATTGTTGTAATTCATATAACTCTTGTTCTTCTTGTGTAAGAAAAATGGTGCTATCATCATTAATGCCCATTAAATTAATCTGAGTGTCTTCATCATCTTCGTTTTGGTGAGAACTTTCAGCATAGTTCTCTTGGAAAGGTGGGCTTATTATTTGATCAAGTGTTGATTCTCTAGATTTACCAGTGTTGGTGTTTTTCCTGAAATTGAGATTTCTTATTTGAGGGCCTTGTTGTTGGTTATCCCACTGTGGCTTCCTTTCCATATTATCTAAACTATCCATCATTCTTTCTAATTTTTTTTCTAAGTTATCTATTTTTAGATCTGAGGTTGTTGTTTCCTCCTTCATTGTCACTCTTCTTTCATTTCTTAATCTAGCTTTCTTGGCCAACAAGTCTACCTCTACACTTATAGCATTACTTTACATCTGCTCGAAGGTTTCTGGGTTTCTCTCTCAGTTGGTAAGCCATATCATTATCAAATCCATAAGGGAATTTTATCAGGGCAGAGTCTGGAGGAGGTTTAAGATTAGTATGGATTTCATTGTAAATATTGTTATATCTTGTACAATAGTCCTGAATTGTTTCATTTGGTGCTCTTTTTATGTTTTCAAATTCAAGAAAAAAATTTAATGGATTATTCTTTTTCTCCCATATATTAAGAAACATCCTATGGAAAGTAGCTAAATCAGCAATACTACTAGCAGGCAAACCTTTAAACCACTTCTTTACATCACCAACTAAAGTTTGAGAAAAAAGTCTCATTTGAACATCAACTTCATCTATTTCATGAAGTTCAAAATAGTCAGTCATTTTGTTAACATGCTGTTGTGCAGTGTAGTGAGTGGTTCCATCAAATTGAGGGATTTTCCTTTGATAATCTTGGGGCATGGAATTTAGAGGGGCTTGTAGGACCAATGGAGCATATCTGGCAGCCATGGCTTGGATTCTAGCTTCGCTAGGAGGTAAGTTTGAAGTACTTGGTGATGAGCTTGAATTACTTGCAGATGTATTAGGAACACTTGAAGATGTAGTTGGGATGCTAGAAGAGGTGTTGGGAAATGTGGTTGAAGTGCTTGAAAATGCAGCAGCGGTGCTAGAGGATGAACTTGCAGTATCTTGGGTTGGAAATAAAACTCTAGGTTGAAGTGGAAGCTTAGGAATGAAGGATTTTGTGGAATGAAGTGTGGTGGAAATAATAGATGAGGTGGTAGTAAATAAGGATGAACCTATAGATTCTAAATGACTGGTAGAAGGCTTAGGGGTATAGGCAGATAAAGCAGTCAATTCAACTGAATGTTGAAAATAAGCTTCATCAATTTCCTTAATCAAAGTTGTAGTTATAGCATTAAGTTTATCATAAAATTCTAGGGCTTTTCATCTGAATCTAGTGACATGGTTTCCTTCTTACTTTCAATGAATGAAATGAAATCAAGATCTATTACACTATTATGTACGTCACTTTCTGATTTTGTTTTAAACAAAGATTGCTCAAAAGCTAAATCAAATTCAATGTCTTGTAAACTTGATAATTTATTTGGAAGAGAATTTGATTTGATCAATGAATTTTTATTGCCTAAACTTTCTACTTTTTTGTTTTTCTTTACAATTCTGTCAGGATTATCTACTATGACAGCAGGTTCTAGATCTGGATTAGACCTCGTATAGTAGACTCTTCCGGAAGCCAGAATTACAATTTTTAATGAAAATTTTACTAACAAACCTTCAAAACAATCTTAAGGTGAAAAGATAAGTAAAAGGATTTCCTTTAAGATTAATTTTAAAAACTAAGCATTGGTTAGTTCCCCAATATGGTCGCCAATATGTTATCACTCCAATAATTCTCAAGGGTTGTCATTATTTTTTGGTTTAAAGAATATTAGAGGTAACCACAAACCTACTTTTAAGCCTTAGGATCTAGCCTTCCTAATGCTCATAGAGGGATCTCTCTATATGATTTATCTTTGTTGATTGTAGCTGATTTTAGGCTAGTTATGTAGGGTTATTTTGGTTTTTATTTTGGATTTGGTTTGGTGGTGAAATCACTTACTCATATGGATAGATGTAGGTCTGTATTCCATTGGGATAATGGAGTCAAAGTGTCAAGCAGCAGAAGTAGGATCAAGGTTCTAAAGGGAAGTATTCACAGGGCAAGATAGTTTAGTCACTTCAGATACTTAGGCTAAAGGTGAAAATGGTTTCAATCGGGATAAGAGAGCAATTAAGGGTTCTCCAATCCATATAATGAGTGAAAATACAAAGGTCAATCGAAATAAGGGAGCAATTAAGAATTCCTTTATCTAGATATCAGAAGAAAAACATATAAATGATAAACAATTCAAGGCAAAGTGTAATTAAACATATTCTGTAATAACATTCCAGTTATATCATTTAGATAAAACAAACATATGAGCATGTGAAAACTTCAAAAAGAAACAATTAAACAAGTAGAAAGTACTTCACTGTAATGGCCCAACACATGAATCCTGTAATATAATCTCTTTATTGCTTTAATCCATTCTGCTGACTTGAAATTGGTACAATCACCCTCAGGTTGCATAATATTACAACTATATAAATGTTCAGCAATTCATCCACACTCAAGACTTCAAAATGTGAATTATTTATACAAAAACTCTTACAATATATCCTAAAACAACTTAGGAGAGGGTGTACATTGCAATTAAAGCACACATGATGGAGAGGGTGTACATTGCACCTAGACATGATGGTTGATTTGGTCAAACAGTGCAGTCAAACTTGGAGTATCTTGTCCACATGAATAGTGCAGTCTTTATGAGGGCCAAGGCATGGGAATGCTCAAAAATTATATAAATAAGATGAAGGCAAGGATGAAGGCATGTTGGTTATTCTTGATGTAAAGATATTTTTAGATCTGGAATTGTCATGTGACATTCCATTTCTTTCTCGGGTTGTTTAGCAGAGATTGCAAGTGTTGTTTAGCACAGGGTGTTCCTGGTCGGGAATCCCACCTCTTTCTTAGAGTAGCTCTAGAAAGAGCATTGTACTTCATTCTAAATCAGGCATTGGTGCCACATCTCTTTCTCTACTTTCTACAGAACACTCATATTAAGAAATTTCAGATTTCTGAAGATCAGTTTGGAAGGTGGAAGTTGTCTTCAGTACTTCAGCTAGAGAACTGGTGAGGGTTTATTCCTATCACCTTGGGATCATAGATCAGAATTCCCAGACCTTCATTGCAGATCTGGCATTAGGCCAAAATTTATTGACCTCCTAGCAGCAGTATTTCCCTTAGGAATTACGTTGTCCAATCTGCAGATCAAAAGGGAGGAAGGAAGTTACTAGCATTTCAGCTAATAATCTTGTAAGGGATCATTCCTTCACATTGCCATCAGTTTTACCATCAGCCTAGAGTTTATTGCAGCATTTTTCAGCAATTGGAAGGCCTCTCTTTCCCTCACAGCACAATTTCTATTGGCAGTTGTGTTGCAGCAGCTGCTATCATTATTGGGGGATTGAGAAGCTAGATCTAGAGCTTCTAGCTTATAGATCTGAAGAAGGGATCAGCCCTTCAAGATTAGATCTGATCTTGCAACATACTTAAGCTATCTATTTGACACATCTAGCTTCATATCTATATTTCCAAGAAGATCAAGGATCCAATCCTAGGGAGGTGATTTTCCAAAGTTTTAGATCTGGAAAATCCTTTCTGGGTTATCTTGGGAATCCATCACATTGGCCAGATCTTGAATCTTGGCATCATCTGAGCTCCAGATTTGAGTAGATCTATATTTTCCTTTTCAGCCTGTAACTATATGTTCACATTATGCTGAAGGGGCAGCACAGTATTTGCTTCAGTGCCTCTCTAGTTACATTGTACCTATTGTAGCATGTTTTCTAGGTGATTCTAGACCATATTTTTGGCTAGATCTACTCATATTCTGGTACATTGTATAACTAAATCATCTCCATATAATAAAATGGCTCAGCTTCTCTATAAATTTTGATGTTGTCTTAAGATTTATTTTTTATCTTGTTGCAGTTCTTATATTGTGTTTAAGTATTACTACATTCTCCCTTTCGGGATATTACAGTGGTATCAGAGCATGATCTTTGGCTCAACTTGTGGACACTTCATCTTTTGCATCAAAAGAAGAAGCAGATAGATGAGATATATCATGGAGGACGAAAATTCTACCACTCCTTTCTTTAGATCCATGCAAGATCTCTCCAAGGAGGTCAATCCAATGAAGAAGGAAGGACAGGAAGAAGATCCAAGAAGAAGATGTGATAAGGAAGGTCCAAGCACTTCCTATCAACAAAGAAGAAAACCGGAGAATCCTAGATCTCCTCATAGATCCACTATGCCCACTTTCTTTGGAGAAGGTAAAAGGTGTAGAAATGAAGAAAGGAATGAACCTGAGACTCATGAGACTCTCAGTATATATCTTGAAGAGTAAAAAGCATATTCTAGAGCATTCAAGGAGAAGCTAACTCTCCAACAATTCTTCAAAATCAAAGAAGAAAGAGGATCCTATAGTAGGAATAGAAGAAAGAGGCATAATAGATTTTTTTTGCCTACATTTTATGGATCTTCCTCAAGCACTGTTAAGGCTTGGAGGAGAGAGTTAGATGCATTTTTCAAGCTACATCATGTAGCTGAAGGGGAGGTCATTAAAATTGCAACACTTCATCTTTTAGGTGAAGCCAATGATTGGTGGTTTGGTCACATGGAACATGCAAAGGTGGCTAAATATTCATATTTCTTTCACAAGTTAAGGAATGAATTTGATGTGAGAAAACCAGAGATGTGTCATAAAGTGACATTCCCTAAGGGAACAAAGGAGGATGTCAATCTTGTCACTCTGGACAAGATGTCATTACATGCACCACCAGCTGCAGAATTACTTGCATCCGGAGAAGAGACACTTGCAAATTTACAAGGTGGTCTTGAGCTCTTGACACATAGAGTCCCATGCATAATCCAGGATGTGCATGAGGAAGAGGAGGAAGATTCCAGTGTTGATACATTGGAAGAAGAGCAGCCATCTCTCTTACCATTAGTTGGAGACACCATTGTCCCGGTTGGAGGAACTCTTGTGTTCTGTCAAGAGGTTCCCACATATCAATTGATCTAAGGTATTCATACACATTCATGACCTATTGTTTCAGTAGATCTTATTGAAACTTGTGGGGACATGCCATTAGGGCCAATGCATGACCAAGGGTTAGATCCAAATTTTGATTTGAAGCAGCAAAATATCACAGCGTAGAGGAACCTTGATCTAATCAAGGAGGAGATGAAAAGCTATCCGAGTTTGTCATGGATGGACTACATTCAACCTCTTGAGTTGAAGTGTAGAGTGTTAGAAGAAGGGATGAGCATGATCCTATGTACAATGACTAGTCATGAGATCAGTATTGTACCTTGCTTTGGGACAGTATATGTATTACCTTGCAGACCTACAACGCTATCACCTAGTAGCAGTGATAATGATGAGGCCCCATTATTCTTGGAGAATTATGAAGTTAGCTTCACTCATGAAGCAATGGAGGACAAGATGATGAATGGTAGACATCCAGATATGAGAAACCTTTTCTCCTTTCTTGATGACACTTTCTCAATGAGCATCCCATAGCTCAAAGAGAGACTTCTACCTACAGCAGATCTAGAAGCTCATTGGTTTTGGAAGGCCATGGATGAGAAGAAGGTCTCATTAAGAGATCTCATTGGAGGTGCACTTCAACATTTCATGAAGTGCAAAGTTCTTCATCAATTTGAGGAAGATGGTATTCTACAAAGGGAGGATACCATGACTATGCAACACATCACTCATCTTCCATATTGGGGTGAGTGGGTGAGGATGATAAGCAAGGGGTTGCATGACCACTTGCAGATTTATGATATGGGCCAGCAAGTTTGGTTATGTTGGTTGCCCTTGGGAGATTCCTATCACTACCCAAAGGCTCCTATTTCTTTGATCCATGCCTTGAGGAACACTTATGAAATGAAGAAGGAGGCATGGCTACGCTGGCTGCTCTTGGGTGAGTATGGTTACCACCCAATGGCTCATATTTTTCTGATTCATGCCTTTTGTATCAATGATAGAATGCAGCAAAAGAAGGCATGTTCATTTTGGCTTCACTTGAGAGAGATTGGCCACCACATGACATCTCCTATGTCCATGTGTTTTGTATTGGGTAAAGCTTGGCATGATGCTCTCATGATGTGCATTGATGATGTTTCTTTGTATTGGGCTGACGTTACATTCCATATGTCCATTAGTATGTTTTTTCTTCATGATGCACATGAGGAGGAGAGAAGGCAGCAAGATCTTTTTTTCTTTGGTTGATTTTGGGGGAGTTTGGTTTGTCCATATTACATGGAGGAGATGGAGGATGGCAGCAAAGGGCCTTACTCCAGTGGTTACTATTAGGAGAATATGGTTTGACATCTTTTTCTACCCATATAACTCCTTTCCTTATTATTTTGCATAATGTTGGAATGATGCTTGGATCCAACAAGGGCAACAGGACTAAGGATGAGAGCATATCAATGCTCATTCAAATTCATGAAGCATGGGATGAAGAGATGTATTCTATGATGGAGCTTTTCCTTTGTGGAAAGAGCTACTTTATTTTATGTATCTCATGTATTGATGATGATGTTGGAAATCATATGGTTGTCACTTGGTACTTCATGATGGAAGGAGGGCATCTAACCATACAGTTAGAGGTCATTCTATATGTTTTTGAAAGATAGCTTTGGAACCAAAACATCCATAACACATTACAGCAAATGGAGGAAGCCTTCCTTATGTGGATGCCATTTGGAGGGGAACAGATGGCTTTGCATCTACTTTTGGAGTTGCTTGAGGACAAGCAACATTTTTCCAGGGGGGACTGTAATATTCCCAAATTTCCTCATCATATTTGGAATATTAGAGTCCTTGATTTTCTTAATGACTTAAGTAAATAAAAGGGTGGAGGGACCCATAATCCTCAATATGAATAAATATCCACTTTTGTGTATGTGAATGTGGATTAATTAAGCCTAGATCTGCATAATAAGGTAGTTGAGAAACTACTAATGTGAATGGAATTGGAGATCATGTCTCATTTATGAGATAGATCATGGAGGTTGACACAGTCAACTAAGATCTTGAAGATGTCAAATAGAAGATCATGGAACATTCATGATAAAGTGATAGAGGATGTTGTGCAATTAAATCACACATGATGGAGAGGGTGTACATTGCACCTAGACATGATGGTTGATTTGGCCAAATAACGGAATCAAACTTGGAGGATCTTGTCCACATGAACAACGCAGTCTAAATGAGGGCCAAGGCATGGGAAGGCTCAAACATTATATAAAGAAGATGAAGGCAAGGATGAAGGCATGTTGGTTATTCTTGATGTAAATATCTCTTCAGATTTGGAATTGTCATGTGAAATTCCATTGCTTTCTCGGGTTGTTTAGCAGAGATTGCAAGTGTTGTTTAGCACAGGGTGTTCCTGGTTGGGAATCCCACCTCTTTATTAGAGTATCTCTAGAAAGAGTATTTTACTTCATTCTACATCAGGAATTGGTGCCACATCTCTTTCTCTACTTTCTGCAGAACACTCATATTAAGAAATTTCAGATTTCTGAAGATCGGTTTGGAAGGTGGAAGTTGTCTTCAGTACTTCAGCTAGAGAACTGGTGAGGGTTTATTCCTTATCACCTTGGGCTTATAGATCAGAATTCCCAGAGCTTCATTGAAGATCTGGCATCAAGCCAAAATTTATTGACCTCCTAGAAGTAGTATTTCCTTTAGGAATTATGTTGTCTAATATGCAGCTCAAAAGGGAGGAAGGAATTTACTAGCATTTCAGCTAGTAATCCTATGAGGGATCATCCCTTCACATTGCCATCAGTCTTACCATCAGCCTGGAGTTTATTGCAGCATTTTTCAGCAGGCATAAGGTCTCTCTTTCCCTCACAGTGTAGTTTCTAATGGCAATTGTGTTGCAGCAGTTGCTATCATTATTGGAGGATTGAGAAGCTAGATCTAGAGCTTTTAGTGTAGATCTGAAGAAGGGATCAACCCTTCAAGTTTAGATATGATCTTGCAACATATTTCAGCCATCTATTTGACAGATCTAGCTTCGTATCTGTATTTCCCAACAAATCAAGGATCAAATCCTAGGGAAGTGATTTTCCAAAGTTGTAGATCTGGAAAATCCTTTCTGGGTTATCTTGGGAATCCATCACATTGGCCAGATCTTGAATATTGGCATCATATGAGCTCCAGATTTGAGTATATCTACATTTTCCTTTTCAGCCTGCAACTATATGTTCATATTTTGCTGAAGGGACAGTGCATTATTTGCTTCAGTGCCTCTCTAGTTATGTGTACCTATTGTAGCATGTTTTCTAGGTGATTCTAGACCATCTTTTTGGCTAGTTCTACTCATATTCTTGTACATTGTGTAACTAAATCATATCCATATAATAAAATGGCTCAGCTTCTCTTTAAATTCTAATGTTGTCTTAAGATTTATTTTTTATCTTGCTACAATTCTTATATTGTGTTTAAGTATTACTGCATTCTCCCTTTCGAGATATTACAGTTTGTTGCTCAATGAAGGCTGCAGTTAAGCAGTGAAGTGTCCTATACGCTGGAAGCTTTCACTCTGACTTTTTACTGATACCCTTTGACTCTGACTGTAAACTAATACTCTTTTACTGTTGTTATTTACTGTACACTGTAATTGTAAAACAACATGCTCTGTTTTATTTTTTCCTGACTGAAATTCTTCTCATTTGACTTCCATGTTTGACTGTTTTGATCTTCATAGTAAATCAGTCATTTTCTCCTGTAGTTCTGCCTTTGGTAGCTTAATTTTCGCCATCCTCCTGAATATTTCATCAGCCTCTGTGTATTTTGAGAATGTAGGCTTGTTAACAAATAAGTGTTTCACCTGATGTTGCAGGTAAAACAGGTTCTCAAAATTCTTGTAAAGTACCTTCCCTGTGGGAATACCTTGCATGGCTGAGTTATTGGCTTGCTCCTTAGCCACTTCTCTCATCTTCTTATCATAATCATCCTAATTCATTATTTTATCATGAATAACTAATGGATTTGGAATGCCTTTTTGTCTGAGAGTGTCAAACTTCATCATGACTATTGTGATGGAAACCTCCAAAAATGTTTTGGAATTTTTCTTCTAGATGTATCATCAAATTATTTTTACAAATAACCTTCATAACTTCTAGGATGGTTTCTTTTCTATCACTGATTCCAATTTCTTCTAACTCTTTCTTGTTCTTGGAATTAAGAAATTTGATGATTTCATTAGCCTCTTCGGGATTCTTTCCAAGTTCTTCTTTGATCTTCTGGATAGCTTCTCTTGCTGCTTTGACTAAGGCTTTTTGTTCATATTTATCTTGTATGGACGGCCAAATATCATTGACAGCTTCAATGATTTTGGCCCAAAGTTGTTGCTCGGCTTGTGCCATGGGTTATTTTAGTGTTAGATCTTTCTCTAACTTCTTTAATTTCTCATTCAACCTGTTTACCTTTTGCTCTTCATTCTTGTGCATTATATTAGAAAGTTTCTTTTCATCTTCCAGACTTTTAAGTTGTTCTTTAATTCTATTAATTTCATTTGTCTGAACATAAATGTCATACATAGATTTTACCAGTTTTCTTGCTTCATCTGTACAGGGTCCCCTGCAAGCTGCGAAACTGGTCCATTTTGTACATTTTTTTATTATATTTAGTCTAATGCAGGGGTTTTGGGGTGGGTCAAAGCCCCTAAAGCATTGTAAATGGGTCAAGGGTAGACCAAGAGTCCGCAAACCATGGTTTGCGGACCATTGGATGTGTAGGCTAAAATAGTATAAGTAGTTGAACCTTTTTGAGTTGTAGGACAGAATAAGAATGATAAGAGATTACTGCTAAGTGCGAATCAATAGATCTAGTTAGGGTTGTTGGGTAAGGACTCCTGCTACTGTGTGCATGGAGGGCCTTTTTCCTGATGTGTGCAGTCCCTGCTACTGTGTGTGCAGGTTGGGTTTTGGGGTATTGTAAGTAGATCTAAAATATTAATGAATGCGAAAGTATTGTTGACTATCTGAATCCACTAGAATTACTGTGATATGAATCTGTGATGTTTTATTACTTAATATATGTTGTTGTGTTATTGATTTAAGCTGTGAACATACTTGTGTTACTTATTTATGATGTGATCTGGGGTTGATATGTTTTACTTCATTCAATAATATCTGGAATAGCTGCATTATCATTATATGAGTTCATACTCTGTTGATTTTTGTGAGTATCATTGTTGTTGTGCACGTGGATGTGAAGGGAACCTGTAGATATAGGCTATGTAATACAAGATCTGGTCACTATAAGGGTGAACGTAGCTCTGCTTGACTTACCTACCCTCTCCCAGGGTGCGGAAACCCGGTTCCAGCACCCACCCATACTACTTCGGGTGGGACTTTGGCCTACGCAAGCAGGTCACTACCGAAAGGGCCAGTAGTATAGAGGTTTGTTGGCAAACCTTGAACATCCGAACCTAGGTCAGGACCCCTCGAGCCAACAAATGGTTTTTTTTTCTGGGACCTGGAGCATTTTGAGAGAGGGATTGGGTAATTCCAAGGCCGTACTGGAAGCCTGAGAGAAATGAAATTTATGGATGGTTTGAACAACAAGTTCAGGAATTTGCCATAAAATAAAACCGCAATGAGAGGTTGACCACCGAATAGTGGAAGAATAAGTACATTTTCACATAGATCTACGAGATCCTCTTTGTAACAATTGTGATCGAGCTCCAGGAGTGGCTCGCAAGACTGGTAGAATTTCAGAAGTGTTGGAAGGATGAGCGGATCACAGAGTTGACCCCCGAACTAATCCAGCAGTTAGAAAAGACTGATAACACCATCACTCGCATAGTGGACCATTGGGTAGACAATGTGTTAAGAGGATTTGTGACAGAATTTGTCATCGATCAGTTTTTCTCCTACTCTGAAGCAGAGCGAAGATTCTTCACAAGGTTTCGAGGTAAGTTTCTGAATACCTTACCATCGCTAATCAAGATATTATTATGAGAAAAGAGTATTCTGTGTAGCCATACTGAGTGAATGACCTCTGATCTGGACGAGAGCACAACGCGAAGTGGCAAATACTACAAGACCAACCTAGAAGGAGATATATTGGTCTACAGTCTGGTAAGGGAAGCAGCTTCGCAGAGTCCTCCAGCCACTCTGCTTTCAAACCAGCCTAGAGGTAAGAATTCACCTACCCCTCTGCCGCTAGAAGACGACATGGCTGCGTACATGAAGTTGCCGACCTTTAAGGGTGTGGGGGATGAAGACATGGATCAGTTATGGTTTGTCACAGGATCGGTATGGACTGCGTAAAACGTAGCTAGTGATGTGGTGAAAAGGGCACAGTTGTCCCTTGCCTTTGAAGGAAGAGCTTTGGACTAGTACATGGGATACATCAGCCAAAACACAAATGCAACCATTGAATATATTAAGAACGCCCTGAAACAGTAGTTCAAGAAACCTAAGTCCTACTCCCAAATCGTGGTTGATCTAAAGGATTTCAAGCAAGGGCCTTTTGACTCTATGTGGGAGGTCGATCAGCGACTGAAGAAGGTGATCAGAGAAGGGGGATTCCAATATGATGATAGACAACACATGGAATGTGTTAAGTCCCTATATTTATAGTGTAGTCCCTTATTATGTTAGTGTATCCCCCCTTATTGTTATTTTTGTACCCCTGTAACCCCCATATTGTTATTATTGTGCCCTTACATTATTATTGTTAGGTCGACAAGGATTACATTGTGGCCCCACTAGGATTATATTGTGGCCCCATGGACTCCTATATATAGAAGGAGGTTTTAGTCATTTGTATCATCCAATAATTGTTCATTCATGTAATTTATTGGAGGTTTCCCCCTCGAAGTGGCTTATTTCTAAGGCTATGATATCTCTTTTCTTCTATTTTTGGAGTTGGTTTCACAACATTTGGTATCAGAGCTTTGAGATTCTAGGGTTTCGCTCCTCCAAACAGGTTGTCGTGGAATTTTCGCTATAACTTTTTTTCTACGAAGGCTCAGAAGCTAAAATTTTTAGAGTGCAAAGCTGAAATATGAAGGAACATCATCACAAAATTTTAGAGCTTGGTTCGCAATATTTTTGGAGATATGATCTGTGGAATTTAGGTCTTTTTGCAGGCTCCTGAATTTAACCTAAACATGTCATCGTGGAATTTTTGATATAATTACTTTTCTACGAAGGTTTAGAAGTTGAAATTTTTAGAGTGTGAAGCCTAAATCCTGAGGAATATCGTCACAAAATTTCAAAGCTTTGTTCGCAATAGTTTCAGAGATATGGTCTGTGGAATTTAAGGATTTTTCAAGCTCCTGAATTTCATCTCAAAGAGGTGATCATGGGAAAATCTTCATAGCGCTCTCTCTGAGCATCGGATTGGAATGTCATAAAAAGTGGCCAAAAGTACACAGATTTTAGTTTCCTGTCAATAAATGTTAGAGCCGAAGGTGGAAACAGTGACACATGGAAAGTCGTACAAGTTCGCTCTACCGAACCAGTCCATAATTAGGTCATTGTAGGAGATTCGGCACAACTTTATCTTAAAGAATTCAAATTAAGTTAGACCTGTGGCATTCTAAAGAGAATTCAGAGGGCTACCTCAGTGCCAAATTTTAGATATTGAATATCTGAAATCACAAAGGTAATTCAGTTTCAATATCGAGCTCCTCAAAATCAAGAAAAAGTTGTGTATTTGGTTTTTAAAATTGCATAACGTTTCTTTGAAAAAGTAGTTTGAAGTGATTCCAAGGGCATATTTTAGAATTTTTATCATATTGGGTTCTATAATATAATTCCATACCCATTAAGCCTTCAAAAATCTATACTATGACGCATGAAGAGGAAGAATTGCAGTATGAGATATCAAAATTACAGTACCAAGTGCAACAAAATTTGATCTTACGAAGAGCAACCGAAGATGACATAGATGGTTTAAAATCAGAAATGAAGGATAAGTTGGATGTTTTGAAGGATCAAATAATAGCTAATATGGATGATAAATTAGTGGAAGGTCACATCGAGCATCAACAACAAGTTCGCCAACTCTCAAAGGATAACCTAACAGGAAGATCAACATCACATCGAAAGAATTTCTGAAGCAATCACAGAAACAAGAAATTGACAAGTACGATCAATTTCAGAGTATCTCAGCAAGTGGAAGAACTTTCCTGTAGAAGATTCCACATGGGAGGATGAGAATTTTATACTGAAGTATCAAGAAATAATCAAGCGTTGAGGACAACACTTGTTTGAAGGAGAGGGGCATGTTAAGTCCCTATATTTATAGTGTAGTCCCTTATTATGTTAGTGTATCCCCCCTTATTGTTATTGTTGTACCCCTGTAACCCCCATATTGTTATTATTTTTCCCTTACATTATTATTGTTAGGTCGGCTAGGATTACATTGTGGCCCCACTAGGATTATATCAGGTCTCATGGACACCCAAGTATATAGAAGGAAGTTTTGGTCATTTGTATCATCCAAGAATTGTTCATTCATGTAATTTATTGGAGGTTTCCCCCTCGAAGTGGCTTATTTCTAAGGCGTTGATATCTCTTTTCTTCTATTTTTGGAGCTAGTTTCACAACAGAATGGTTTATTGCTATGTTGCTACCTCACCTGCGCGTACCTATCGGGCACCAAACTTTCGAATCGCAGGAGAAGCCCTTGGAAGGTGCCATGAAGTTAGACGTTGCACCTCAAAACGATACTTAGTTGGGCATTCAACAGATCCAAGGATAGCTGGAAGCGATGCGCATAGAGATCCAGAACCTGCGAAAGGAACGAGGGGCGGAGGCTAGCCCTGAGAGATGGTGCATACAATGCCGGGTGAATGGCCATACCAAGGATAACTTTCCTCTATTAGCAGACTATATGCAGGCTGGGGGACCTAGCCCATTACGCCCTAGGGAAGCTGCGAGACCCAGTGGTCTAGCGCTATGGTGGGATGACTGTCGTGTCGCAGGGCTGAACGATACCAACCACTGTCCCCGCCTTGCTGCGTATGTTCCAGAGATAAAGTAGCAATGGTGTAGGTTCTACAGATTGGTGGGACATGATGAACAGAACTGATGGACATATGATCTGATGATTGATCGGGGAAACTTATACAGAGTACAATCAGACCCTGCATCACCGAGAACCCCCGTAGGTATAGGTGGCTCCCCATCAAGGGGCAAGGGAGGAGAGCGCGGTGGAAGTGCAGGACGGGGACGAGGTCATCTAATCTGTTATAACTTTGGAGAAGTAGGACACTTTGCAAGGGACTGCTCGAATCCCACTAGGAAATCCTGCCGATATTGCAAACAGTTGGACCATGTGATTGAAGATTTCCCAATCTTGATAGAAAAAATGCAGGAAAATCAGTCGACACCTACGCAGAATGTGCAGATAATTAAGGTTGAGCTACGAGACAAAGATCCAAGTGTGAATGTGGTGACACGTAGTGGAATGGCCACCAGGGGACCTAAGGAGGAGGCTGCGATGGAACCTCTGATCCAACAAGTTGTTAGTAAAAAAGAATGTTTGGACCTAAAAAGGGGGAAAGAAACATTTGTCACAGCTCACAAGGACTTTTTTGATGTAGAGGCAGCTACTTCTCGGCCACCTGTGAACCTCAAGGTAGATGAGGAGGTCGAGCCCTTTTTGCAGGCATGTATGAAGCTACTTCGTAACCCAATGGTCGTGGAGAATATTCACGCATTAATAGATAGCTACGCAGTGCGACCCAATCTACCTCCGGAGGTCAAGGATGTGCACAAGCTATAAAGGTATAAAAAAAGCACAGGAAGAGAAATGCAGCTGTCTGCGCAGATTGGTGACTACGATATGAGTCATGTTATTTTGGACCTAGGGTCAGATGCAAACGTGTTACCTAAACAGACTTGGCAAAGAATGGGAGAGCCTAAGTTGGAATAGTCCACTATTCAGCTACGCATGGGAAATCAACAAAAAATCATCCCACTAGGAGGGTTGTCTAAAATTACGGTGGATATCGTAGGAGTAAAGGCCCGAGCCAACTTTGAAATAATTGAAATTGTAGAAGATGCAGACCCCTACCCTGCGCTCTTAGGGCTGGACTGGGCCATAGATATGGGCGGTATCATTAACCTCAAAAAGAGAAGCATGGTGTTTGAGAATAACGGTACAAGGGTGATAGTACCATTAGATCCTACAGAAGGTAAACGATACACAGAGCCAGTGCGCGATGAAGAGGAGGTGGATCACATTTATAAGTTGACTACGCGGGACGAAGATTGGATCAACCCCACGGTAGAAGGAGTACTCTGTTGGGAAAAGGACAGTGAATGCTTCTCTGACTCTGATGAGGAGATGGAGAATCGGAAAAACCGATTGCACGATGTCTCGGTGCTGCGAGATCTTCGAGTCACAAGGGACTTCCATTGCATTTCCTTAGAGGTAAGATACCTACCCTACTTTGATGATTCTGGTAGCATTAAAGAATTTTTGCGAGCATTCAAAGCAGAGGTTCCCAAGGGACGAAGGCTATGGGCCCTTAAGCTAGCCATGTGTGGAAAACCTGTGCGCTGGTGAGAGACGCATGAGGAGGCATTCCAGGATTGGGAGGAATGTCAGGATATGATGATCCTGCGATTTGAAGCCCTAATTGGTGTGCGGTTCAAACCATTCCTTGGATCGGAAGATCCACGCGAATATATGTTTACATGGGAAGAACAGTGGTGTGACAGGACGACTAAGGAGTGGGTTCACCTACTGATTCATGACCTAGGGCCACTTCCATATGCATGGTATTTAGATGTGCAGCTACATCGACGCACCTGCCACTGGGGGACGTTGAAGGAAGAGTTCCTTGGAACATTTGGGTTAGTAGGCGAGACCGGGGTGCTTGACACAGTCCTGCGAGACATTGACACTAGGGTGTGGGGTGAATCACACCTGTTTATCACACCAGAATTACCCACATGGAAAACACGCATACCAAGCATGGTAAACTACCGTAGCCTAGCCCCAACAGAGGGTAAGGATGATCCACAAGCTGTGTTTGACTCATAATTGGAAGGGGTGTGCACGAATATTGAGCCACTCAGGCTGAGTTATCATATATTCAGAAGGCAGAGTTATCATATATTCGACGACTCTCACAACAAGGAAACAATTGCAGTCACTCCTCGGCCATGCAGGATATTACAGAAAGTTTGTTTGGTAATATGCACTACTTATAGCGCCTATGAGAGACTTGTTTACGCAGGGGATCCGGTCCGGTTGGGATGACACCTGTCGCAAAAAAATGTCTTTGGCTGAGAAGTACCTTAAGAATAAGCCTGTGTTGGGGAGGATGCGAAAGAGGCACGAGTGTTTATTCCAAGCTCAGTAGGTACACAGAATGCACATAGGGAGCAAAAAGTGACAGTTGGAACAAGAGAATCGGGTAGAGAGGAGAAATTACCGTTCAATGGAGTGGGCGGCTGGCAATTAATGGGGTGATTCCTTGAGATTTTTTACCGTTTACTTTATGGTAAGCTACGAGTGACATTCACCCTACCGTTGGATGACCATAGGCACTATAAAGTAGGATGGCTAGCTCAGACAACAATTTCGTATTACTTCCGTAACTTGTATGTAGTTTTTCTATGCTGCACGATTTTTTGCGCCTGTGGCATCCTGTTCATGGCAAAGAAACCAACTCATGCTGTTGATAGGCCCCCAGAATCAAGCATCCATGTTCCCATTAAAATACCAGCTCCTAGTCTCGTGGAAGCTTCGGTACCTACAGAGCCCGAACAGGAGGAAGTCATGATTGGGTCGAGGAATGAGGAAATTGATAGGATAATTGCACTCTGGCTCCCTGGGTGGAGGAGTGGCTTCATCCCTGGCAAACAGAGCACCGAAGGGACCTACACAACTATTGACCCCAAGGAAACCACAGGATCAAGCGAGAGGGGTTCGGACGCAGCTGCAGAAAGGGACTCACAGCTACCACAGATCGCCAATAAGGACGTCGGGGCCGGTCCGAAGCTGGCACTTATCGTGCAAAGGACAAATAACCAATCTACCACCTCCCTCTAGACTATAAAGTGGCCAGGCGATACTGACAAAGGTCCCCAAAAAAATCAGCGCGCCGAATGCCAAGAATATCATGCGATGGTCACGCTCACTGACGATGACCTCGAACAAATCATAGACGCAATTACACTAGCCATAGAGGATAGATGGGCAACCATAATGGAACAACAGAAGGCTGCAATTGACACAGAAGGCTGCAATTGACACTTTTCAGACCGAGCTCCGCGCCCTCCAGTGAAATGTAGATATGCTGCAGACCAGCGTAATTCAGAGATGAGCTCCCTTGGCAATCAGAAGTACCATGCTAGCACATAAAGAAAGCCATCTTTGTTCTTTGCCTAGCACTTCCCTGGTAGGAACCCAACTCCAAATAAATATAGGGGTACACTTGGATCTGGCTAAGTTTCCCAACGAGGCATTACAGGGTCTCCACACCGCTGTGATCTATGAAACCCACCGATGAGACCTAGAGGTGCATCAACAGCTCGGTATGGCCAAGCGGGCCCTCACGTGGAAAGACGCAGAAATTTCCCTCGCTATATCGCAGCAGGTGGATCTTGAAATAGTGATCCACCAGCTCTGCACAGAGGTTCTGGACGGAATCCCGGTTGCAGCTACACCTCGGGCCAAGGTAGAAAGTATGGTCACAGCAGTAAAAGCGTCTCGAATGGAAATGCAGACCATCAAGGCACAATTGGAGAAGAAAATATCTGAATTACAGGCCACATGCAGCCTACCATGCCGTCGGGGGTTCAAGCCCAGCACGCAACGCTGGTGGCCAAAGCTACGAACACCATCACAAAGCAGATTTCTCAGGGCACCTAATTGCTAGAATCAGCCATGCAGCTCTAGACCACGGTCCAGTTCAACCCGATCCTCCGAATGGTCAATCAGGACTTACGACAATAGGAAAATCTTTCGCACAGGTCAAGGCTACATTGCCCACCTTGGTTCTTGCACAATGGTTAGCACATTTGCGGACCAACAGAACTCTCCAGGATGCGATTGAGAAACTCCGGAACCAGAAGTACGTCATGGAGGAATGATTAAAGCCATGGGCTTCCATAGCCCTCCAGCTCTCACAAGATGCAGATGGTGCGACCACACAACTAAACCAGACATTGGAAAACGTCAATACGGCAACCAAAGGGCCAACATACCAAAATCTTGTGGACCTCGCGCAGAGCGCCACGGCCCAAATTCAAGAGGTGCTGCCTCCACTAATCGCCACCCTCACTGCACTACACGCATAGGTGGAGAGCCTACCGTCGCAGTGACTCGGGACGAGTCACAAGATTGTGTTGGGGGACTATTGGAACAAGGTCCCGTGGAAGCTGTGAAACTACTCCATTTTTTACATTTTTTGATTATATTTAGTCTAACGCAGGGGTTTTGGGGTGGGTCAAAGCCCCTAAAGCATTGTAAATGGGTCAAGGGTAGACCAAGAGTCGGCAAACCATAGTTTTCCGACCATTGGATGCGTAGGCGAAAATAGTATAAGTAGTTGAACCTTTTTGAGTTGTAAGACAGACTAAGAATGATAAGAGATTGCTGTTAAGTGCAAATCAATAGATTTGGTCAGGGTTTTTGGGTAAGGACTCATGATGTTGTGTGCACGGAGGGCCTCTTTCCTGATGTGTGCGTGGAGGGCCTCTTTCCTGATGTGTGCGGACACTGCTGCTGTGTGCACAGGTTGGATTTTGGGGTATTGTATGTAGATCTGAAAGATTAATGAATTCGGAAGTATTGTTGACTATCTGAATCCACTAGAATTACTGTGATATGAATCAGTGATGTTTGATTACTTAATATATGCTGTCGTGTTATTGATTTAAGCCACGAACATAATTGTGTTACTTATTTATGATGTGATCTAGGGTTGATCTGTTTTACTTCATTCAATAATATCTAGAACAGCTGCGTTATCATTATATGATTTCATACTTTGTTGATTTCTGTGAGTATCATTGTTGTTGTGCACGTGGATGCGAAGGGAATCTATAGATATAGGCTCTGTAATACAAGATTTGGTCACTATAAGGGTGAACGTAGCTCTGCTTGACTTACCTACCCTCTCCTAGGGTGCGGAAACCTGGTTCCAACACCCACCCATACTACTTCGGGTGAGACTTTGGCCTGCGCAAGCAGGTCACTGCCGAAGGGGCTAGTAGTATAGGGGTTTGTTGGCAAACCTTGAACATCCGAACATGGGTCAAGACCCCTCGAGCCAACAGTTGTGCTATTGTTGTTGAAGACTTCATTGCTGAAGTTATTGTTGAGGTGACTGGAAGTGTTGTAGCCATTGGGACTTTAGGAGCTAATGATTCTGCCAATGTGGAAGGTACAATTATTGTGACTACAGGGATTACAGTGGCAGGAAATTCTTCTTTGGCCTTTTTCTCCTGGACCAACTTGTCCATTTCATTCTCATTTATTTGATTTGGGCAGTTAACTGAAGTATGACACTCATCATCTCATCTTTTTTATTTATATCTTCTAATACTTCCTTTTCTTGAGGATGTTTTGTAGGAGGAAGCTTAATTTTCTTCTTTAATGCATCAATGTCTGCATTCTTCTTTTTAATCAGTTCATCTGCAACTTTGACATTACTAGTATCATATCCTACTTCAATAACCAAATATTCTAGTGATTTGATTCTTTTTTCCTTAGCTTGAGAGGATGCCTCTTCCAACTTGAGCTGGTCTTTGATGTTTGCAAGAGTGTTTTGAAGCTTCTGTACACTCATGGCCTTATTTGTCATTGTGGAGTAAAGCGTTTCACCAGCTTGTTTGTGAAATTCTATTTGATCAATAGGATGAAGATCATCTACTTGAACTTCATATGAGAACTTTTTATAATCAGCTGATGATTTAAGATGTTTTTCTTTAGGCTGCAGGAAGGTCATTTTCATTTTTCTAGTCTTATAGTCAAAAGAAGAAATTAATCTGCTTTGGTCACTGGGTGTCTGTTTCCAATATTGTTGTATGTATCAGTCTTCAAAGCTTCATTTTTAATCTTTATCTCTTTGTATTTCTGCATAATTTCCATCTCTTTCTCTGTTGGTTTGTTGGAAGAAGATACTTCAACACAGTGCTACTTCTGAATAAGCTGAGTGTTTGAAGTTGTAGGTTGAGGTATTTCTTCAATCACTGTAGGAGGTGCATTTCCTTTGTTGTTGTATTTGTATCAATCACTTCTATTGTTTCTACTCCTTCATTGACAGGATTTAATTTAGGCTTCTTCATGTACTTTAATTTAAATTTTGTTTCATTTGTAGTCTCTGCAGTATATGATCCTTCCTCTCTGATTCTCTTTGAGCTTTTATCTTCTTGGGCTGGATTCTACAAAGTTTGACTAGTATCACCTTGCTTCTCTGCCTCAATCAAGGTGTTCTCCAACCATTCAGACTGATTGGGGAATTTCTTAATATTTGGTTTATTCTCATGCACATAAGGATTTAGTTTGTATTTAACTCTTCGTTTACTTATTACTCCTAGAGGATCATAATACCACAGAAAACTTTTACTAAATTTAAACTCTTGTAAAAAAATTTCAGCCTCTGGACCTGCATCTCTACTATTACAAATGAAAGGGCCAACCTGATTCTTTACTTTGAACTATGTCTTTTTATTGGCTACTAAGAAATTGATTGAATTAGAATTAAGAATTTTTTTTATATACTCAAGGGAAAATAACCTCATTGGGAGGTATTTGGGCAGTTTATATGGAATAAGATTTGATGCATATACTCTTATCTCAGTCTGGTTTTGGTACAAGTACCAATCTCCTGTTCTATTATGTTCTGACAACTGTAGGACCTTTTTAATCTCCTCACTGATTCTGGGTTACATTTTGTTTTTCATCATATTGACCATAGGATGAATGAAGGAATCAATAAAATCTATACAGGTGGACTGTGTGAAATCTTTTCTTATTAAAGGAGTCCAAAATATGACTAACTATGGGTTTCCTTCAACTTCTATCTTCTGAAGGTTGAAGGCAAATTTCTCAGACTGAAAGTATAAAAACATGTGGAATAGGACTAAGGAATACTTGAAAACACCTTCTTTAGGAATTTTGACCAACTATTCATGAATATTATCAGCTATCTATTCGGAAAAATTGAAAATGGTAACAGGAGGCTGACCAGGTGTGAAGGTAGATAAAAAACCTAGTACTGCAACATCAACATGTTCATCTGTGAATTATCCAAGAATAAAAGACAACATGCTAATGATATGTTTGGTTCTTTTAGAAAATTTTGCAGATGGGTATGGAGGATCTATCTTGGGAATTTCTACAGAGGAAGGCATGAAATTTTGGAATATCTAGAACCTCTTGGGGAAGTCCAGATTCAGGTATAGCTATGTAAGAGCTTCAATGGACAAAGAGGTTTCATCTGGTCTGGATTTGATCTGGAGAATTTGGTTGATTGACTTAGCAGGTATTAGTAATCGGAATTTCTTTTCCAGGGTTTATTATGGCTCTTTGATCAGGGAAATACCAATACTGACAAAGTCTGATTACTTCTAGGCACTGGAAAGTTTGTGGGAATACATACTTTGGCAAAATGGATTCCCAGATGAAAACCTCATCTGCTTGGTCTATGGATTTTTAATGGCTCTAGCAGTGGAGCTCAAGAATATTAAATGTTGCAACTGTGTCATTAATATTAAAATCTTTATCATCCATGGGAGTGTGTTCTACATCTACGATAGGGGGCTGCAGAGGATTAACATATACAATACTTTTGGAAGCCATTATTTTGTTAATTTCTTCAATTGATTAATCTTTTGACTTAGAAAAAATGGATTTAGGCCTGTAGGAGCACCTCAGACAGATGATTTACAGTTTGCAAACTAATTTAGGATGAAACGAGGGTCTTTCTATGGTCTTCAAAGGTATAAAATTGTTCAATTGATTAATCTTTGTGATTAAAACAGTCTCGAGCCGCAGAATTTCTCTGCAAATATGTCCAGGGTTTGCAGAAAATGATTTTGGATGGCAAGAATGCTTTCTTCAGGTCTGCATATGGCTTCTAAATGATTCAATTAATCAAATTGTTCTTTTTGTGACAAAAATCAATCTCACGACCTCAAATTTCTGTAAAAGGATGCCTAGGGTCTATAGGAAAGGATTGAAAGGCACAAAAGGTTTCCTATACTCTGCAAAGGCTTCTATTTTTATTAAATTACTTATTACTTTTTCTTTGTATCAAGAAACAGGCCTTTTCTTTACGGAATACTTGGGAAAAATGAAGATTTTGCTTCACATAAGGGTTTCTAAAGCAATGAAGGTTCTTTGAAGCTTCTGGTCTTTATAATGCTTCAATTCGGTTCTATAATGTCTTGAATTCTAGTGAAAAAGGCTTGAAAAAAGATCGGTTAAGTGATCTGGTTGCTTAAAAAATGGTCGGCAACACTCTTTTAGCGCAAAACTGTAACAGAAAGTGGTAAAGGACTAACAAAGGGCAGCATATATGCATTTTTTATCAAACAATGTTTACATTGAATGTGTGGTCAATTTGAATTGATAGGGTGGTTTGCGCAACAGGCAGGAGAAAACCACTCAATGGTTTTCGCATGAACGAAAGGTGGTTAGCGGTATAATTTTGATCGATGCGATCGAATAGAAACTTGCCACGTAGTAGGGAAGTGAGCTCTGCAAACCGCGCATTTCGCAAGGTTGGGATATGGTTAAGGATCGAGTTATCAGATGTGTGATCAGCAATGCTGGCCGTTGGATTTGATCTATTAAGATCTGACAGATGGAATGATGGGATGGAGTCGTTGGGTTTTAAAGGCATGGGACCCGGGACTTATGCTATGTGGTAGGTTATATGTATGAAAACTATGGTTTAATACATATATTCGGGGATTAATACATAGTCAATGGGGCTAGGGAAAGTGTGACTTATGGATAGGCAGGGCTTATAGTAGGTGGGTCTGGGATATATAACATGTGGGGAATATTATACCATATGTTAAAATAAAATAAGGGTTGGGAATAATATATATGCGGGAATTATTTTTTAATACTGGATAAAAAGGTATATAATGTAGCAGTTAAATATAATAAAGTTAAGTGTTAATAATGATATATGAGGGGGATTTATCATTAAGTTTTAATGTAAAAACTTATGTCAGAGAGGGATATCTATAATAGTGCCCGACATATAGATTTAAGCATTTAGACTTAGGATAAATTATTTTTATGGGTTTTTGGGTATTTTTAAATGAAAAGGGAAATTAGTATAGGGGTTTTACTTTTCCCAAGGATAAATGTGCATTTTAACTTAGGAAAAGGGGCTTTTTGCAAGAGGTAAAAATGTGAAATAAGGGGAAAGAGTAAAAATGAAGGGGATGGGGTATTTTTACAAGGGGAATGATTTTGAAAGGAATTTAGTAAATGAAATGATCACGTTTCTGCTCTCCATGCCTTGCAAAAACTACTTCTGCCTACCCATTTGCTACCCTAACATTTTTTCTTCATTTACATGGGTGCATTTGAGCTTGTAGACCCTTATTCATTTTCCTTTTAAACTGCAAACTAACTAATTCTATCCTTATTTCTTCCAAGGGCTCAGATTAAACTGTTGAGCTCCTTATTATTCTCTACCTCACTACTGATCTGCCAAGATTAAATAGTTTGGCTAGATCTTTATTCTCTATCTATCAACATGAAATTTAAAGCATGAAAAGTTAAGATTAAGCAGTTTGATTTTGATGTATTGTGGAATTTTTAACAAGTTTCACACAATATTATTTTGCAAAGTGAAGTAAAAAGGAGTGGCATTTGAATTTGCATCACTTTCATTTTTTATTTTTATCTCTTTTTTTGTTTGGGGTTCATTTTTTATTCTTTTTTGATCTTTTTTCTTTCAAGTCCTTTGATTTTTCTTTTAGGGCTTTTACTCTCTTTACATTTATTTTTATTTTTATAATATGAGAAAACAATTTTGCAGAATGCAAAGTATGTACATATTACAAGACTAATCAAAGTCAATTCAAAATTATGAATCCTATTATTATAGGACCCTAACAAAAAGCACCAGATAAAATCGACATGTTATTAAAGAATATCACTTTTATATCAGTGACGATCGTACACATGATACACATTTTGTAAAACATTGTTTTGATAAGATTTATGCCTCATTGAAAGGTTGTGGAATAAAATTTAATAAACATTAGATATGGTCAGATGGATGCACAAGTCAATTCAAATCTTCACAATCATTATTTTGGTTGTGTCATCTTCATATGAAAACCCGCATTAAACATTGTTGGAATTTCTTTGACCCTCGTCATGGAAAAGGAGAACATGATGGTGTAGGGGCATGTATAAAATGAGCACTTCGAATATATCAATGTACCACTTTGCACATTGACTTGTCTCAGTTAAACAAGTTTTTCAATGGTGCATCACTGCACTAAGCCGTGAGACTAACCGGTCAAGAGAAGTATGAAGGTACATGTACATATATACAAATTAACTTGCATATATATGTGTGTGTGTGTGTGTGTGTGTGTGTGTGTGTGTGTGTGTAAATTTAATATACATCATCTAATTTTTATTAATTTTCTAATTTTAAAAATTATTTATCACAAAGATTATATTTAATTGTGTTTTAAATAACATATTTATATTCTTGTTTGAATTTTCCATATAGGTTTTTTTGGCATATTGGGATCCAAGATGTAGATAGATCGATTGGAAATGACGTTGAAACAATAAAAGGGACTCGAAAATTGCATTCAATTAAAACAAAGGAGTACCAAAATGTGTTTTCATTTGATAAAAGAAAATATTCTTGCTGTTGTCATGTTTTCATAGACGACACAGAATCCAATAATGTTTTTGAAAACAAAATGTATGTAAAAGATTAGCAACATACAAAACTAAATACAAAGGGGAAAATGTTTGTTGCAAACTTTGAAGAGATGCAATTAGAGGAGACTATAGTATCATCTGAATTTGGTCGAGTTTATGATCTTGTTAAAGACGGTAGCATTTCAATTGCTTTCAAATGATAGAGATCTAGAAATAGATAATAAAATCAAGTACACATGTTAATTTCAAAGTTAATTTTTCATGTTAATTATGATATAAATTTATGTACTTGTTTTATTGCGCAAGAGATGTTTTTGATGTAGTTGCACCTACTAACAACATAGAAAATGTCAAGTATTATTTGATGCGTCGCACTGAACGAAAGATGAAATTATTGGAAAACTATGATGATAATGGGTTTATATATGACAGATGGTATATTATAATGAAAGGTTGTTTTTTTCCAACAAACTTCTCAAAGTAAGGATTTTGTTTGCTTTCAAGACTATGAACCTGATGGCATAAGTTGTCAATATAGTCACTTGGTGTGTGCAGCACGCATAAAGTTTATAGAAGTTCAATCAAAGAAAAATTGAAAATTAAGAAATGGAAAATGTCAAACTCTGACCATGAACGGATCATTGAGGATGGAATTCCATTATATTTTTTTTTAATGAACTGTCCAACAATTTATTCTCCTTGGATTCATCTTTGAGAACTTGCAAAACACAAGTACAAAATGTTAGCCTTTATTTTTGTGCATTCTTAAGTTTTACATTATTATATGTATATTTTATGTTATGTACAAGTGTTTGCACATGTACATTATTTTTGCACATGCACACAACAAGTGATTTAAACATGTACACATACATGTAGATTCTTTGGTCTTAAATGATTTCATACATTATCTGGTATGAGATAGTTAATTTTATGTCATTATTGCAAAATATATGTATCTAGCATATTTGATATAATGCAAATTTTAAGTTATGATATTATTTTAGACATCTAAAACAAATTATAATAATATTCATTCTTGAATGCAAAATGTATGGTGTGTTTTGTAATTTAACCATCTATAACTGTTTTAAATGACACATGATCATGTGCAAAATGTACACCTAAATGTCACTTTTAATAGACATGTCCTAATTATATAACATTCATACATGTTCAAATGCATTTAACATGTACCACGTGTATTTTTTAATTTTCAATTTCAATCTAGATTCATTTTAAATAACAAATGACAAAACAACTTGAAATTTAAAAACAAAACATTTAATCTAAGATTTAATCTAAGTTAACATTATAACAAGTCACCATGTATGCAAAATGTAATGTAACTAAATGCAAATGTACTTCAATCATTGTTACATATTCATGAACTTAAATATGTAAAACCATCTATAATTGTTTTAAATGACACATGATCATGTGTGCAAAATGTACCCACCCCTAAATATCACTTTTAATAGACTTGTCCTAATTATATAACATTGATACATGTTCAAATGCATTTAAAATGTACCACATGTGTTGTAATTTGCAATTTCAATCTAGATTCATTTTCAATAACAAATGACTAAACAACTTGAGCTTTAAAAACAAAACATTTAATCTAAGATTGAATCTAGAAGTTAACATTACAACAACTCATCATGTATGAAAAATGTAGTGTAACTAAATGCAAATGTACTTCTTGATCATTTTTACATATTCATGAACTTAAATATCTATAATTGTTTTAAATGACACATGATCATGTGTGCAAAATGTACCCCTGAATATCACTTTTAATAGACATGTCCTAATTATATAACATTCATAAATGTTCAAATGCATTTAACATGTACCACATGTGTTGTAATTTGCAATTTCAATCTAGATTCATTCTAAATAACAAATGAAAAAACAACTTGAGCTTTAAAACTAAAAAAATTAATCTAAGATTGAATCTAAGTTAACATTATAACAACAAGTCATCATGTATGAAAAATGTAATGTAACTAAATGCAAATGTACTTCAATCATTGTTACATATCCATGAACTTAAATATGTAAAACCATCTATAATTGTTTTAAATGACACATGATCATGTGTGCACAATGTACACCTAAATATCACATTTAATATACATGTCCTAATTATATAGCATTCATACATGTTCAAATGCATTTAACATGTACCACTTGTGTTTTGTAATTTGCAATTTCAATCTAGATTCATTTTAAATAACAAATGACAAAACAACTTCAACTTTAAAAACAAAAAATTTAATCTAAGATTGAATCTAAGTTAGCATTATAACAAATCATCATGTATGTAAAATGTAATGTAACTAATGCAAATGTACTTCAATCATTGTTACATATTCATGAACTTAAATATGTAAAACCATCTATAGATGTTTTAAATGACACATGATCATATGTGAAAAATGTACCCCTAAATATCACTTTTAATAGACATGTCCTAATTATATAACATTCATACATGTTCAAATGCATTTAACATGTACCACATGTGTTGTAATTTTCAATTTCAATCTAGATTCATTTTAAATAACAAATGAAAAAACAGCTTGAGCTTTAAAAACAAAACATTTAATCTAAGATTGAATCTAGAAGTTAACATTATAACAACTCATCATGTATGCAAAATGTAATGTAACTAAATGCAAATGTACTTCTTGATCATTGTTACATATTCATGAACTTAGATATGTAAAACCATCTATAATTGCTTTAAATGACACGTGATCATGTGTGCAAAATGTATCCCTAAATATCACTTTTAATAGGCATTTCCTAATTATATAACATTCATACATGTTCAAATGCGTTTAACATGTACCACATGTGTTGTAGTTTGAAATGTCAATATAGATTCATTTTAAATAACAAATGACAAAACAACTTGAGCTTTAAAAACAAAACATTTGTTCTAATATTGAATCTAAGTTAGCATTATAACAAGAAGTCATCATGTATGCAAAATGTAATGTAACTAAATGCAAGTGTACTTCAATAATTGTTACATATTCATGAACTTAAATATGTAAAACCATCTATAATTTCTTTAAATAACACATGATCATGTGTGCAAAATGTACACCTAAATATCACTTTTAATATACATGTCCTAATTATATAGCATTCATACATGTTCAAATGCATTTAACATGTAACACGTGTTTTGTAATTTTCAATTTCAATCTAGATTCATTTTGAAAACAAATGAAAAAACAACTTGAGCTTTAAAAACAAAACATTTAATATAAGATTGAATCTAAGTTAACATTATATAACAACATGTGATCACCTGTCAAATGTAATAATTATCCAAAATTTAAAATCATCCAAAAAAAGTAAATGTAGTTCAACTATCCAAAATGTAAAATATGTCCAAAATTTATATCATGAACAATAAAAGTAAATATAAAAATGTATCAAGTGTTACAAGTATCAATTTATATAGAAAAGTAAATATGACACATGTTTAAGTTACAAAAAGACTATATCAAATAAAATTTCGCGCGTGCATCAATCAAATAGAGAATTTGGCTGCAATGTATTTTCTAGCAACCTCCTTGTGCTATCATCTGAAGAATGGGGAACCTACACAACGTTTAAAAAATAAATTTATTGTTTTAAAATTGAATGAGAATGTAAAACTTCATAAAAAAAACAAAATAAAAAAATAAAAAAAATCATGCAATACCTCATATAATTCCCCCTCCATTGTCCCGTGTTGGCCCTAATTGCATATACATATATATATGTCCACATGTATAAGAAATTTATATTACATGTATTAAAATTAAAATTTAATGTTTTAAAATTGAATTAGAATTTAGAACTTCAATAAAACAAACTAAATGAAAAAAAATGAAAATTTCATGCAATACCTTATGTAGTTCCCCCTCCATTGTCCCGTGTTGGCCCTGCATCAATGCATCCTCCACGATAAACTGTAAAATATACATGTGTATATATATATATATATATATATTAAAATTTTTCAAATGAAAATGCATAAACTAATGCAATAATATTAAAAAAAATGTTAGACAACTTCTTGTTCAAATTGTTTGGATGTTCCTATCTCCATCATACACTCTGTAGCTAAAGTCCTTGGAGAATGGAAATCATCTCCACAAACCTAAAATTCAAAAAATTTAAAACATAAAATAACCCAAGGTCTAGATCTCATTTTTTAATAAAACTTTTACTTCACTTTATAACTTGAAACATAAGTGAAAATTGAATACTTGTGACAGTGGATTTGGCACATCTCCTAATAGGAAAGAAGAGGGTGGATCCATTGCGAAAACATCATACGGAATCAGAATCTGTTAACATTTAATTATAAACATGTGTACACAATTATTTCTTTTAAAAATATGTCATCATAATACCGATATAATAATTGAATAATAATTATACATCAACATCTTGAACTCTTAAAAAACATTAACATTTCCCAAAATATCATCTTGATTGCGAGAACCTGAACCTTAGACCGTGATATTATCAAAAATTTCGTTCAAAAAGTGTGTTAACTACAAATGGTGAACATATGATACATTTTTTTTAGATCAACATATACAAATAAACATGTATATGTAAATTACAAATTACATTAAAATATTCACCCTAACCATTAACACATATCGATCCCACACCCTGTTCCTCATGAAGAATTAAATCTTTCCAACCATTGTGACAATGCTTTGCATATGTTCTAAGTTCTTCAATACTCATGTTGTCTATCTCATCGTCTGTACTATACACAAAATTAACACGTGCATTCTCTCATGCTCTTTGTTAATTCAGACCAATATTAATTCCACCAAGTCCAGACTTAACATTGTCTATGATGACATCCCTTGCTTCTCGACTAATTTGAGAAGTGGCATCCATCTCTGACCGCAAATTTTCCACACGAGGAGGTCGGCTTACCAATGGTGGCTCAGGGTGAGGCAACTCAGCATCACGCTTAGCACCCCTACGGTCACATAATCGACCTTTCCTAGGACCAAAACATTCAGAAGGAAGGTCATTGTAATTGGGTTTCATTCCAAAAAATAATTTTGCAAAATAAACATGAACCTCGTCATTCAATGGTAGTCTTCCATACATTGCAAGGTGCCTATCATGCAAATGGCAAGCTATATTAGGGTGCTTGAAATATTGTACCTTTAGTATCTTTCTTTTCAGCCCTTCTTTGAAATTAAACATAGATTTTTTCTAGCTTTTTTGTAACTATGTTTTTAACATCGTCCCATGTATCAGGACCCATTACTGTTTCCTTTATTTTCCTCATCACTTCTACAAAAGTATTAGTCGTTGGCCCAAGATTTTTTCAAACGTCTACAAGTTTGCTTAAAGAGTGCGTAACTATTTCTAAGCTTTCTCGACTCTCAGCAAGGAGTTTCAATTTTGAATAAAGATGTTCGCACCTTTGTAATGTGCATTGTTGGATATTTTTTTCCCAAGGTAAATAATCGAGAATTTCAGAAGGATAATTCTTGGTTGGTGTACAACCTTCTTCGTGGAAAACGCGATCTAGCCTAAGTCTTTTTCGAGCAACATTTTCACCCTCTACATCAATATATAAAATTGTGTATAAATGAAAAAAAAATGTGAAAAAATTTGTACAAATTTGTTTTTTAACCATAAAAAAATTATATAAATAATTTAACAAATTAATAATTGAGTGACAATAATATTCAAATTGATGGCCACCTCGAGATGGTTGAGAAGCATCATGCCCACCCTGAGATGGTTGAGAACCATCATGACCACTCATTGATTGGACACCACCCATTGGTTGAGAACCAACATGACCACCCATTGATTGACCATCGGGGGAATGTGTACCACCACCTTCACGCAATTGGACACCAAGGGAATGTGTACCACCGCCACCCTCACGCAACGAGAGGAAAGATTCATAAAAAATATGAATTTATAATCAATTCAAATATACATACATATGATTGAGTAGATTGAGTGAATCATACCACAATTGCATGAACAATGGCCAGGCTCCATTGGTTGACTAGATACTATTTTCCTCCGAACTCCTAAAAAATGAAATTCATTAAAAATTAATTTAACTCACAAAATTGATAAAAAATAAATTCCATATGTATACATGTATGTATAGGGATAAAATTATATATTCAATAAAAAATCAATTCCATATGTATACATGTATGTATGGGTATAATATTATATATTCAAATGTCTTTTAAAAACATCCACGTTTAATATAAATACCATGAACATCCCCCGATCCATGATCCCCCTCTCTCGTATACGCATGGCACTCTATTGATGTTCGCATCGAATAATCACGTGCAAAATTATCATCCTCCATGATATCTATATGGATATCTACAATGGATATCTACAGTTACATAGATACACATAACGTTTAAAGCCTCAAAGAAGATGTTTAAAAAGCTACGTGGTGCATTTACAATTATTTTTAAAATTACTATTTTAAAAGAATTCAAAAAATTGATGTCATTTACACAAATGTTGAGCACAAACACAAATTATGCAAAACGAAAACAAAGCACAAATTGATGTATAAAATTCACTTTAAACAAAAAATTGTTGAAGTCCTACACATTTTGAAAATTAAATACAAAATTTTCTAAAACATGAAGTTCACCAAGTTGTATTGTGCTTACATAGTGGGTGCACATTTTGAAAATTAAATACAAAATTTTCTAAAACATGAAGTTCACCAAGTTGTGCTTACATGGTTGGTGGGAGCGCACTTGGTATAAAATTGAAAAAAACACGTGGTCATTAAAAATGACGCATTTATAAGTAAAAAACACACACATATCAAAGATATATTACAATTTCCATCAAAAAATTTTGAAGGAGAGTATCTCAACACTAATTCATCTTTATCTTGCTTGAATAGTTTCACCTTTCCAAGATGTGGGTTGCCTAGGAAAAACTCTAGGGTGGTGATGGTCTCCACTGGTTCGGCCCTGCATTGACGCCGCCATTAGGAGGCGGCATCCATTATCGTTTCAATGACTTTCCCATAAGGTTTGTTATTTTACACTACCATTAGTCCAGTGCATTACACCTTTACACATTTTATATTTTCGCTGTCAATTTATGGTGGGACTTGTTGGGTTATCGGTCATGAGTTTTCACATTGGAGGTTTATCTACACTGATCACTGCTCATTGCTCTGTGAGTGGTCTAGCACATTTCCCTACTGACTGTTGTTTTTTCTGGACTGGAAATTCTCCTAGTTTCCTGGCTTTCGCTCTGACCTACTCCCCACTATAATAATATTGGAACTCAACTAAGCTTTAGACTACCCGCTTGGAGACACAGCCTTCCACCAGCTGTTTATTTCATCGCGGAAGTTTTTGCATTGGCGTGGATCTCGGCTACTACCTGTGACTTTTTATTGGGCATTCCTTCCTATCTGACTGTGCTTTTCGGGCTCACCAACACTGATTGTTGTTCTTTCCTCTGCTTGTATCCCCAGCGGTCATGAGCAGATACGAGGAGGAAATCGACTATTCTGCCGACCCTCTAAAGGGTGTTGAGATATGGGGAGATTGACTAATGATGATGTGGCTACCATGGTGGATGGAGAGTCATATTCATCTCTGCACCAGACTGCTCAGTCACTACTGGTCTCGCCAGTGGTCTGTTCTGACCTCGTTTTGAACTGTTTGGACTCTCTGTCCTTCTTGATTCTGTCACCATCCATGTTGCATCTTTGGAAGCTTAAATCCCAAGAGAACCCTAACCTTTCATTGCACAACATCACTGTGTCGGGCTCCGATGTTGCTGGTGAACCCGCCATTAACTGTGCAGAAGCATTGACCTTCGAGGATCTCTACATCGGCAGGGTGGTGGATTATCAACAGCCTGTCTCTTCATTTGTTGTGTCCTCACCGATTGCGACATTAGGCTGCTTCAAGGACTTACCCATTGATGCTCTGACTATGGATGCACAGCACTCATATGATTATGACAGACCTGTTGATCTGGGAGCGACCTCAGAGGTCCTGAGTCTGCCTAGAGGCAAGAAACCTCCCCACTACACAAAAAATCAGAATAACAGTAATTCAAATTTTGGGCCGGACAGGGGTATGGTGAATATTGAGATGACGGCGGCTACGGTATTAGTGGGCAAGTTTAAAGGAAGAAAATACACTACTTCTAGGCTTAAAATCTGGACAGAGGAGATTTGGCGCAGTCACATGGAACACCTTCCTGGGGTTCTGATCATGAATAGGGGTTAGTTTGCCCTCACTTTCTCTCAACTAGCTTTGGTGGACTGGGTACTATCCAAGTATTGGCACATCAAGATGCATGTAGTACTGTTGAAGCACTGGTCCCCTCTATTCGATCCGAATAAGGAGAATTCAGGGGAGGGACCGATTTGGATGCATCTGCCTGGCCTGCCACTGCAATTTTGGAACGAAGCCTCCCTCCATAGCATTAGGGAGGATTTTGGTCATTATATTTATCATGATAGATTCTATATGGAGATGGGCATCATATATGTTGCTCGCATTTTGGTTTTCCTGAACACGAGGGATGGTCTTCATGATAACTGCAACATTTTCTTTGATGGCATGGTCTGGAAACAGGCATTGGATTACGAGGGGGTATCCTTTCGATGCCAGTGATGTCATTTGGTTGGACATCTCTAAAAATATTTCCCTCTTATGAGAGGTGTGGCTCCCCTCACCAAAACTATTATTCACACGCCCACACAAACTAATCTGGTTAGTTTTGTCTCGGCACCGAAGGTGGACCCTGTGGGTGCTCAAGCTCAACCCAAGGAGTTGTTGTCGTCTTGGCTGATTACTCAAGCTTGTACGCACATCCATGCCGTATTCACTACTTAGAGGGAATCAGCTCCTATACCTAGTACTATTCTGCCCTCTCCTACTGTTTGTGTTTATTTATCTTCTAATTTATCTCATTTATATCATCACACCATTTGCACACTGGACTCCCTTTGTTGCTATGTTGCATCTGCCCCCCCCCCCCTCTATCCCGCCCACCATACCCCACATGTCCACGGCGAGCTCTTCCCCTTCCCCTCAAACTTTCTCTGAGCCGTCCTCCGCCAGTCACCACTACTACTTGCCCTCATCTATCCACTTGAATAACCAGTCTGCCCTCGGCATAAGCTCGGATTTGGGCCCATCAACTGTTAAAACGTGGGGCAAGCCATCTGCCATTACTAAGGCCATCCACAGGGCCAATTTGGAGGTGGCTACGAGTACTTAGTCCTCTATTCTAAGGGTTCTTAGAGCAAGAAAAACCAGGGACGTGGTTCCATCATGATTTTTCTTACATTTAACTGTAGGGGCCTAGCCAGCCTGGACAAAAAATTGGCTCTCAGGAGGGTTCTTCTCACTACTCGCATTGATGCTATGTTACTTCAAGAAGCATTGGGGGAAGGTACATCCATTTCCAATATATTATCTACACTCCTTCCAGATTGGACATTTGTGACAATTTATGCCTGAGGTCGATCGAGGGGTTGTGCTTAAGGCATTAACAACAAGACCACTTGGATAATGAACTGCTGTGGTCGAGTGGGTGCTATTGGTGCGGAAGTTATCACTTGTGATTTTGAAATTCCCATTACCCTGATTAATGTATATGGTCCTTGTAATCACAAAGAGGTTTTCTGGGATTCTTTGCTGCATTGCACTCAACTCCAACAAAACAACATCATTCTTGGTGGCGATCTGAACTTCTCTATTGGCATCTCGGAATCTTGGGGGCCACAAGCCATTCCGGATCCTCTATCATATTTCTTCGCCAATCATTTGGAATTGGCTAATTTAATTGATATAGATATACCTAAGAAGACTCCTACATGGAGGAATAGGCGCACAAGGGAGGCGACACTTTCACGAAGACTTGATCGATTCCTTATTAAGCAACCACTACATAACCTCATTGCTAGATTCAGACAATGGGTGGGTTCGGGCGGCGCCTCGAATCACTCTCCGATCTATTTGGAATTTCTGGCTGGTGAACAGAAGCCCCATGCTCCATTCAAATTTAATGTTGGTTGGCTACAGGAACCCGAATTTCAATTGCTGGTCACATAAGAGTGGCAGCACTGCAATCTATTTCCGGACCGAGAAACCTCTAGAATTTTCAACGATAATCTCAAGTGCATCAAAGAAAACACTATCAAATGGGCTAGACACAAAAGGATACTCAAGGAAGAGGAACTTAGAAGGATGCTTACTAGTTCGGATTATTTTGGCTTTCGTTCTGCATCTACAAAAGAGCATCTGATTTCTCTGGAAACCACTAGAGCCTCCATCCTTCGTAAAAAGGAGGAGGAATGGAAATTAAAAAGCAGGGCCATTTGGTTGAAAGTTGGAGATGAAAATACCAAGTTCTTTCAATAGATTTCCAAAGGCAGAAGGATCATAAATACTATCTGGGAAATTTTAGATAATACTGGTTATGTGGCCAAATCCCATGCACAGATTCCAGAACTAGGAATCCAGCATTTCTCAAAACAATACAAAGCTCCACTCAATATTAATCTGCCGGAAATTTTGCACATTGCTCGCACTTTTAACAGATTTTTTGATGAGGAGCAATTGGAGGATCTCAACACACCGGTTACCTAGGGCGAGATTGAAGGTGTATTAAAATGGTTTAAGAAGGACAAAATTTTGGGGCCGGATGGATGGTCCATCGAATTTTATCTATATTTCTTTGATCTTATTGGCAGGGATCTCCTTTTGGTCATCAAAGAAAGCAGAACAACTAGTCAAATCTATGATGGTTTCAACTCCACATTCATTTCTCTAATCCCAAAATTTGATCACCCATCTACCTTCCATGACTTTAGACCTATCTCCCTATGTAACTACATATACAAAATTATATCCAAAACCATTTCAAATTGTATTAAACCCATTCTCTCCTCACATATTTCCAAGGAACAATTTTCATTTCTCCACCATAGACATATTCATGAAGCCATTAGTACTGCACAAGAGGTCATGCACTCCGTTAAAACAAAAAAACTCAAGAGCACCATACTCAAACTTGACCTTTCCAAGGCATTTAATCATGTTAATTGGAGCTACATTCACCTTATTCTCATACAGACGGGCTTCCCTCATTCTTTCAGTAATTGGATTATGGGTTGCATCATGAATGCCACCTACAGTATCCTTATAAATGGGGCAGCTACTGATTTCTTTCATTATGGTAGAGGTCTCAGGAAAGGATGCCCCCTTTCACCACTCCTTTTCCTCCTTGTTATGGAAGGCCTCTCTTCTCTTATAACACTGGCAAAGGATGATGGTTACATTCATGGTATTCAATTAAATGAATTCTTACAACTGACTCATTTATTATTTGTTGACGATGTTATTATATTTTTGGATGGATCTTGTTAGGACAGTTCACATTTTGATAACATTGATAGATTGGAGGTTTCTGTGGTGTGGATTTTGAGATGCAAAACTCAGAATATCCACAGTCTTCATATTAAAAAAATTCTGCAAAGCTACTGGAATGGCACCCAACAACAGAAAATCCACCATAATAATGACTAGGTGTTCGGCTAATGAAATGGGGCATGAAATGAGGAACTTCCCTTTTGAGCACAGTTTCATTGAGGAAGTTTTAAAATACCTTGGTTTTCACCTTAATCCTAATGACTATTAGATCAAGGGATGGAACTGGCTGGTCACCAAGGTGGAGCGCAGAATCAATATCTGGCATCATAGGTGGCTCTCGCGGGTGAGCAGATTGGTTTTAATCAAATCTGTCCTGGAGGCCACCCCTATATACTGGATGTCCCTCGCTTGGCTACTTAAGGGTGTTAACAACCGAATTCAGTAGATTTTCTGACAATTCCTCTAGAGGAGTTCTGGTAGAGAGAGAACATTTTCTTGGGTGGCTTGGGATCATATCAGCATGCCCAAGGATTGGGGTGGATGGGAACTTAAGGATCTCCCCTTATTTGCTACTGCCCTGGCTGCAAAATTTGGTTGGCACCTCATTGTTGGTCAAAGCCTATGGAAAGAGGTTATTGTCTCCAAATACATCGCTCTCCGACCTACATTAGACTGGATCAGAGGCTCCATTCAGCATTGTCTGGGGTCCTCGATCATTTGTAAGGCCATCGCAAAGTCTACCCATCTGATACAGCAAGGTTTGACATGGCACATCAGATCTGGATCTAAGGTTTGTTTGGGTGCGGACTCTTGGTCGGGCAGTGGGTAGAATTATAAATTTCCATAAGACATCATTTAGCATTTGGCCCGTGTTGGATATCTATATCTTTCACAGGTGGTTGATCCACATCGGACTAGTTGGATTGCACAAAGTTGGCTATCGGCTCAGGATCTTCATATACCCATTGATCACCATCCCTTCTGGAATCGGTTCATAAGAGCACTACAGGCCTCACACATTCGGCTCATTGATCATGAGGGTGGCCTTTTGTGGGCTCTCTCGCCCAGTGGTAAATATTCCCTGAAAGTTGGATATATCACCCTCTATGCGCTCAAGGAACCTCCAACTAAACAATGGTGGTGGCACTCGATTTGAAAATTGCAGGCTCCTCACAAACACGACTACTCATGTGGTGCATTCTCAATAGTTGCATTCCTACCATTGACAATCTTCACCGATGAGCCATCTAGGGTCCATCCAGATGTTGTTTTTGTTTTTCTCATATGGAATATGTTCAACATCTCTTCCTCTAATGCCCTGTCATCAGGGAATTCTGGCACTCGGCTTCACATGCACTGGGTTGCTCACTCACCTGGCACGGCACATCTATATCAGTGGCTTGGAAAGCGTGGTGGCATGCTGATACTTGTGCCAAACTTCGAAACTTACCATTGTTGATTGCCTAGGGAATATAGACCAGTCGGAATCGTTTCAAATTCGATGGGGTGTAGGTGGTCTGGGACCACATTTGTTCTACCATCATTTCTACTTACAGTCTCATTCCTGATGTTGATCACCCCTCCCCCCGAAACAAAATCATCCCCGAAGTTATTGACAACACCTACCCATGCGAATATTTTGACGGGGCATCAAACAATCATGGGTGTGGGGGGGGGTGGTGTTGTTTTACATTTATCTGCCAATCATTTATTTCACCTTAATATGGGGTTGGGTCCGGGGATTAATAATTTTGTTGAACTCCTCATCCTTCGGCTTCTTCTACTTTTTGCCCGAGAACAAGGATGCAGCAGATTACAAATATTTGGAGACTCACAAATTATCATTAATTGGTTCAATTCACAATCACAGTGCCATTCACACACACTTGTTACACTATTGAGAGAGGTGCTTATACTAAAATCATTTTTTGACATTATCTCTGTCACCCACATTTACAGGCAGAGGAACCAAGTGGCAGACAAGCTTTCCAAAGAAGCATCGGAGTTAGAGTGGGCTCGGTGGATTATTATGGAGCATGATAGGGTGCATGTGTTCCAATTTTATCATTGACCCTTCATAGATGACATACAGGATATGGGAGCAATCACTCCATGACTGCAATTTTGTTATCATCATCATTTTTGGCGATATTTATTTTCATGTTGACAGTACCCTATCTTTCAGCAGTATATTTATCGGTTGCTACCATGTATTATTGTACATATTGTGATTAGAAATAGGTTTAATTTTACTGTTATTGGCTGATTATCAGACAACTATTTGCCCCTTCGGAGATGATATAGAACCATGGACATTCTAGTTAATATCTGTAAAATGTAACCTGTAATTTCTCTTACATATTAATGAAAAATTACGAATTTTTTCTTCGGAAAAACACTAATTCATATTTGAGAGATGAATCGTGAATTGGCATTACCCCATACAATACTAATTCATATTTTAGAGATCACCATACATCTTATTAACATTTTCACAATGTCTTATAGTAAATTATTGAAATTGTCTAACAATATTGTTTGCTTTTCCATGCAGTTGTTTTAGCCTCTCCTTCTTAACTTGGTACACGCCTTTCATCTGGTTGCACACAAGTTCAGAATTGATGAAAACTACAATTCCATTTGATCCATACTCCCTAGTTGTTCCCAAGCCTTATATCAATGCAATATAATATGCTTCATTGTTTGTTTTTCTTCCAGGTATATTCATTTTCCTTTGGAGGACTTTGTCAGTCGCAATATTGCATATCACATATGTAATCATTTCTTTCCTTGGATTGGGATAACAAGAAACATCTATGCATAATGTCCATTTTTTAACCATGTTTAGTGGACTTTTTGATCCCTGAAAAAAAACAAATTCAATAAAATATATTAAATGAACATTTATTGCAAATTCCTTAAATTTTTTGGGAGAAATGACATGTACATGGTTTCCAAAAACACTAGGACCGCAATAAAATATTAAATGAACATTTATTACAAATGCATTAAAGTTTATGGGAGAAATGAAATGTACATGGTTTCCAAAAACACTAGAAAATGCCTTAAAGTATATGGGAGAAATGACATGTACATGGTTAAGTTTATGGGAGAAATGGCATGTACATGGTTTCCAAAAACACTAGGATTGTCCCTTCATTTAGCTATAAGTTTTATAAAGGTGATATACATGTGATTTTCAAAGCATCCTTGCATTTAGCTATAAGTTTTATAAAGGTGATAGACATGTGATTTTGAAAGCATCCTTGTTAAAAAGGATAGAGGCTAAATGAGTAACGACACATCCTAGCCAGTATGGTTGGTTATGTGATAGTGGACCCCTATGAGGTGATAGACACATTTAGCTATAAAATTTATAAAGGTGATAGACATGTGATTTTGAAAGCATCCTTGTTGTATTTTTTAACTGCTAGGTTTCTGAGAAATGACATGTACACGGTTTCCAAAAACACTAGCAAATTCCTTAAATTTTATGGGAGAAGTGACATGTACATGGTTTCCAAAAACTCTAGGACCGTCCCTGCATTTAGCTAAAAGTTTTATAATTTACTTCCAATGAAAATGAGTAACACCACATCCTAGCCATTATGGTTGGTTAGGTGATAGTGGACCCCTATGAGGTGATAGACACATTTAGCTAAAAGTTTTATAAAGGTGATAGACATGTGATTTTTAAAGAATCCTTGTTGTATTTTATAATTGTTGGGTTTCTGAGAAATGACATGTACATGGTTTCCAAAAACACTAGAAAATTCCTTAAAGTTTATGGGAGAAATGACATGTGCATGGTTTCCAAAAACACTACGACCATCCTTGCATTTAGCTAATTTTTTTTTAACTATTGCCAATGAAAATGAGTAACACCACATCCTAGCCATTATGATTGGTTAGGTGATAGTGGACCCCTATGAGTTGATAGACACATTTAGATAAAAGTTTTATAAAGGTGATAGACATGTGATTTTGAAAGAATCCTTGTTCTATTTTCTAATTGTTGGGTTTCTGAGAAATGACGTGTACATGGTTTCCAAAAGCACTAGAAAATGCCTTAAAGTTTATGGTAGAAATTACATGTACATGGTTTCCAAAAATGCTAGGACTATCCCTTCATTTAGATAAAAGTTTTATAATTTACTGCCAATGAAAATGAGTAACACCACATCCTAGCCATTATGGTTGGTTAGGTGATAGTGGACCCCTATGAGGTGATAAACACATTTAGCTAAAAATTTTATAAAGGTGATAGACATGTGATTTTGAAAGCATCCTTGTTGTATTTTCTAATTGTTGGGTTTCTGAGAAATGACATGTACATGGTTTCCAAAAACACTAACAAATGCCTTAAAGTTTATGGGAAAAATGACATGTACGTGGTTTCCAAAAACATTAGGACTGTCCCTGCATTTAGCTAAAAGTTTTATATTTTATTGCCAATGAAAACGAGTAACAACACATCCTATCCATTATGGTTGGTTAGGTTATAGTGGACCCCTATGAGGAGATAGACACATTTAGCTAAAAAAATTATAAAGGTTATAGACATGTGATTTTGAAAGCATCCTTGTTTTTTATGGGAGAAATGACATGTACATGGTTTCCAAATACACTAGGATTGCCCTTGCATTTAGGGAAAAGTTTTATAATTTACTGCCAATGAAAATGAGTAACAACACATCCTATCCATTATGGTGTGTTAGGTGATAGTGGGCCCCTGTGAGGTGATAGACACATTTAGATAAAAGTTTTATAAAGTTGATAGACATGTGATTTTGAAAGCATCATTGTTGTTAAAAAGGACAAGGGCTAAATGAGTAACAACACATCCTAGCCATTATGGATGGTAGGTGATAGTGGACAACGCATAGGTGATAGGTGATAGTAACAACACATCCTAGCATAGAGTTACTATAATTCAGAAAATAGATGCTAGAATGTTGATATTAAATAAAATTTACTTAGCTAAATTCAGTTTTCACGTTCTCCTTTAATCAATTTTTTTCATACTCTAACAAATCAATATACCAACATAGAACTTTACTATAATTCATAAAACAGATGCTAGAATGTTGATAATAATTAAATTTTACTTATATAAATTCGGTTTTCACATTCTCTTTTAATAATTTTTTTGTCATACTCTAACAAATTAATAAACCAACATAGAGTTATTGTAATTCAGAAAACAAATGCTAGAATGTTGATATTAAGGAAGAGAGAAGCAATATTTTCTTCTAAAATGGCGTAGTAGTCGGTACAATGGGATATTATTTTTTACCACGCTTCTAATGTTGTTGGTTTTATATTCGTAGCCTCTAGGTTTAATTTGAGGAAAGGTCGAAATCTTAATTTGAGGACATGCCCAAAGCTTCAAATAATTAATATATATAGAGACATCCAGTTATAATTGGGAAAATAGATGTCAAAATGTTGGATATTGAATATTGAGAGAAAAAGCAACAATATCTTCTCCTGGAATGATCTAATGGTTGATACAGTGCGATGTTATACTCTACCAAACTTCAAATGTTCTTGGTAGGATACCAAAATTAATGGTTGATACAGTGTGATGTTATCCTCTACCAAACTTCAAATGTTCAAAATGATGTTTGGGCTCACAAATGCCCCTTTGGATTAAATGGGCTAATGTTGGACATAATACTTTAATATTTTTTTTCAGGCTATAAATAAAATTGTAAATAATTAGGAGAATACAAAGATGAAATGGTTCTTGGATAATGAAATGAAGAGTCACTTAATTTTATAAATCGGATTGACCATTAATAGAAAGAACATCTAATGGAGTTATTCATTCTGGCCTGATAAAATCAAATTCCACTAGAAGACAAAAGATAATTTCTCAAAGAAGCTAGAAATATAGTATCTAGAGACTTGGTGCAAGAAACAATAAATCTAAATAAATTGAATATACAGTTTAACAAACTAGAAAATCAATTGAAAACTAAAAGAACTACATAAAGTACTAACAAAATATTAATTAGTGATTTAAAGTATAAATTAATCGTTAAATGTCTCAAGATTCAAATGATAAAAATATAACTCCATCTCTGCTTTAAAAAAATGATAAAGAAATCAAAATGCTTAGATAAAAAACTCAAGTTTCCTATCGGAGAAAAATGTTAAATTGGACAATTCATTCATAAATTCAATGAAGAGATAGAATTTAATTTGTTAGCAAGCTTAGCCTCTAAAGCATTAATTATTGATTTATAAATAATCAAATAAGGATTAGATGTAGAGAATATTCATAAGTTTAGAGCATAATTAGAAATAATTCAAAAAGAACTTAAATTTGTTGAAATAATTGTCAAATGGAAGACCTCATAGATGGTAAAGCTAGAAGAAAAAACTCAAAAAAGAAATGCATTACTAGAAAATTCCCATTCAAGCTTGGCTTTGAATGATAATATCATATAAAAGGCTAATCATAAATTAAGCTCGAAGAGATTAAGAGAAACTTGATCAGAAAACCTTTGCAAAGAAATAGTTGGCTGGAGTTGAACACTATATTGGGAACGAATTATGGTGGCTACACAAAAAATCAAATTCCATTTCAATGTGTGTCAGGACCAATATGTACCAAATATAGCAGAAACCATTTCAAGAAAACTCCAAAAATGATGCATGTATGAGCCTATATTGTTCAATAGTAGGTAAGTGTTATTTTTTGCACACTAATACGTTCTCAGGGTAATTGTAGCAATATGTTATAAATTTGTAGAAAGGCAGGGAACATATCAATGTATTCTATTTGGTATGTCATTAACTAGTCATTTCATCCCATGAAGGGTTCCAACCATGCATGCTTTCCACTTAATTAACAAGGTTGCACACGATACATCATTTAAATTAATTTTATGTTATGTGCATTCTTATTTTTTTATTTGTATTGGTTCTAGACCTATACTTTTCCATTGATGGTGCTCCCTACAGAACGGAAATAATCCCAACAAATAGATTATGTTTCTTTAAAAATAGTCGATTTTCCATTCGCATTTTAAACTACTTTTTTCATCTTTGTGGTAGGCTTTTATATTATTAGCAAAATTAATTACATGTAGTGGAGAGCCTAAAGAGTGATTCAAGCTGCTGACATAATCTTTTCAACCGCAAGGTAGGGTATTTTTCATTTTGTTCATGGCTGCATCTAGAAACTGAAAGGACACCGAGATATTTGATACCACTCGACAAACATCAACATTGAGGGGTAACATTAATGGATTGCAGGTTATCTTTCTCACAGTTCACAGAGAGGGAGAATTTAGCAGGCAAGCCAAAGAAACCAACATTTTAATTCAGATTATAAGTAAATTTGGCAAACATTTTGATTCGGATTATAAGTAAATGTGAAAAATTTAAGGTCCACTAGGAAAGAAGATACACACCCAAACACATATGCACAAATACATAACTAGATATGCGTGCAGGAGATCAACACTGAGGGGTAACATTAATGGATTGCAACTTATCGTTTTCACAGTCACATTTCTCATAGTTCACAGAGAGGGAGAATTTAGCAGGAAATCCAAAGAAACCAAAATTTTGATTCAGATTATAAGTAAATTTGGAAAACATTTTGATTCATATTATAAGTAAATTTGGAAAATTTAAGGTCCACTAGGCAAGCTGATACACACCCAAACACATATGCACATATACATAACTAGATATATGTGTAGGAGATCAACACTGAAGGGTAACATTAATGGATTGCAGCTTATCTTTCTCACAGTTCACAGAGAGGGAGAATTTAGCAGGCAAGCAAAATAAACCAACATTTTGATTCAGATTACAAGTAAATTTGGCAAAAAAAAGATTCGGATTATAAGTAAATTTGGAAAATTTAAGGTCCACTAGGCAAGTAGATACACACCTAGACACATATGCACAAATACATATGCACTTTAAATGTCACTCACTGTCTGTGAAGCTCTTTCTTTGTAGCATGTTTGGGATCAATTAAAAAGCTCAAATAGGGAGGGGAGAGTGGAGTGGAATGCATATGTGGTAGGGAGAAAATCAGGTGAATATAGTGTTGTCGCTGGTGCCTGCATGCCATAGGACTGACTGAATTCCTCTATCGGAAGGTAAGCAAACACTTTTTCTCATTTTTTTCAAGATATTAGAATGGATGATTCTGAGTCACCATTGATAGGATATATGCCCGGACAACCCACATTGCCAGGAAGGAGATTAATTGATGGATGGATGGAACTACCTACTTCAAGAGGCAAGGAAGGCGGGGTGCCAAAAATAAGGACCCACTTCAAATATGGATGGGGATCATCGGTTGTGAAAAAAGGTGATTCAATTAGGGCAAGTGGCTTACTAAGAGTATGTCGAGTTTATTCCTTCCCACATCATCTGATTCTAAACCCTTTATGAGATACGAATGTGTATATAATAAACCGAATTCATTAAATCAGACAAGAATCATTAGAATCCACAATATAGCAGTTAAGCTAACCAACTCCATTAAAGCAGACAAAAGCACTCAACTCCATAATTCAATCATGCCCATATACATTGCAAAAGGAGCAAGCATAAGGGGCAAAGGAAGTCAAGACATAGACAATAGAGCTAGAACGACATGGAACAAAAAAAGAAAAGGCATTCTAGTTAGTTTATGTTTTTGACCTAGAACCATAAACAAAGGGAGAATTTAGCAGGGAAGCCAAACCCTTTTTGAGATGCGACTGTGTGTATAATAAACCAAATTAATTAAAGCAGACATCAATCATTAGAATCCACAATATAGCAATCATTTGATCTGAACTCATCAATTCTGGCAGTAATAAATGAATAAGGAAGGCAGTTTCCCAGTATCTAAGTTGAAGGTTTCTCAGCTATCTATAATAAAGAAGTTAAAATGACTAATCAATGCAATACTGACTGTGAGTAGCTCTCCAACGAAAAGAGTATTCCAATTGCAGAGAAAATCAAGAAATTACAAAATACAAATCAATCTATCAATAGTTTTAAAATAATTAAACATAAAAAAGTAATAGCAGAAAATAAAATTAAAAAAATTATTTTTTAACAAAAATAATAATTTTATCCACTACTTAGACAACACTACAAACATAAATGTATCAAATTCATAACAAATTGTGAAAACAACTTATATACTAAACACATATTAAATCATGTTATTTTTCATTGTGCACTGGTCTAAATAAATTTAGACAATAATGAAACTAGTCTGTGAAGGTACAAGGATTAGTTATCTATGTATATACAATTTGGGGAAAACCCAAATAAAAAGTATACAATATATAGGATTCTTCTTCAAAGGGTAATAGAAATGATCTAAGTCACTCCTATCTATGTGCTGACTCACATTGGATCCCATAAGTTCTGGTTGAATCCATAAGTTCCCACGTGCTATGATCCAACTGCTACTAGGTGTTCCTGAGCCACCCACCCACCGAAACAAGCAAGCTCGTCCTCTCTCCGTTCATATCGAAAAGTGAAAGTACTGGAACTAGGGGTATGTAAAGTAAATTTAACACAATTTGTAGGTTAAGGAATTCAACATAATAACAAAGTTCGTAGAAACATTTATCAACTAGCACCATGCATGTTGTTGTTGAGCCTCAGAAGTAGGTTTTATTTTATTATAACACAGGTTTTGTTTTAGTTTATAAAAATACGAAAGATAGTAGGAAATACATCAACTAGGGGGGACTTTGGGGAAAATATTATATAAAATGAAAATGGTAATAATTCCATGGTTTGAATGTTATTTGTTTTAGTATTTTGGAGAACCCGATCCATTTAAATATCCTTAAAACAAATTAATATTAAAATTATATGCCTCGTACACATGGTATGATGATAATGTGGGAAACTAATGTGTTCAGCACATATATATACTCAATATCGTTCTGCCTCCTCTGTTTAATCAAAGCCAGATACCATCTTGGTACAAATACATACAAAAATAACGATTAACAATAAAGGTATGCAGAGACAGTATTTTTACTTATTCAATGTTAACTATCAACATGGGACTTATGGTAGCTACTTTAGTTTTTAATCTAATTATTTCATAACAATCCGATCTCTATGTTCATACATTTTTTCTTCCAGTAAACATAAGATAATTCAACCTGAAATGGACTACAAAACCAGAAAGAGGGCAAGAATTTTTTACCTAAGCTCAGCAGGGCATCTGGAAAAGCTTCGAGAATAGGAAAAAACAAGCCCGAAATTATACCAGGTCCATCACAAACAACAAAGTAAGGTTAACACAAGTTGTAGCTCAAGGGTCGTGATTCAAATTTGAAGGAAGCAGTAAAGTTCTTGTCGAAATATAGCAGTAAATTTGGAAAATTTAAGGTCCACTAGGAAAGTAGATACACACCCAAACAAATGCACAGAGAGGGATAATTTAGCAGGCAAGCCAAATAATATAGTGTACGTACCTGCGACCGAGAAATTGAATGAACAAGTTGAACGAGCATACCATTTACACAAGGAGACACAGAGCAGAGTAGATGCTAAAACCTACAAACACTGCAAAAACACAGAGATTAGAAATTATGCACACACACAAAAAAAAACACACTGCCACACAAAGCGAAAAACGCACCTCTCAGTGGTCTGCAAGTGAAAAACAATCCTCCCGGTGCTCTCCAACGGTCACTGCCAACAAACAGACAAAAATACCGCCACACAAAGTGTAAAATCACCTCCCAGCAGTCCACAAACAAAACACAATACTCTCGGCACTCTCCAATGGTCATTGCCAACAAACAGACAATCAGTCGAAAACTTGTTGCGGCCTGCAGGCCTCTATATTTATAAAAATGAAGTTCCACTGAACTTTTTTAAAATTTCAGTCGAATCAAAAGTTCAATTTAAATTTTAATGTCATTTTTTCTGTCTCCGTCCAAAAATCCACTTATCATTGTAGTCAACGTAAATGACAAAATAAGTTTGATTAATGGAAAAAAAAATTCGGCCAAATTAATTTCAACAGTTCGATCAAACTTTTGAAAAGTTCGGTCGAAATTTTGAAAAGTTCGGTTGAACTTTTCAAAAGTTTGGTCGAACTTGTGGGAGATTGAAATTTTCGGGCGCATTTCTCATGAATGTGTAACCCAGCTTCGCATTTTTACCCTGTCCTGTTCTCTTTCGTTTGGGTAGCTAGAAATATCTATGAGGGTTGGACAATATATTTTTAGTTGTGTGGCTAGACAAGTAGAGTGAGTTGGGTTTGGTTATTTGTATGCGGTTTCTTAGGTGCAAAGCCTCTTGGTCCTAGGGAAACATCTCTTTTGCTCAATCTTCAAGGGGGCAGAGTCTTTGGCTAAGGAAGTGTTGTCCTCTAGCCTCTCTGGTTGGTCTTCATCTAGGGTTAAGTCATATGTTTGGTACTTTTGCAATGAGATAGTCTATTGGTATCCTGGATTTGCTAGGGGGGGGATCAATTTGGTCTTTGTGCCCTTTTTCAAGGAGAGGAAGCCTTTGTAGCAATATTAAGGCAACCCCCCCACCCCCCATGACTCAACGATGCCGCCAAGGTAGAGGACGAGCAGCAAGAGGGACGGAGATAGTAGATCCCAACTTGGACAATGTAGGGAAAATTTATTTTCCCATTACTCTATGGCGACTTATTTCAATGCAATTTTTCTTGAAACACACCCGGAGATTCAGGAGCTTGAGATAAAATTTGGATAGGAAAGGAGGTCTCTTTTAGACGCAAATTTTCTAGAGGATATGTTCGTTTGGTACTAGACCCTGGGCACACCAAGGGCATGCGTAAACAATATGTAAATTAAGTAGCACTCTACTTTCAAATGAATACTTTGCTAGACTTGTTTCTGAGGGATAATCAAGTGAAAAATACAACATTTATGCCTCTTTGGAGGATGTGAAGAGAATGCTTATGAAATTAAGCTTTTGTGTGGATAAAATCGATGCTCTACTGGTGCATTTGGAGAGTCACAATACATGTGATGATTCAAATGGTGCGGATCTGATGGATCTCACTAGCTCCAACGCAAGGTTCCAACCAATATCTCATCCTCAGATAATGCATAGTGAGCATGGCTGGTGGGTGGTTAAATATGGGTATCTCCTGAAGATTTTGGTTTTTTCGTTGAAAGGCCCCTTGATGGTCTTCAATTCTATGGATGATGACAACATAATATGGTCACAACTGTGTTCTTCTAAGGTTTTCCTTTGGTTCCCATTTTTAGTCTTCGATGTTTTATTTCGTAGATTATATTGTTATAGTTTATGGTGCTCTACAAGCTCTATGATTTTTGTGGATGAATTTTTGGTATTTGGGCCAATGATGGTGGTTTCTCCCCCTATTGGCTAATGTCTTCATGTCCAGGAAGTTTCCAATGGCCTATTGGTCCTCCAGTTTTGGTGTAATGGTCATTTTATATGTGTTATTGGGCGAATGTTGGTGTGGTATTTAGTATGAGTTGTCCCTTTGTGGACTATGGCACTTGCTTTAGTGTATATTTTGTATGGGGAAGTTTATAGGTATGTTAGATGTATTTGTGTTTTTTTGTGAAAGTTTTTGTGGATATTCCAGGCGATAAAGGTCAAGGCTTGAGTATCGGTGCTCCCTTTGTGTGTCTTTTGATTTCTATATAACCCGTTTTTTTGAAGTAATATAAAGTTTATCAATCCACTTAAAAACAAAGAGACAAACAAACTATATAGAACTAAAAATAACAAAAAAAATTATTTGCAGCATTTATATATAAATATTTTTTCTTGGAAATATATTTGTATAAGTAATTACTAAGTTAATTTGAACTTGATAGAATCTCTAATCTGAATGTAGTACGAAGAGATAAAGTGCAAGAAATCATATAAGGTTCTCTACATAATAATTTTAATATTTTTATTTATGAAAGTTTTGTATAATTTTGAAAATCCAATTTTTTAAAAGAGTGGTATATATATATATATATATTCTAAGATCCCTAATTTTGTGAATTTGTTTATATTAATTTAATTCTTTTTAAATCAATAAATTCAATCACCTTGAAAATGAAATTACAAGGTTAAAGATCAAGTATGAGTGCAAGATTTGAGATCTTAACATAATAAAGATAACAAAATCATTAAATCTATAAAGAAATAAAACATTATAGTAAAAAATATGAATTTCAAAATTACAATATATATCAAGAAAAAATTAAACAAAAAATGATTAACAATATACAATTTTTTAGTTTAAATGTTTAGAGTATCTTTAGTTAGATCTATGTGTATGTGTAGTTTTATCAACAATAAATTTGTGTACTCTATTTTATGATAATATGAAAAACAAAAAGATTGAATAAAAAGAAAAATTATTGTTTTTTCAATGTATACCATTGATGGGCCTTATAATTACAACAATAATGTTGCAACCTCTGATGTTATCAACTTTAATTATCAATCTGGAGTTCATAAAAACTTAAGAGGCACTAGTTCTATATGTACAACAAATAATATTCTACTTAGGCTGATATGATGCACTGAAGAGAAGATGCACAAAGATGACTACACAATAGGAAATACTTGAAAAATTCAGTAAATGACAAACATACCTATTCTAATTTGCAGGAAATGAGATGACTAAAATAGAACCTATTTTATTCCATAAAATTAAATGAAAAAAAGGAAACCCTAATCTAATTGCAGGAAAACAATTGACAAAATGAAATCTAGTCTAATTTGCAAAAAGTAAATAATAGAATGAAACCCTAATCTAAATTTCAAAAATTAAATCTACGATATTAAAGTAAACCCTATTCTAATTGCAAGCAAATACTCCAAAGATGTTGAAGGTAAATTAGTCCTACTTTATAGTGCATAAAAGAAACTGTGTAACCTAATTGTAGAAAGGAAACTACAACTTTGAAGGAAAAATATCTAAAGGATCTTTGATCCTCTAAAACCCATCTTCAAGGTTCAAATGATGTTTTTGAGTGATGAAGAATGAAGGAAAACCTTCTAATGCAATTTCAGAGGTGATTTGAAGCAATCTACATTTTGCTATAAGATACCTTGTTTTGCTACAGGAAACATTTAAGAGAAATTTTATGAAGCCTAAGAGAAGTTTTAAGGGTGATAAAGGTGGTTGAAGGTTGTGTAAGGGTGAATGGACCTTATCAAGCTCAAACACACTCAATGAGACAACTTATGCAGGGAATAAAGAAGAATAAAATCCTCATGTAGCTCGATTAGGCAGTTTTTAATAAGTGGACAATTTGCAAAGATGAAGTGTAGTGGAAGAAAAGGTGATGATATGAATGATTCCAATGCATGAAAGTGACGATAGTTCAATATATGATACAATATATCACGTCTACAAGAAAATTATGTGTTCAACTAATAAAAACAAGATGATTAATACATTGTCAAACTATTAATTGTAGAAAATACAATAATAGTGGAAAGGATTAGTTGAATTTATAATGGAGACTAATATTGCATAAATAAAATTATTTCATGCTTATCATAACAAGGTAAAAAACCGAAATTCAGTAAGGATCTCACTCATAATCCCTGCAAGGACAATGCTTTTCTCATAAACAAGATTTGCATAAATTTACAACTATGCTAATTGCATGCAAAGGAAATGTACAAATGAAGGGGCTTGAGCACTTGGGTTAGGCCCTAATCCAAGGAGACTTAGGTACCTTAAATCAACCTCATACTGAGAAAAAATAAATTCTTTTCATTAACCTCCAAAATTTCTCATACATGAAGCACAACAAATAAAATGATAAATAGAAGTCTCGTTCTCTAATAATCATTATCCTTCTCATAGAATTTGAATCCCTACTGAGCTGCTAGGCTCTCTTATTTATACAAAAAGTGGTTGAAGGGAAAACTCCTTTAAGGGAGGACTTATTCCCTCCAAAATTCTAAAAAAATGGATTTTCTCCCATAACGTCCTCGCAGCAACAGGGAATTAGTAATTGTTCATGAGCCAGCCAATTGTGGTTGGCCTTTAGTAAAGAAAATATCTCCATAATCCTCTCTTGTCAGTCTCCTATGTGATCTACACAGTAAATCCTCTATATCATAAACATTTAATGTATTATTTTATACGATATATAAAATATCTCTTAACATTCCTAAGAACACATTATAGCTTAAAAATACATTATCAAATGCAAAATGAAAGGTTTGTCATGTTTAAGGATGGTCATAAGGGAATTAAATTATACCTATTTGGGATGCCCATCATAACCCCCTATTGAAAATTTTTACCATCCTTTGAGAAACCTAGTCATCCAACTAAACCTCATTCATTTCCCTAGTGACCTCCCTCAAATCCAAAGTTGTCTCAGAAGGGGTGGCCTCTTCTAGGTGAAATCCTGCATTCTCTTCAATCTAAACCCATTCCCTTCTTTCCTCTACCTAATCCTTATTCTCCTTTAGGCCCAATAATAAAGGGGACTAAACTTGAGTCCAATTTAGTGGAATCCCAATCTTTGAACTATTCTTTTATATGGAGGTGTTCTAGCCAATTCATTCCTCAACCTTTTTGGTCAATGATATTCCTTTATTCTAAAACTTTGTGGCACCCTCTTTGGCATGCTTTCAGATCTCATCTCCCAATAATATGAAGGCGTCTTTAAAATGAAGGATTTCCTGATCCTATTTTTATGTGTAGACAACTGCCATCTTTGAATCCTTTACTGTGATTCTTTGGTTAGAAATTATGAGACAAGGGCCTAGTAGTTTTTCTTTGATCCACAAAGGCTCTCCTATATCCTTGGACATGATTATTTTAATTTCTTATGCCCTAGTCTCTTCATGGGTCAGCCATGAGGCTAAAGCCATTAGTTGTACATCACTTAGATGAGAGTTGGGGTCCCACACATTCATATCATGAAATATTAAGTTCTGCATATAAAATCATGCCATCTTAGCCTTATCTTCAATGCGAAGACAAAAAGCAATGAATTTCAAAATATTTCGGAAAGGAAGGGAGCCTTGTTGGACCAATGTTCTGATCTAAAATTGACACCACTGGGATTTGAGGAACAAAGAGTATGTTTTTGATGGGTGTCTACAGTGTATAGTTTACATGGACAAACTAGCCATTATGGAAAGTGATGGGTCCCTTATATTTTCTTCCTTAAACCTGAGGTCAAATATCTCCTCCTCCATCTTCTTAATTTTATTCTCCATAATACCAACATCGTCAACCCCTTTTGACTTGGAAATCTGAATCCATCTGTGAGTCCTATCCATTTCCTTTTATAATTCAAATAATAACCATATTGCAAAGTGGGTAGGGAATATATTTCCTACCTCGATCCAGGCATAGTAATATCTGACGTCTGGTTGGGGATCTAGTTCCTGTAAATCGGGATTTTTTTTCCTGTAGTTCCACAATCCCTTATTGTTACTTTTATCTTTTATCATATAGCTTCATAGTTTCTTCCTGTAGCTGCATTATCCCTTCTTGTAGCTTCACAGTAACCTCTTGTAGCTCCTTTGTTTCTTATTGTATCTTTATCATTCCTTCATGTAGCTTCCTTATGTCTTACTATATCTCTACAGGTCCTTCCTGCAGCTTAGTGGATTATTCTAGAAGCATGGTTCCCTTGGTACCTAGACTCTTTTATGGGATTTGTGGTTTTTTCCCCTTGACTATCTTGGATTTTATTCCACTTATTGTTTCTTTTATTTCTTCGAATCCTTCTCATGATGGCTACTTGATTCTTCAATGGTGATGGGAGTTGGAGAAGGTGGATGAGGCTTCCATTGTATTTTATATTCCCCTCTATAGTGCTTTAGTTATCTCCCATTTTCCTTTTCTTTGGTGGCTTGGATGAAGTTCCAGTGGCTTCTTGGGTCTTATGTCCCTCTAGTTTTTTCAAATCATGCTTGCCCAGTTCTTCCTTAGAAAATTTTGTCTTTGTTTTTTCCTTATCTTGTGACTCTGTCCTCCCTTCTTGTTTTTTTAATTATTCTTTTGATTTTTATTTTTATTCTTATTATTCAATCTTAGTGCCTCCTCTTCCTCAAATTCTCCTTCTATTGTTGCTCCTTCTAGTTCCAACTGAGGTTGTGCTTAGGTCTCTAGAAAGGCCTCTCTATCCGTATTATGTATAAAATCATCTCAATGAATAGGTTTTTTGAGGCCTTATAAACCATCCATGACTATCAATTTTATAATCCCATGGTATGCTAAGCATTAGTGCTTTCCTCCTTTCACCCTTAGGATCATTTCTCTAATTAATTAGACAATGAAATGATGGACACTTATTCATTCTTGGATATGCAAGTCTTTCTAAATTTGAGTTGATAGAGAAACCTAAATTGATTTGCATACACAATACTAAGTCTTCCTTCACAAGAGATATATTTTAAAATATGGTAGGCTACTTCATCACAAGGGTAGGGAAAGATTTCTTTCCTTACTCTGTTTTGGTCTTCTATTAGTTATTCATCTTGAAGAAACAAGCATTTTTTTGTTGTAATGGCCTCAAATGTTTCCTCTTTGTTCCATCTTACCCCCATGGGAATTGTTTTGATACTACTAAAAAATTACTTATTTAAGTAATTGATGAGTCCTATAACCATGGTGATGACATCATGTCCCTCTGGTTGTCGAAGGTTCAAGGAAAATTTTAGGGAAATTTCATAATTAAAGCCCATTGATTTTTCGAAAAACCCTAGCCACTAAAATTTTTCAAAAATGTTCTTGACATCAAGGTGATGATGAATTTTAGAGGGGTATGTAGGTTATATTTTGTTGAAAAATATCCTCATGGCTTCAAAAATACTTTTACCATAGTGGGACAAGGAGTTTCTTTTTTCTACAGTAGGATCCTGAGGTTTTCTGTGTAATGGAGGTTATTGAGATAGATGCAAATTGTATAGTCTGTTTTGCAATGTCAAGGTGAAAGAAAAAATCAAAATGTAGCTCAACACACTCTATGATTTCATATTATTATGCTCATGGCATAGATACTCTGAAACAATTTATCTTTCTTCCCTACTGAAATTAAAAATTGTGGCAATTACAAGGTATTATTTTGAGAAATTAAAGGGTTCTTATACCATATGTGGACGAAGAAAATTTTACTTACCCATTTATTGATTATTCACTTCTATTCCTTGGGGTTGAATAAACATTGTGTCAAGAACTGGGCTTCCTATAACATCATGTAAAATTCTTTTAGCACTGGTTTGTAGACCTTGTAGCTTCCAGTAGCGACTTGTGAAGGAATTATCTTGGTTATGTCATCCTCTTGTAGCACTAGTGGGCCTCCCTTGGGATTTAAAATATATTTTCCATCCAAAATGATATTTTGGGTTCCAACTTATGTGGTTAATGGTTGAGGTGATGGGCTCAACACACTATGTGAGTTGGTCCCCACCTACCACGTTCAAACTCCATACTCCATGATGAGTAGGCATCTTGGCCCACCACCTTGAGTTATCATCTCCTCATTATATTTTTCATATTCATGTATGGGTGATGTAGGAGATGAATGGAGTTTACTACTAAAGTTGGTCGAGACTAATCTACCAAAATTTTCCCATAAAATATCTTCCTCCATACACTGATAACATTTTCTAAGATAAAATGAGTTCATAATAGAGGTTGGAGTATTGCATACCTAAGCCTTAACATGGGTGTGACTTTTCGAGTGATGCTAAATATGTGTATGTGATTATTGGATCTTTTCATGTTGGCCTTGAAATTTTTTGGTGGTGCTATCTAAAGGTTTCAATATTTTTCCTATTGCTTTTGGAGGTGCACATGAGTTTTTTTGGCTACTACTACCTTCTCTGGTTCAAATTGTCAAAGTATTATTGTTGTAGCTGACCTGATGTTATTGATTACTGGTGACTGAGGCTCCTATAGTAGCCTACATGGCATCCTATAACTGCTTAGACTGTCTTTCGAGCTCGTAAAGTATGGTGGTCTTCAAAACTTCTTGGATTGATGCTATAAATTTTGGCTTGTAGGGCTTATGAAGGTTGCTACAAGACTATGTGTTTTCTTGTAGTATCCACATAATATCCCTAGAGTCAAAATTTCCTTTGACTGTGACCTTCAAAAATTCTGAAAATGAAGGTGAGGTTGGTTGTGGTGATTGGAGAGGCTTTCTCTACTAGTGATAGGTGAAAAGAGGTGGAACGTTAAGTTTTTGTGGATGTTTAATGAGATAGTGGTGAGAAAGTTGAAGGATGATGGGATGTGTAAGTGTTAGTGGTCTCCATAGACTTCCTTTCTTGCCCATATATTGAAGACCTCAATTTTAAGCCTTCCTTTTGTGCTCAACGGTTTCCTGTAGCAATACATGGACTTTCTTATAGAATTTGAGGACATTGCTTGAAACGAGCGAAAGATACTTGGAAATTTTAGAGGGAACCTAGAAAAAGTGAGAGAATGATTGAGACAGATGCATAGAATTTGGTTGAAGGTATTAAAGGTGATATCATAAGATTTGAAGTTGGTTTCTATGACTGCTTGCTGGAATCTTGTTGCACCTACATCATTGTTAGAATAATTGAAACAAAAGTAACTTTCATTTTTTTTTCTTCTTTTTTCTTGTTTTTCCTTTCCTCTTTTTTCTTCTCTTTATTTTTTATTATGAGATCCACAAGCTACATAATTGAGGTTTTTAGCCTAACCAAGTCTACCTCATGTGCCTTAAGAAAGGTATTCACTTGAGGATCTCTTTATTTTCTTGTTTTTTTATTTAGGATCATTGCCTGCCTTAGGGAGGTTTTCAACCTATCAACTTGCCTCATGTGCCTCATTGAGGTTTTCACCTGGGGTTTTTATCTTTTTTATATTTCTTAAATAGGGTCTAAATGGATTGGGAGTCTTGTGGATCTTAATTACATTCAGTTCTCTGCTTATTGAACAGGTAAATTCAACCCTTGAAAGGAGCTGCTTATAAAACTTCAACCCATAGTTGTTCACTAGAAGTGGCATTTTTTCTTCATCAATTGTCTTGATCTTAATCGGTCCATTAGCATGGAATTTCTCCACCAATTAAGGACCCAACCATATGTTCATGATTTTTTCTTTGAATTCCTTGAACCTAGTGTCATATAAGAGGACCCAATCACCCTATAGAAATTCCTAGTCTTTATGTGTTTAGCATGCCAAATTTTCCATTTTAATTGAATCATTCAATGTGCATAAGGGCTTGTGGCCTGAGTTCATCAAGGGATTTAAACTATTGGAACCTCTCTTCCTGAGATTTTGTGATGTCCAAATCAAGCTATGTTTCCATTCTCAATATGTTGTATTCAAATTCAATGGAAAAAAAGGATTTCTTACCATAGAACAACTCAAAGGGGATGAATATAGTGGTGTTCTTGCAAATATTATTGTACGCTCAATTCGCCTCAACAATCATGTTTGAACAATCCCATTTTTTTCTATCAAAAACATTAGTCAAGATGCCTTCTAATGCTCTATCGGTCACTCCTACTTGCCCATTTTCTTGAGGGTGTTATGGGGTGGACTTCCCATGTCTAATATGATGCTGCCTCATTATCCCCTTTATAAATTTGGTAGTGGATTGAGTTACTTGATCTATGACTAGTTCCCCTGGGAAAAAAATTTGTAAAAAGTGTTCTCCCTTAAGAATTCTACCACTTTCTACTTTATTGTTGCCTTGATTACCTTTACTTCAACCCACTTGGTTAGATGATTTATGCATACAATGATATACTTATGTTGTCCAGATGGAGGGTCAATAGGTCCAATGAAATCCATGTCACACTTCTCAAATTACTTGAAGGTCACTTAAGGATATAGGGCATAGCATCCCCTTGTCTAGGCTTCCCCACCTCTGACACTCATCACACTAATAAATATACGTTTTGGCATCTTGGTGAAGGGTAAGCCAATAGTAACCTGCCTAAAGAATTTTAAAGGATTTCCTCTTAGCAATAAAATTCCCCCACAAGGTCCATCATGACATGCTAAGAGCGTATCAAAGACTTCATCCTCTCTTTCACATCTCCTTAAGATTTAATCAGACCTCGATCTAAGGAGTTTGTCCCCAATCTAGGTATAAGGGGCATTTTTCCTGACAAATTTTCTCTTTTATTTGGAGGACAAATTAGGAGGAAACTAGCCAACAACCAAGAAGTTTGTTATATTAGAAAACCAAGTAACAACAATGATATGGAAAATAGGTGCTTATCTGGAAGCTAGTCATCTACCACCTCTTCATTCTTTACAAACATGGTTAGACTAGACAAGAAATCCGCAACCGCATTTTATTTTCCTAGCTTATTGATAACAATTAGATCAAATTGTTGTAATAGCAATAACCTCTAATAATTTGAGCACTGACATCAGGTTTGTTCATCAAGTACTTAATGGTTGCATGATCAATTTGCACAAAAGCTTGATATCTGATAATTTAATGTCTGAATTCAAAGAGTGCACAACAAAAAAAAAATTCTAGTGACAGTGTAATTGAGTTCATCTTTGGGTAAATTTTTACTAATGAAATAGATAACATAAGGCAATTTACCTTTCGATTTCCTAATGCTGAACCCCATTGTTTTTTCTTATGCACCTATGTGAATTTGGAATGTCAAGGCCTAATTTGGGCCCTTGAGAAATGGTGCAGTTGTCAATTTTTCCTTGAGCTCTTCAAATGGTTTTTACAAATATCTATCCAACATAAATTTGTCAAAGTTGAAGAGATTTTACTGAAATATTTAATAAATCTCCTCTTATATCCATCTAGTCCTAAGAGTCTTCGAACATCCTTTTTCCTTTGTTGGACAAGTAACCATCTAATAATTGTAATTTTCTTAGGGTCAACCTGAATTCCTTTTTTAGAGACAAAGTGGCCTAGAACAAATCTTGCATTAATAAAAAGTTGGCACTTTGTTAGGCTCAATGAGAGATTCATTTATATGTATATTTTCAAAAAAAATCACGAGTTAGAGAAGGCTTCTTAGCCAACATCCGCATAAGGTGTCAATTCATCCATAAAAATCTCAATTGATTCATGTACAAGATCAACAAATATACTCAATACCACCCTCTGAAAGGTCGTAGTAGCATTACATAAGCTGAATGGAAGAAAATTGTAGGAAAATGTCCCTTGTGGGCAAGTGAAAGTAGTCTTATCCTAATATTCAGGGCTGATTTGGATCTAATTGAACCCTTCAAAACCATTCAGAAATGAAAAGAACTTATTTCCTACAAGAGGATCAAAAACTTGGTCAATAAAAGGTAAAGGAAAGTGATATTTCTTAGTGTCCTTATTAAAATATCATTAATCAATGCAAACTTTCCATTTCCCATTCTTCTTGGGCACAATTACTAAAGGTGACACCCACTCACTATCTGAAATAGGATAGATAAAGCTTGAATCTAACAATTTCTGCAATTCCTCTTTCATAATGTCCTTTAGTGTATTTTTAATCCTTCTTTGAGGCTGGTGAATAATTTTATGGTATTCTTTAATGTATATATGATGAGCACAAATAGAGGAGTGGATTGTTTTCATCTCTTTGTAATCCCTGGAAAAAGCATCAAATTTTTTCCATAAAGCAGTGAGCAATTTCTCCTCTTGATCAAGTGAAAGTAAAGGGATAATTTTCAATGTTATATAGGGGTTGATTTCAACAATTTTTACATTATTTTGATCAAAATCGGTAGTGACTAACTATATGCATGAACTATCTTTAGGATGTCCTAAAGTTTCCTCTTTTAAACCATCAATTTGCATGGAAGCAGGATATTTGTTTTGCAGAAATTTGTCAACTAGATTATCCTCATTCAATTGCCTACTACCAATAGTGGCTTATAATGTAAAAATAGGGTAGGGAAATGATTGATAAATTTCTTCCTCGCCTTCCTCTTCTACCCACATAGGAAAATCATGCTCAACAAGGGGTTGAGCAGGGCGATATAGTACAAGTTATTTTGTTAGCTACCCATTTTTAATTGTCATGTTTTTAGCTCTAAAATTGATATAGGCATCAATAATAGCTAACCAAGGTCTTCCTACGATAATAGTGAAGCCATTGAGCTTGGTTTTGGGCTAGAGAATGAGGAAATCAACGGGGTACTCCCAGGAATTAATGGAAACAATAACATTCTCAATGAAACCCTCGGGTGCTACTATGGATTTTTTTGCAAGTTGCAACAATTTGGTGGTTTTCCTTAAGGCTCCTTGGAGGTTAAGCTTAAGCATGGTCTCCTTCGTCATGAAATTGATTACGACACCTAAGTGAATGAGAATATTGAGGAATGCAATGTTTTTGATGTGTACATGCACTGACAAGATACCAGTATCCATATACTTTGGGGTGATGACCTTCCCAAGCATTAGATCATCAAGTTTCCCAATGACATTGATAATGCATCCTTAATCTTCCTTCCTAGCCTCATAAGACACTCTTCTCTAATGAATTTGTTATATATGGGGACATCTTTCATTTTCTGTAGGAGAGGAATTTTGACACACATATTTTTTAGTTCTCCAAAAACTTTAGCTTCTTCTGGGGTGTGTGGTTTAGGGTGGATCAACCTTTTAGGGTAGAGTGACTTGTTGACTTTAGGAGCACTTTCTTCCTTTGCTTCTTCAATATTTATTTCTAGAGAAGGTGGATAAGCATTAGGGAGTACCTTCCTAGATATGAGGTTTATTTCTTGGATTTCTACAACATAGGTAGGATAAGGTTTCTCTCCATTGTAGACTTGTTAGGCTTGCTTATTATTTGGGTTCAGATTTGGTTGAGCATACTTTTTTGGTCATTTAGGTGGATTGTTTTGGGGTAGTTTTGGTTCAGGAGGAGGAGGCATTAGTGGAGGTGGTTGGGCTGCCTGAGGCCTCCATCCTTGTGATTGATTACCCCATTGAGGAGGTTGGTGTTGGTATGGCTGAAAATGGGGAATTAAAGGTTGAGGAAGATAGGGCCAAGGCATAGGCATGGGCCATGGTGAGTTGTTAGGTGGATACTAAGACTGAAAAGGTGCATTATGACTTGTACTAAAAGGATGATAGTGTATACATTTTTTATATGGCCTAGGTACTTGTGGTATCCTTTGGTTGAAGCAAAGTTTCTCCATGCCTCTTTATTTCATCCCCTTGCTATGGTCAAGACCTCAAAATCCATCCTTGGTACAAAAAAATTTCATAATTGTAGGCCTATGGCCAAAATTAATCATCAATGTAGATCCTTTTAAATATGAAAAATATAAAGAATATTCAAAATAATACCTAGAACAACCTTTTGTGCATTAATTATGAATGCGACTTATGTGATAGGTTTATCTATTCTTATAGCTATCTATACCTATCCACAATGTATTTAGGCTTCTAGGAACTCACGAAAGTTGAGAATCTAAAAGGTGGCAATGGGGTGCATAGGGATTCATATGAAAAGGAGAATGTGCAAATTTTTAGAAACACACATGAATTCCCAATCCATTGCACTCAATGCTCCCTGACTTGCCATGCATGCTTTCCAATTCATAATTTTTAGGAATATGCACACATTCCTAAGTAGAAGTACATGTGTGTTTTTTAATGTGCACAAATTCCAAGTAGGACTATGCATGCACTTTAGAGTATGCATGCAATTTTTCAAGACATCCTTCTTAGCCCTAAATGGATAGAAGCCTTCTTTAGGACCTATTTTTCACATTTCTCGCACTAACCATGTCAAGGGCCACAATACCCATACCTAGCACTAAAAATCCTAATGTTACTTATATACCCAATTAGAGGAAAAATATGTCCTTGTGGGGTCATTTATGGTAGTTTATGGTATTAGGTCATTTATGGTGGTTTATGATGTCATTTTTGGCCCTAAAATCCTAGAATATTCCTTTATGGCCTAACTATTAGGTTTGTTCCCCTAACCATATCCAAGGTTCATAGATTCATACTTAATGTTAAAAAGCTAATAATGATAATTATCCTCATCTAAATACTTGTAATACCCTATAAAGGTCCTTTATGGTAGTTCAACATGTCAATGGTGGACCTCAATCCCTAGAAATTATGAAAAAGTTTGAGATGATGGGTATGGTGTTTTGAGCAATCTTGTTTGTTCCTAAATCCTTAGAAGATTTATACTTTAGCTAAGGCTTGTAGGTTTTAACCCTGTACAGAAATTACCTACAAACGAATTCTTAAAAAATAAAATATACAATAGCGAGAACATAAAACAAATTAAAAAAAAAATTCCCCTGGATCCAAAACCAAGACTACCAGATTGATTTTTCATTATATTCCTTTCAATGTTATAATACATATATATACATTTCAAAGAATTCATAAACCTTAGTCCATTAACCCTCGATTGGAACATAACCATAGTTCCCTTAACCGGATCTACAAAATTCTATGGACAAAAAACCATCATGCCCAAAACCATGTGCAAACTCATGCACAAAACCATAGGTAGGTATGCCCACCTATTATAGGGTCAATAAAAAAAATCTTGCGGCGTTGCCTCTGGGCCCATGCAAGGGGCTATTGCCCCTCTGCTACACCCCAAAAATGTAATATCCCCTGATAATAATAAAAACAATAAATAATATAATATAATATTAAAATATAAGTAAATAAATGATAAACAATAAAGAAAAGATAATAATGGTAAATAAATAGTAAAAATTAAAGAAAATATAATACTAATAAATAAATAATAGATAATTAAGAGAATATAATAATAATAAATAAATAAAATATTAAATAAAAATACTCTAGTTCTAAAGAAATATATATATAAGTAAACTATAAAAATAGTAAAAATAATTGAAGTTAACAAAAAGTAAAATAAAATAAGAAAGAGTTAAATTAAGAGAACTATAAAAATAGTAAAAATAATTGAAGTTAACAAAAAATAAAAATGAATAAAATAAGAAAGAATTAAATTAAGAGTCATATAAATTAAGTAAAACTTAAAATAAAGAAATCAAAGTTGCATGTTGACACATGGAATGTGTGCATGTAGACCTCTTTCCATTGTTTAGTCTATTTAATGGACGATGAGGAAGATGAAATTCATCATTCCTTCATCCATTCTTTTGGGAGAAAGTGTTGTGAGACAAAAAAAAAACTCTGGAAGTAGTACGTTGATTGAGCATTCAGGGTGGCCAGTTGTAGAAAGATAATGTGCAGTGAGCCTACGGTTGGGTGAAGAGTTGTCCCCAAAATTTTGTTGTGGTTAGCAGAATTCAAAGTGTATTCAACTCCAAAGGCACAAGTAAGGAATATCGTCGATACAAGTCGTCTCTAGTCGTGTTTTTAAAATTTTATGTTAAATAGTTGAATAATTAGGTGTTGATTATTAATGATATAAATTGATGTAATTACTTGTATATTTTAAATAGAAATTGTTACATATTGTATCAAAGCTATTTTCCACTCGATTTGACCTCTAGATAAACATTTGAGAAAATATTTAATTAATTTTATCCATAATTTTGTTTGTGATAAAATTAAAATCCAACCAATTTTAAGTTTTGGTAATTGTCTGTCCATGATAATAACGTTATTGATTATGCTATTTATTAATCTTCTTCTCATAACCTAAAAAAAAATGTGATAAAATACTCCAAATATCTTTTTTATTTAAATTAAAATAATGATAATAATATATTTAATATCTACTTTATTTAATTAATTATTTTTATATTTAGTTCATAACTATGTGAAACAATACTAATTGTTTCCCATTTCGTATCTGATGTCTTTCACATAACACTCTTTCTTAAGGATTCCATAATTTAAAGTCCCATTGAATTTATCTCTCCCATGATTGCTTTGATTATTTTTATATTATTAAATTTTGCTTAATATTTGTTCTTTATAGTTTTTTTTTTCACGGAGGCCTAAATTTTGTTCACAAAGCCGAAATGGTGCCTCGATGGAACTGACAAAAAGATATCCTCGATTAAAATTAATGGCATGAGTGTTAATTTGCATATAGCCAAAAACATATATAATTAAAATCTATTTGTGGACTCCTTGTTTAATGAAAATGAATGGATATAGTTATATTTAAAGGCTTTTATCCTAGTATAGAGATGATTCATATCTAGCATAGAGATGATTCTTCTCTTTTTTAAATAATACTTAGCATCAAGAGTATTAAGTTTTTAGGACGGTTATATATTTATTATAAATCAATGAAAATTTTAGCTAATCAGCTTAGTTGTATAATATTATTTATTATGTTATTTATTTATTTAAAAGTTAATGATGTACCGTTCATGATTTTTAGTTTTTTTATATTATTCTATTTTATATTTCAATAATATGGATATAACAAAGTTTTATTAGTTAAACAAATTTAATTACGATGATCGTTGATATTATAATACATTTTGCAAAAAAAAAAAAAACCTACCTGCTCACTGGCGAAAATGGTGGATCGATTGCGCGGAGAATGTTTGGTCATGGCCGCAATGACCGCCATGTTTTATATAGGGACTGGAGTTTGCATGTAGGATTTCACGACAAACACAAGGCCCGACAAATGGGCGATTAATTTATAGGAGCAGACGACCCCTGGACCCCAGCTGTGTCGGCAGGTGGTTACAGGCGGTGGTCCGTGTTTTTCTCGGAACCCTTCAACTTCGGTTACAAGTGGTTATAGGAGGGTAACAAGAAGTAGTCTGAATTTTAATCGGAACTCCGTTTATGGAAGAGGTACAAGTCGATTATTCCTCAGACACGATGGATTCATCTCACATTTGGGTCTATTTTCCACATCAGCAACCAATCGGGCAGCCACCAGATGTCATTCTCTAACGGAATGAGCAAGTGGTACAAGGTATAAGCGACATGAAATTTGGGGAGTCCTCACACAGTCATATAGGGTTTATGGCCCCCAACCCTGCTATTTCGGAGGGCATTGAATGCCTCATACAGGACGCACAAGATCAGCCCACTTTCACTTCCCTGTCGCCATCAAAGTTAAGCTTATGGGAACAACACACTATACTATCTGAGTAGTCGGGTGCTACAAATTGGAGATAAAGGGTTTTTGTGGTGCCGCTAAGGATACCTTAGGATTCAAGCAGCTTGGTATACACATCCTCGGAGACATTAACAAAGAATATGACATTCCATGGCCACCACCCTCGAGTAAGACATATGGTTGCTTCGAGGGTATACTCAGCGGATTCATATGCCTGAAGACAATAGGGTGTCAGATTCATACAAAACCCTATCTGAGGGATCAGAACAAACAAAGACTCACCAAACCCTCAAGAGTGGTGGGAAGAAGAAAACAAAGTGTACCAAGGTCCAAGAACGGGGAATATTATTGGTCTTTGGGGAAAGCATCAACATGGAACAGGTAGAAGAAACAGAGAAAACAATGGTCATTGGTCGTGACCAAGGCAGGAACTACTCCACTGCCAGGCTGAAAAAATGGACGACAGAAATTTCAGGCCATGTTTTGGATTAGATACCTGTCATGATCAAGGAAAATCCCAGACTATGAATCCAAAACAGGAAAATTGGGTCTTATCAAAATTCTGGAACATTAAGATGACCCTTGTTCTCCTCAAGCATTGGACACCTCTTTTCGACCCGGATAAGGAAAAAATGGGAGATTGTCCTATATGGGTGCATTTACCTAGTTTACCACTCCAATTCTAGACGAAGGATGTCCTTAGGTGCATTCACGAAGATCTAGGATTTATCTGGATCATGACAGATCATACATGGAGACTGGGAACATTTCCATGGCGAGAATATTGGTGCATTTGGACACCCAGGAGGGGCTGGTGGAAATCCTACGCCTATAATACCATGAGGTTATCATATGGAAAAATTTGGACTATGAGGGGGTACCATTTCGTTGTCGAAGATGCCATGAAGTGGGACACCTATACAAGGAGTGCCCATTGATAAATGCCGCAATCAAGGAACATACTAGGGCACAAGTTTACATTGGTACTCAGACACCATAGGATGCAGGATTTTCCACTGCCTAGGCGACCCCTACTACTCAGACGAGAAGGCAGCGAGACACTCAAAAGGAAACACTTCAATCTGAAGCATGGCCACCTCCTGCCAAGGTCTCAAGATCACAAGTTGTTAGCACCAGACCTATTCTGGGTATTACTATCTGAACCTCTACACCTATTACTTTTATTGTTTGCAATAATGAAGTTCCTAATTTTTCATCGGATGAATCTATCTCTAATATTATTTCCCGCAAATGCGGCCCCGTTATTTGTCCTGTTGCATCTGCCCCTCCCTCCTCCTCCATACCCGTCCCTACCACTATGGAGGTAGCTCTTATTTTTCACTCTGAACAAACAGATAACTCAAGTAAAAACTCCTCCCATAGATATAACCTTAGATCTCTATCGCTGCCTAATCCCTCTGCTTCATTCGCACTGGGGGACGACCCCTCACCAAAGTACCAAAAAACCTCGAGGGGAAAACCATCCACGATGTCCAAAGCCAGCCTCTGAGCTGGGCTTGAAGTGGCAACGAAGAAACAATACTCCATTGATCAGGTTCTTAGAGTAAAAGGCAGCCCTGACCTGGTTTCCTCATGATTTTCCTATCCTTTAATTGTAGAGGGTTAGCGAGCCCTGACAAAATTATGCCTCTAAGGCGACTGTTAGCATTAGAGAGGATTGATGTTATATTTCTACAAGAGATACTTAGGGATGGGGATACCATCCACACCCTGTTAACTTCTATCTTACCAGGCTAGACCTTCCAGACCCTCGATGTGAGAGAGGGATTGGGAGGACGTGCCATTGGATTCAACAACAGAGCCATTAAGGTGGAGAACATGTGGGGATGTGATGGGGTTTTAGGTGCAGACATCATATCCACAAAACCTGACATACCCTTGCGTATGATCAACATATATGGGCCATGTCACAATCGAGTCAACTTCTGGCATAAACTGATGGCATTGTCGCCCATGAATGGAGATCACATCATTATTTGTGGGGAATTAAATTTCTCTGTGGGTCTCGCAAGAACTTGGGGTTTAAATTCTCAATCGGACCCTTTAACTACATACTTTGAGCACATGATGGACATTGTCGAGCTCCTAGATATTGATATGGCTAAAAAACTACCTACTTGGCGTAACAAAAGGATTGGGGATGATGCCCTTGCTCGCAGGTTGGATCGCTTTCTCATCAAAGCTAATTTGGTGGATAAGGTGGATAGGATGAGACAATGGGTGGGAGCGGGTGGTATCTCTGATCACTCCCCCATATTCTTTTAAGTTATGAATGCGGGTTGCAAACCTAAATCACCCTTTAAGTTCAATTATACATGGCTCGTTGAGCCTGAATTCCACAATATTGTTAAGGAATATTGGATCCATTGTTACCAAGAACCTAACACCATTTTGGAAATGGTCATATCCAACAACCTAACTTGGATAAAAAATAGGACAATTACATGGGAAAGGGAGAAAAAGTTACAATATGAAGCGTCACTTGTGAATATTGAAAAGAAATTGCAGATATGACTGACTCTAACAATTTGGGTTTTCAATCCAATGACTCGAAAAATCATTTAATATTGCTAGAAGTAGAAAAAATCAAACTATTAAGACAAAGAGAGGAAACCTAGAGACTTAAAAGCAGGGCACCTGGCTAAAAGCGGGGGATGATAACACGAAGTTTTTTCAGCAATGTGCGAAAGGAAGGAAGATCACCAACACCATATGGGAACTGAAGGATCAGTTTGGCAGGGTTTCCAAAACATACAATCAGCTCGCAGACATGGGTATTAGACATTTCTCTCACCTTTTCAGAGACCCCCAAGAGGTAAATATTGCAGAGGTGCTTAGCATTGCTAGGACAATGCACAGGTTTTTCGATGAAGATGATGCTGAAAACCTTAATCCTACAGTCACTCTGAGTGAAATTGAAGTTGTGTTGAAATGGTTTAAAATGGATAAAAGCCCAGGCCCGGATGGTTGGCCAATTGAATTTTACCTTACCTTCTTTGAGGTGATTTCCAAGGATCTTCTACTAGTCATTGAAGAGTGCAAAGTCACAAGGAGGATGTATGATGGTTTCAATTCCATTTTCATTGCCCTCATTCCTAAAGGTGATAATTCCAAGACCTTCAATCACTACCGATCTATCTCTTTATCCAATTGTATATACAAGATTATAGCCAAGATGGTCACAAACCATATCAAGTCGATACTATCTCAACACATATCCAAGGAACAATTTTCCTTCCTCAATCATAGACAAAGCCATGAGGCCATAGGTACAACACAAGAAGGTTTGCATTCTATCAAGCTCAAAAGCCTTAAAATAATCATCCTCAAGATTGACCTGGAAAAGGCATTTTACCATACCTCCTGGACATATCTACAACTCATTCTCACTCACATTAGCTTTCCCCACCCTTTCATAAACTGGATCATGTGTTGCATCACATCAGCATCCTACATCATACTTATTAATGACTTTGCCTCTAATATTTTCCATGCCTAAGGGGGTATGAGTCAAAGTTTCCCATTATCACCCCTTCTCTTTCTATTGATCATGGAAGGCTTGAGAAAACTCATATCCTCAGCTAGGACATTCGAAACTCTAATTAGAGTCAAAGTGATTGATATCATTCGTATTATGCACCTCCTATTTGTTGATGATGTTCTAATATTTTTATATGGATCCACTCGGGACTTCAATTTTTTCAAGAGGATGTTGTCTATTTTTTGTAAAGCCATAGTTATGCAGCTCAATCTCAACAAATCATCCATCATGACGGTCAGCTGCTCCATCCAAGAGCACAGGGATGCACTACAACAGTTTCATTTTGGACACCTCGACATTAAGGAGGGCCTCAAATATCTTGGCTTTATACTCAAACCAAATGATTACCGTATAGTGGACTAGACTTGGCTAATTGCAAAGGTCGAAAGATGCATAAACATCTGGAAACAAAGATGGTTATCATGAGCAGGAAGATTATTTCAAATCAAGTCGGTGTTGGAGGCTATACCAGGATATTGGATGGCCTTGGCCTGGATTCCCAAAGGTGTTACTGCCAAAATCCAAAATATATGTCGTAGATTCCTATGGAGGGGGAAGATGGATGGAAGAACATTCACTTGGGTGAAATGGGACAAAATTTCCAAACCTAAACAATAGGGAGGATGGGGATTAAAGGATTTACATGTGTCTGCCACTACACTGGCTGCAAAAATGGGTTGGAAATTATCAACATCAATTAGTCTCGGGAAAGAGGTAGTATATCACAAATACATTTCTCCATTAACTACTTTAGAATGGATACGAGGTCCTATCAGGAGAAGATCGGGCACCTCCACTATCTGGTGAGCCATTACAAATTCTATCTCAGTGATCAAAAGGGGACTGGCTTGGAGCATCGACTATGGAGCACAAGTTAGAATTGGTATTAATGCTTGGTATGGATGCGAGAATGAACATTTAATACCATTGGCACTCAGACAGTATCTCAGCTCTGTTGGGATATCTTATTTATCTCAAATCGCTGATGAAGCAAACTCTATATGGCTCACACAGGCGTGGAAGTATTCGCAGGAACTTGGGATTCCAGATATATGACTTGATGAATGGATTAGATATACCTGAGCACTCGGGGCATCACACGTTAGAATCTCAGATCGAGAGGATGAGCTTATATGGGTTGTGTCTCCCTATGGCAGATATACACCAAAATAAGGTTATTCCTTTCTAATATTGAAGCATGAACCAAGCGCCTTGGCTTGGTGGTGGCGACCTCTTTGGAAACTCAAGGCACCCCCAAAAACTCATTTATTTATGTGGTGACTGCTGAAAAATTGCATCCTTACCGAGGATAACCTCGCCAAGCAATCTTTCCACGGTCCCTCAAGATGTTTTTTATGCAAAGAGAAGGCTAAAGATATTGATCATCTTTTCTTGACATGCTCTGCTACTAATATGATATGGAAACAAATTTACATAACGTTGGACATCGATATCATATGGCAAGGAGAAACACTCATCACGGCATGGAAGAATTGGTGGAACTTGGCACCAACATAGAAAATCAGAAACCTTCCCCTACTTGTTTGTTGGGGCACCTGGCTTGCCCACAACAAAATCATCTTCCAGGACTCCCATACACACTAGCACATCATATGCAACACCATTGCTGCCCTATAACTCATGATCCCTGAGGATGGTCCTAAGACATAGACCAAGCTCATCATCCCTGAAACCATTGACAAATCATATCCTTGGGCTTATTTTGATTGGGCATCTAGCATTGCAGCATGTGGTGGAGGTGCAATCTTATACATATCGGATAGTCATTTTTACAAGCTCAAAATTGGATTAGGCCAGGGCACAAACAACTATTCAGAATTAAACAGTCTCAGACTCCTAATCATTTTTACACTTGCTAAAAATTGCAATAGACTACAGATTTTTGGGGACTCAGAAATTGTTATCAATTGGATCAACAATGTTGCTCGTTGTCACGCGCACACTCTCATAGGTTTACTGGATGAGGTTATCCCTTTAAAATCAATGTTTGATCTTATTATATGCCCACACATTTATAGGGAAAGGAACGAGGTTTCTGACAACCTTTCCAAAGAAGCCCCACAGTTACCATGGGGTCAATGGTTGATTTATGAACAACAAGAACAGTAGCAGTACTAGTATTATCACAGGCCCTTTATTGAAGATGTTGTTGTTGATGGGCCGTATGATCTTACTATATGATCATTAGATGCCATTCTTTTTGTTTTTTGTTTAGAAACTTTGGCTATTTATGATGGACTCTTATTTATATCATTATGCCCATTATGATGTAAATATTTCTATTTATATGTTTTTAAGTTAAATAAATATAGATTGATAATTAGACCATAATAAATATATGCATAACTCTATATACAGATGATACAACATGTAATTTTCTTTCCATTAATAAAAATTACATTTTTTCCAAGAAAAAAAATAATACACTTTGCAACTTAAATTAGTATCTCTTTCCTCCTATCTCAATGCTTCATTGCTTAAGTAATAGTTAACTCTTTTGTGTGTTGCTAAGCCCATCATGCATATTCCACTATGCCCGTAATTTCATTTATATTGAAGGCATGCTAAAATGTTATATTATTATAATATATATATGATTATTCAAACTCGAAGTATGTTTAGAAGTAACCATGTGAATTATTAAAAACACTATCTAGGACTGTCCCAACGGCACGGTGTTGTCGAGGTTCAAATCCTGACAAGATCGGCTCACACGGAAGCTGTAGTTATTTTAATTACGTGCTTGTTTTTCGCTAGTAATAATTGAAATCCAAAAAGTCTATTTTCTTTGTTTTTAGAATTATTTTCTCTGTTTAACCGTCGAAGGCCACACCCTACATAACCGTCATACTAGTGGAAAATTAGAAAAGTTTCTCGTAAAAAGTGATTTTTTTTTTTTTTTTTTTTTTTTGGGCTAGAATTGTATTTTACATATTAGAAAAACTAAACATATTTAAACTAAGAAAGGCTTTTAAATTTAAAGATCATCCACCAAACCATTAATTCCAAGTTTTAGAGAGTAACTAATACCATTTAATATATTCATTAGGAATGATTAAAAAAAAAATTATTTAAATACAAATTAAATATATTTAAGATATATTTATATTAGAGTGTTGAAAAATAATATTAAAATTAATTATTATGTGTTTTTAAAGTTTTAATTACACATTATTTATATAAAATAAAAATGTTGCCATTCACCAAATTTGCTTTTGAATGTGCATATATCAAATAGCAAAGTATATATGTCATTAAGAGTGATGGGATATTATTATATAAAGTTAGTTTAGTGATACTTAATATATTAATACATAGATTTATATTGATAAGAGGAGGTTATTTCTATAATTAATATTGTAGTTGACATAAAATTATTTTTGGCTTTATATTGCTTTAGGATAATTTAGTAGGGATATGATGAAAGGATAAAGTAACATAATTATGGAGACTATTTATGCATACTAAAAGATTATTTGGATATCTTTTCTTTTAGGATGTTGTATCTAAAGAGGGAAAGAATGGTAATGAAATCTTAACTGTGGACATTAAGAAGAGATCATCGGATATGAAGTAATGCACTAGATTGATAATATGCTAAATTTGACAAGGTAACATGTTCAACAAGGAGTGTAAAATCATACTTGAGCAATTGAGAGAAGCGTAGCACATTTCCCTAAAGTATACATCAAATGTAGTTGAAGCTAGAAGCCATATATTTTAAGATAGTATGCAAACACCTTAAAAGGGAGGTAAAAAATCACTAATGGGAAATAATTATAAATAATATAATGACCGTAATAAAGGAAGGAATGTTTATAAATTTGATTTTCAATATTAACAATATATGTTTGATAAAAATACTTATAAAGGAAGAGCGAAGGATGAACTTGCATATTTTGATGACAATGAATGTTAGTCCTCGTAACCATATAACAGTTGGAAGGATGCAAATATTATTTTTTGTGACTTTCCTTTTTATTAATTTATGGTGAAAGATATAGGATTGGATAACTTAGCTTAGATAGATACTTTTGTGAAACAATTAAATCATGTCTTATGGTTTAAATTTTATTAATACATCTAAATCATACACTATGCTACTATGTATGTGGTTATAGCTTCAATTAATTGTGATGTCAACATAGGAATGTTTAAGTATAATGTTGTGATGATGTTTCATGATATGTGGTAATTTCCATAGTTCTAATGAGAGGATAAAGATGCACATGTGGTGGATATAACATGCATGATATGGTATATGGATTATGTTGTTATGATATGAGGTTATATTGACATGCAGATCCATTTATTATGTGATGTCATGATATATAGTTGATACAAATATGTTGATTTTTCCCCAGGAAAAAAGTCGTAATTTTCATTAAAGATAAGAAAAATTACATGTTGCATCTAGCAGCATATCAAATATGCAGGTTCAGCATAAATAGTTCATACTCCGAAGAGTCAAATATATGTTAGATAATCAGATAATTGTTTTCATCCAATCTACTAATAGGTATGTACAATGTATATAGATATGATAGATGCCGGTAAAATAATGATAAAACAGTAAAATAAAGAACAGTCACAAAATGACTGAATTTGTAATGCTGCCAAAAATTGCCAAAAAACCAAAGTTGTAGTCATTGGGTAACTGCGTCCAGTGCCTGTAGATCATCTATGAAGGGAAGATGATAGTATTGATACTCTTGTGCATCATCATGCACTGATATGAGCCACCGACCCCACTCTAACTCTGATGCTTCTTTGGATAGTTGGTCAGCCACTTGATTCCTCTGCATGTAAATGTGAGTGATAGAGATAGTGTCAAAAAGTGATTTTAACATGAGAACTTCATCCAATAATGTAGATAGGGTGTGTATATGACAACGAGCCCATAAATTGAACCAATTTATAATAATTTGTGAATCCCCGAAAACCTGAATCTTGTTGCAGCCTTGTTTACGGGAAAAGAGAAGTAGGACTCGAAGGCTATTGAATTCAGCATAGTTATTTGTACCTAGACCCAGTCCCATCTTAAGGTGGAAATAATGTGTATCGGAAATGTGCAAAAAAAACCACCCCCCCCCCCCCCCCACATCCAAAATTTTTGGATGCCCCGTCAAAATATGCCCATGGATAGGAGTGGTCGATTGTTTCAGGTATGATAGTCCTGTTACGTGTTGGTTGATCATCATCTAGGATGAGTTGGTAAATGGATGTGATACTTCTACATGAGCTATCCCAATCGACCATTTTTTCCATAAATATGTACCGATTCCTGTTGATCTCCGGGCAATGAGGAGAGGGATGTTTTGTTCTTTGGAGCATGTTGCAGCCTGCCACCAGTTGGTCCATGCCGAGCATATCGAGGGGCCTTGCCAAGTATGAGAACATCCCAGTGCGGAAGATGTTGTGAGCCAGGGTTGTTTGATACAAATATGTTGATATTATAACTTATGATGGTATTTCATGATGTGAAGCACGTGGTAATTGTATATAGATTTATGACATGAAAAATTGTGTAATAACAATGATGTTTTGTTTTCATGATGTCTTGCAAGAGTTGGCATGTGGGTTATCTTCTATGATGTTATAATTATAACTAATGCATTGGATGTATGTTGAGATGTGGTGATTGACAAGAAATCCACAAATGGGTCGAGAGGGTTGGTTTATTTGATGATCTCTTGGGAGCCCATACCTACAAGGGAGAACATGTAACACCATATGGGTTAGGGACATACTCAATCAACACTACATATGACAGTGGTTCCTTTGTCTTGTATATCTCTTGATGGATAGCTCTTGAAGGGCTATGGAACCATCTTGAGGAGGCCAAGTTCCTAATATTGTAGGTCAACTTCCTAATATTGGATTGGTATACCGAAGTTTGGTAGGGGTGTAAGGACTTCTATGTCCGGAACTATGCACTTTAGTGAGTGTGCAAGGAGTCAGTAAGCCTTGCAAGATGCTCGAAGTCATTGAGTGCTGGGACAAGATACCTGCTTTGGGGAAGATGAGGTCTAAGCCTTGGGGCTAGCCATAGGCTACGGTATAGATAGATGAGGCTTATGTCTGGCTACAAAAGTGGGAAAAGGGACAAGGATTCATTGGGATTTCGTGGGTGTTGTGGAAAATTTCGATGCCTGCTCGTTATACTAATTCAACAGAGGTTGTATGGAAAACATGAAGTAATAAATAACTAAATAAATAAAATGTTAAATGATTCAACTTAACTTCATGACAAAGTTCTTTAAAGAGGGGATAGTATGTAATGTCCCCCTAATAATAATAATAAATAAAATATTAAAATATAAGTAAATAAATTATAAACAATAAAGAAAATATAATAATGGTAAATAAATAGTAAAAATTAAAGAAAATATAATAATCGTAAATAAATAATAAATAATGAAGAGTATATAATAATAAAAAATAAAGAAAATAATATATAATAATATTGGAGTTATATATGTGTGTGTGTGTGTAAACTATAAAAATAGTAAAATTAATTAAAGTTAACAAAAATTTAAATAAAATAAGAAAAAGTTAAATTAAGAGAAATATTAAATTAAGTAAAACATAAAATAAAGAAATAAAAGTTGAATTTGACACATGGAATTTGTGCATGCGGACCCATTTCCATTGTTTGATCTATTTAATGGACGATGAGGAAGATGAAATCCATCATTCCTTCATCCGTTCTCTTGGGAGAAAGTGTTGTGAGACAAAGGATTCCCTGGAAGTAGTACGTTGATTGAGGGCTCAGGGGTGGCCAGCTGTAGAAAGATTACGTGCAGCTGAGCCTATGATTGGGAGGAGAGTCATACCCAAAATTTTGTTGTAGTTAGCAGAATTAAAAGAGCATTCAACTCCAAAGGAACAAGTAAGGAATATCGTCAATACAAGTAAGTCATCTCTACTCGTGTTTTTGAAAATTCTATGTTAAATAGTTTAATAATTGGTTGTTGAATATTAATCATATAAATTGATGTGATTACTTGTATATTTAAATCAGGATTTTTACAAACCTACGCTCGGCTTGAGTTCCTCTTATCCATATCAAAAACCTTAAGGCTCATACCTAATACTTAAAACCTTATGAGGGCACTAACATCCTTTATTAGAGGCCAAGGATACCCTCTAAAGTTCATGTGTGGTACTTCAAGGAATTTGTAATGTTCCCAAAATTAGCATGGAGCTAATTGGAACATTAGTTTTGCTTATATCAACTAGGAGATGAATAAATGGGTAAGGAGGCCCATGAGTAGGAATAAAACACCTCATAGTGTGAAAGGGATCATCAGAATAACTAGATTTTTCACCTTCCTGTGTGAAAAGGGAGCAAATGCATGAGGACAAGGTCAAGTTTGACCAAGTCAACAATGCTACCATAGAGGGAGTGGATCACTTGAGAAGATAGCGCAATATGAATGGAGGGAAGATCATTTGGTGGAGGAAACCCTAGTGTGTGGGGGCCAAGGCAAGAAGGCTTTCATTTGTATAAAGGGAGGACAAGGCAGCCATAGGAGGATATGTTATTGAGTATTGGATTTTGGTCTGCATGACTATTTGCTTTCTCCAGTTGTTTAACTGAGATTGTTGTGCTGTTTAGCACAAGGATTTCCTATTTAGGAATTCTTCTCCCTTCTTGAGAGGCCTCTTGAGGGATTGTACTTCATTTCTCCACATTCAGGCTCAAGGCCAAACCACCTCCTTCAATTACAGCATTATTCCTATAGCAGGAAACGTTATGTTGCAGGGTGTTGCAGTGGAGGGTTCCACAACACCACTTCTAGAGCTTATCTTTCAGAGGAGGGAGCTTCTATTCCTTTGGGAGGTCAGTGAGGAAGATTCAGGAGCTGATTACACATCTTTGGCATCAGGCCAAGCGCTTCCCATCTCCTACAGCGCAATCCCTCTCCTTGACTATGTTATTTCTGAGTATATTTGCAGTGGGGGTTTGCACCACTATTTTGGAGGGTGAGATCTTCAGTGATTGGATCAGCTTTTCACTTGAAATATCCATTAGATGAGATTCAGTGATCATATGTAGCGTCTTCAGCCATCTTCATCCATTTCTTGAGTTGCAGTTGCTACTCAGTTTGAGACTGCAGCTTCGGCATTTTGGCCATTTTGTATATTCCAGCCAATCCTTCTAGGATTGACTTCAGATTGTTTTCAGGGGTTTATAGCTTTTCTCCCCATATTATTTGAGCCATACATTTCTAAATCTATGTATTGACATTCATTATGTAGTAGTGCCTCTTATAAACTGCGCATTCATAGCCTTAGGCTTTCTTCATGTAGCAAGTTTCTTCATTTATCATGTATATGTTCTATTGAGGGTTGCATTGCCCAACTTGAGTGATTGTTTCCTCAAGGATTTGTATACATTTTTCTGCTAGAACATTAATAAGATGGCTATGTGTCATTCTTACATTATTTGAGTTGATTTGTCACTGCTACTCCATTATTGTGTTTACATATTGTTGTATCTCCAATATTGGGATATTATAAGATATTCCCAACCTTGTTGATTTTCCCTATTTTGGGATATTACAGAATTGTTAATGCCTCTAAATGCCTTAAATATTTCATTAGGACCTAAGGTATGTCCTTATTCCCTATATCATTTATAGGGCCTCGAGACACATACATACTACTCAAAACAACTTAGTGGCACGAACATCCCCAATCATATGCCAAGGATATGCTTAAGAGGCCATGTGTGGTTATTTGAGGAATCCTTATTTGTCCTGAATGGATAGAAGCTTAATTTAGGTCATAAGGTTCACATTTACTCCTTTAACCATATATACAACACCGAGAACCATTTTCGAGTCACTATTATCTCCAAATTCATAAAATATTTCTTTAGGACCTAATATTAGGGTTTTCTCCTCCAAATGTGTCCAATGCACCATGACCCAAAGCTAGTGCTAAAAATCTTCCAATAAATCACATACTTTATAAAAAAGGTTATAGGTCCCACAAAAAGTTCCTATGTTGTGGTTTAGGTCCTCATACAATGCCTTTCAACCTTAGAAACTATATTGAAGGATTAAGGCCTAAGTTTCCTCCCACAAACATGGTAAAGGAAATGCAAATTATACCCAGAGTTAAAAACCTTATACAAAATGAAATGGATATGATACTTTTAATGCATTACATGTGATGGTTCAAGGCATTGTTCAATTGGATGCCTAGAAGCCTATGTCAAGTTGCAAGGATATATTTTCTCCATTGACCATGAATAATTCCCCACAACCTATACTTGTTGCTCAAAACCTTCTAATAGTTGCATATTACAAATTAAAGGACAAATATCCCATAAAATATCATCTGTTGTGGTTTGACAACTAAAGGATTGCTCTTGAGCCCTATAAACTAATTTTTAGGCCTAATGAGCGAGTTTCATCCCCTGAACTTAGTCCAAGTATTTAAATAAGTACCTATTTCTCCAAAAACTCTAATGGTGGCAATACTTATATTAAGAGGAAAATGATACACTTGGGAGGCCATGTGTGTTGGTTTAGGGTGTAATTATTGGACCTATATACATGAAAGCTTCATTAGAGGCCTAAAGCATAGGTTTCCTCCTACCACCATTTTCAAGAACCCTTAATCCATAACTTCTTGAAAATTGTAATGGTGATTTTTTGTATGTGTTCCTTAATTTCTATAATATTTTGTTATATCCTAATACCTAGGTTCACCACCCCACCTCTGGAGCCCCCAACCATATTTGAGACCTTAGGAGCCATTTCTAGTTCTAAAAACTTCATAATATCATTGATATCCTCATTCATATGGAAAATATGTGCTTAAAAGGTCATGTGTAGTAGATAGAGGTGTTATTTTTCAACATTGATGCTTAAAAGCTTTCATTATGGTGTAAGGTCTAGGTTTCATCCAAATATATGTATAGGGTACAAATCTCATGTACTTATCATTAAAAATACCTTAATGGTACCCATATCCCAAGTCAAAGGAAAGGATAAGATTGAGAGGTCTTATGTGGTGGTTAGAGGTGAATCTGATGGCCATCTATTCTAAACTTATTACTATAGGGTCCAATCGCTTGTTTCCTCCAATTACCATTACAAAGGACCTAAGACTCATGAAGAAAGCTCAAAATATTCCTAATATTCCTATATTCGTACTTGGACGACAAGGATTACCTTGGGATGTCAAATGTGGCAGTTCAAAGTGTTAGCCTCAAACATTGACAACTAGAAGCAACCTCTATACTGTAAGTCCCAAGTTTTCTTTTATAATCATGTCATGGTCACTATTACCCGCACTTAATTATTAAATCCTATAATGCCATTGATATCCCCACTTGGAGGTGAACTATACACATAATTTAGTCACAAAATCACACATGCATTTTTAACACTAAGTGAGATTTCTTAGGAATGTGCACACATTTAAGTAATGTGTGTGCATTATTAGGAATGTGCACACATTCCTAGTAATGTATGTGCATTCTTAGGAACATGTGCACATACTTAGGAACAAGCATGAGTAATTGAGAATGTGTTGAGCGGGCTAGATTCTTGATTTCTCAACAACAAAGATCAAACTAATTGATAAGGCTCATTTACACTCCTTCTTGTTTGGTTTCGAATAATATTTTGGGTTAATGTGTGGAATGCTAGTTTGCATAGCTTAGACATGTGTTCTAGTCTCAAATGGTGTCTGAGAGGCTAGAAACACTATTGGATTAATTTTCTCCAATACCCAGAAAACATTTCTAAGGAAAATTGTCTTAATTAGATCTAAATATCTAGTTTAATTATTTCCTAAGTCTAACTTAGGAAAAGTGGTTAATTAATCATATTTAATTGAGAAAAAAACTATGTTCCTCTAGTGACTTCTATAAAAGTCATTTTAAGAAGTAGAGATGATCTTAGCCATCCATTGGAGTTAGATCATGGTCGTTTATTACTCAACAAGGGTTTATAAGAGGAGATCAATTAGAATTTGGAGAACACATTTGAGATAAAGATTTGCAGTGATAGAAATGGTGCAATGATAGCATGGATGAAACCATTAGTTGAGATCAACAATGATTGAAGTTAGATTTTTCAAAGAGACTTCTTCATAACAATTGTCAGATTCTTAGTGATAGAAGGAGATCGATTTTATCTGTAGAAGTCGAGTTTATACAATGGTGTGAATTAAATAAGCAAGGTCGAGTTGTCGAAGCTAGAGGAAATTTTCCAAAGTGATCAATTTACACGAGAGAAGCTGAGATTTCTAGTGAAAGTCAAATTTCTAGAGGAAGTTGGGTTTATTTTCGAGTCAGTGTGAGTTTCTAGTAGAGGATAATTTATCTAGGGACACATATGTGATCAGTTTAGCACTCTAGAGGAGGGGAAAATTGAATTAGAGGGGCCGAGTTGCTTCCAGGAAGTCAAATCTACTAACATATGTGAAGAAAATAATTTTCTAGAGGTTTGCTAATTTACACCAAACAATTGTAATACTTTTCAATTACTAATTTGTTGAAGAATAATAAAGATACTCATCTACATAATTGGTTTCCCCCACATTGGGGATTTTCCAAGGAAATTTTTCCAAAAATGACAGTGCTCATTATTTGTGTGTGTGCAATATGTTCTCAGTTCTTCTAACTTATTTTTTGTGAAGTTGTAGAAGTGTTTTATTCAGTATTTTCCGAATTTAAATTACAGAATAAAATAATCTATTCAGATAGGTGAATAATAACCAGTAACTACAATGCTATTAAAAATTTAACACGGTACCAGAGTAGATCTAAAGGCAGAATAGGGTTTACACAAGCACAAAACAGAAAAACAAGGATTTACAAAACCTAGTTTGTGTTCTTCAAATTTATTTGGGTTTCACTATATTTCCAAGAGTTCATAAAATGACCTAAGTAGGATTGAGAGATAAGGATAGATTGGATGGATCCTAAAATTTCGGTGTCTGGAAAGCCATAATTTATTTACTCTACAAATAAAATGGTCTCAAGGAGTATGTGACTAGTTTGATTTCCATACCAACAGATCTAGCATAACTCACTACATATAAGAAGGAAGATGCCAAAGTGGGAGGTTGTTAGAAATTAATTAACAGAGCAATGGAACACATAAATACTGCAGAAAAAATAAACCATAGAAAATCATAAAACAAGAGAGACGCATATATACGTGGTTCACCCAATTTGTGCTACTTCCATGGAGAAAAAACCAGTACATCCTTTTATATTATCCAGCAAAATGAAGAGATACAACCTACAACAAATCCACTATAATTTCCTTTTCGCTCTCACACAATGTCTCATCTTTTCTTCGTGCACAGAATAATACACAACTTCAATACAATTCTCTCATATAAACCCTAAATTAACATAATTTCTATCATTAGATCATCCAACTAATGAATGTCCTAGATTAACTACGAAATTACAATATTTTACAAGGAAATTTTTCATCTAATTGTCACCACCCCCCTGGACCCCCCCAAACCTTCAAGGAATGGGATCCAAACACAGATGAAACAAAACCTCTGAAACGAGAAGATAATCTGGTTCCACACCCAAAAAAGGATTATCCTTGACAAAGTTAAGGATCACATAATTTCGCACATCCAAGAACTAGATATAGTGGAAAAAATGGGGGGTGCCATTATGAAGTTGTTCCAAGATGTTAATACTAATAAGAAGTTGATTATCAGATAGAAAATAATAAATACCAAGATGAACAAGGTTGAAGACGTTATTAGATACCTCACAAGGCTTAGATTGGTAAATGACAATTTGGCTACAGTTGGATATAAAACAGATGATGATGAGCTAGTGCGAATAACCCCGAATGGGTTTTCTAAGAGTTGGGATGCCTTTGTTCACGTTATCAATGGAAAAGACACCTTACCGAGCTGGGATTGACCTTGGAGCAATTTCACTCAAAATTATATTAAACTAAGACTTGTCAGGGGCAACAACAGTAAGACTCAGAAAAGTGAGGAGAAACGGGAAAATGCGACCCTCGCGTGAAAAGGGAGAGAAATTAAGGGATATCGTAAGGGACCTAACCCAAAAGGTGAGAAGAAGAAGGACCTTTCCAAGGTCAAATGCTACAAATATCATGATTTTGGAAACTATCGTGGCCACTATGTCAGCAATTTTCTATAGAGAAAGAAGAGAAAAAAGAAGGGAAAGAAGCAGAAAATAGGTTTAGCAAGTGTAGATGACCCATCTAGCAAGATGGAATACAAATTCACACTTTTTTCTTATCTATCTAGATCGGCCCCACAAGATGTTTGGTATATATAAAATGGGGCATCATTTCACATGATAGGAGTTATGGATTACTTCTCCAATTACAAGGAGGAGCATATCATATTCCATATTCAGATGGGGGACAATTCCAAGTGCAATCCAGTTGTAAGAGGAACTATTCTATTTTAGAGGGAGAATGGAAAGCCAATTAATATTCATGGTGTGTTGCATGTGCCAGACTTGGGTATAAACTTGACTTTTGTATCTATCCTTCAGGCTAAAGGATACAAGTTACTCTTTAGAGTGGTGGAGGTGTTGATTAGGCACAAGGATTGGAAATCACCCATAGCGATTGGAGTTAAGAGTGGTCAGTTGTATAGGTTGCAAATGGATACTCCTAAGGAATTTGTTAGAAGCAGTATTCCTAAATATCATGGAGAGCTATGGCATAGGTGGATGGGCCATATACATCACGGGGCACTCAAATTTCTTTGTGAGATAGTGACAAGTTTTTTGCAGATGAGCACAAATAATAATGATGTATGTAGGGGATGTGTGTTTTGGAATTTTTCCAAATATACTTTTCCAAGGAGTGACACCAAATCCAAGGGTGTTCTTGATCTAGTGCATTTATATATATTTGTACCAATTTCAACGAATTCTCTCATGGGATAGGATTAATTCATTACTTTTATCAACGATTTCTCTGGGAGCCCCTGAATGTACTTCTAGAACACCAATGATGAGGTCTTCAGTCACTTTCAGGATTTTAAATCTCTAGTGGATAATGTGACAAGTAGGAAGATGAAGGTTATTTGGTCGGACAATGGAGGTGTGTACATAGGAAAGGAGTTTCGGGATTTCTATACCAGGGTCAAGAGGGATTGGGAAATTCCTTACAACCCACGCCAAAATGGGGTTATTGAGAGGATAAATCAATCTATTTTGGAGGCACTGAGAGCTATGTTGTATGACCAAGATATGCCACGTTATTTATGGGAAGAGACATGCAGTACCACAATCCACATTCATAACAAGGTTCCACATAGAGAATTAGGCAAGATTATTGATGAGCCTCCAAATTAGATACAAACTAAGGCCCATCTAACCTTTACTGGGCACATAAAGGTTATACTAAATTTGTCCTTTTGAACTTAATAATGTTTTCTTAGCTTTAATATGTTCTTAGGAATGTTTATAGATAATTTTGTATTATGTGCTTGATATTATTTGTTTTTATAAGATATTGTGAGAATATTGGGCAGATTTTAGAGACTTGGAAGATGAGATAATTTAGGGACTTGCTATCTGACACAAGATACCCAAGATGGACCAATCAATAAATAAGATATCATGAAATCCTTAACATATTCTAGAGCTCCAATTATTAAGAAAATCTAGTGATGTCTTTCCTGCTACACGAGAAGCCAAAACTTAGAATTTAATGAATATTCCTATCGTTGGGAACCAGATCCACATTTTGAGGGATTTTGGAGGAAATCTACTTCCTTTCAAGGAGGATGATTCCTCATCGAATTTATACAAGTACCAATTCAAATTAGCATCTAGGGCCATGTATTTTTTTGTCTTGTTGTGAATAAAACTTGTTATTTAACAATTCTACTTTCATTTCTAGCAGGGATGTACTTCGATTGACTCTAATAATGAAGTTTTGTTATGCAACCAGCTCACAAAATATAAAAAAAGATAGATAAACGACTTAAAAATCATCCACTTCAAGGGGGAAACCTCCTTTACATTACATAAATGAACAATTATTGGATGATACAAATGATGAAACCTACTTTCTATATATAGGAGTCTAAGGGGTCACAATATAATCAGAGCCTACATAACAATAATAATTTAGGGGCACAACAATAACAATATTGCGCTTCTATGGGGCACAATAATAAAAATATGGGGACTACATGGGCACAAAAATAATAATAAGATTTCTACACTAACAATAACAATAAGGGGATACACTAGTATTGTAGGGACCTAACATGCCCCTCTTCTTAAAAAGAGTGTAGTCCTCAACGCTTGAGTAGTTATGGATGCTTCTGTATTAAATTTTCATCCTCCCATGTGGAATCTTCAGCGCGTAAATTCTTCCACTTGATTAGATACTCTGAAATTGATCGATTTCATAGATGTCGAGTTCTTCTTTCCATGAGTGCTTCAGGTTTCAACAATATTTTTCCTTCCTCATCAAGTTCTGGAAATATTGTTTGAACTAGGAGTTTTTCACCTATAACCTTCTTTAAGCATGAAACATGGAAAACTAGGTGCACTCGGGAAGATGCAGGAAGCTCCAATTTGTATGCCATAGTACCAAACTTTTGCAACACCTTGAAATTACCATAGTAATTTGGCGATAATTTATTATACTTCTTATCTTGCTTGAGGTACATTTGTTTGTATGGTTGTATCCGTTAAAATATCCAGGCACCTATATCAAAACTTCTTTCACTGTGATGTTGATCTGCTTGTTGTTTCATTCAATTCTATGCCATTTTAAGAGTTACAGAACCTATTTTTGATGTTCGACGTGATCTTCCACTACTTGAACCTTAGAATTTTTTCTTAAAGATTATGTGATTGACAGTGGATGATATCCATAACATGCTATAAATGGGGTAATTTTTGTTGCAGTGTAGAAGGAAGTGTTATACCACCATTCAGCCAGAGGTAACCACTTGACCCATTATGTTTGTTTATCAGATACAAAGCAACGAATATATCCTTCCAAACATTTGTTCAATATCTTAGTTTTCCCATCAGATTGAGGAATGTAAGATGAGATATGAGCTATTTGAGTACTTGGAAAAGAAAATAATTTCATCCAAAAATTCCAGCGAAAATAGGATCTCTATCGCTTACAATAATATTTGGGTTTCCATGTAGCATTTGAATTGTTTCCATAAATGTAGTATCAATTTTACTCGCTTTAAATGGATGAGATAATGAAAAAAAGTGTGCATACTTGCTAAGTCTGTCAACTATCACCATGATGACACTCCTTCCTTCAGATTTGGGTAAACCTGTGCTAAATTCCATTGAAACCTCCTCCCAATGTTGACTTGGAATGGAAAAGGTTGTAGCAGACCCAGGGTCTTAATTGTCTCAACTTTATTTTGTTGGCAGACCAAACATTCCATCACAAAATTTTGAATATCAAATTTAAGGCCATCGCAAAAAAAAATTGTCTTGACCCTGTGGTAATTTTTAAAAATCTTCAATGTCCTTCTAAGGGAGAGGTGTGCAATTCCAAAACAATATTTTGTTTTAGTTGAAAATTATTACAATGATATAAGCGATCTTTGTACCATAATGAATCATTTTTCCAGTTAAATCTATCAGATGTACTGGTATCTTGTTGCAACTTTTGAATGAGTGTCCACACTTATTAGTCATTCTTCCATTCCTCCCTTGATTAGGTTATCCAATTTGGTTGGATAATAGAAATGGCACAAAACAATGCTTGCAAATCCTCATCCTTTCTTGAGAGTGCATTTGCAACAAGATTTTGCTTCCCCTTTTTGTAGATGATTTCAAAGTCATAACCCAACATCTTTGTGACCCATTTTTGTTTCTCTTCTGAAGATAGTATTTGTTTAAAAAATTATTTAAAACTATCATGATTTGTTTTTACCTTGAAGTGTCTTCCCATTAGGTAAGGTCGCCATTACTTTAGTGCATGTAGTATTTCCAACATTTCCTTCTCATAAATAGGTTATGTAAATACTTTCCTTTGATTGGACGACTTTCAAAAGCAATGGTTCTTCCTTATTACATTAAAACAACACCAATTCCATTTCCTTAGGCATAACATTCCATAATAAGGGTTTTTGTGAAGTCTAGTGTAGCTAAGACCTGTGCTTGGCACATTGCCTCTTTAATATGTTCAAAGGCCTTAGTTACTTCTGGAGTCCAAGAAAATGCATCTTTCTTCAATAATGTTGTTAGAGGTGTTGTTATTCTCCCATTATTATTAACAAACTTTTGATTATACCTTGATAACCTGAGAAACCCTCGCAGATACTTTATGGTTCTGGGAATTTTCCATTCTTTAATGGATTTAATTTTTTTAGGGTCTACCTTAACACCCTCATGAGATACAATACGACCCAGATATTCCACCTCATGTACTCCAAATAAACATCTGGAGCTTTGTGCATATAATTGTTTCTACTCCAATAGTTTGAGCACCCTGTCAACATGTTGAAAATGATCCTTCCAAGACTTTTTGTAGATTAGTATATCATCAAAAAATACTAACACAAATTTTCTAAGGAAGGGTTTGAAAATGGAATTCATCAACCCTTGAAATGTAGAAGGTGCATTGGTAAGGCCAAAAGGCATGACCAAAAATTCATAATGACCCTTATGAGTTCTAAAAGTTGTATTCGGAATGCCTTCAGCGTTCATTTTAATTTTATGATATCCTGAACGGAGATCCAACTCGGTGAAGTAAATTGTTCCATGTAATTCATCCAATAATTCATCAATGACAGGAATGGGAAATTTCTCCTTAATAATGAGATTGTTGATCTCCCTATAATTTGGACACATGCACCATGATTCCTCCTTCTCGTGCACCAATACTACTGGAGACTGTGACTAGGTTGAATTATACGACATCTATCATTTCTGCAATCACACGTTCAATTTCGCTCTTTTGGGCATAGGGATATTTGTAAGGCTTGATGTTTGGAGGAAAAATTACTGGAATCAAATGAATAGCATGATGATGATCATGAATAGGTGGGAGGCCTTTGGGAGTCTCAATACCTTGGAATGATTTTCAAAGACTTTTTGGAGATTTGGAGAAATAGATGATTTCGATGTTTGAAACTATAGTGATCATAATTGTGAAATTACACCTCGCTTTTATTTCTTTAGAAGCTTTTTCATGTCATTAGAGCATATTATCTTTCCTATTTTCCCTGCAATACCCCTTAATTCAACTTCCTTTGCTTCCCAAAAAAAAAATTCATGAAAATTTCTTGAAAATTTAAAGCTATCATACCCAAACACTGTAACCATTGAAATCCTAGTACAACATCAACACCACCCATTGGAATGGAAATCATTAGGCTATTCTATACATATTCCCCCATGGTTAGCTTTATATTATTATGACACTTTCCAAATTAATTTATAATTCTTCCATTTGCAACCATCACTTGACACTTTGGTGTTGGATATAGGAAGCAATTCAATTCCTTGGCTATCTTACAATGAATAAAATTATAGGTACTACCTGAATTAATCAACACTAATACCTTTTTCTTCTTGATATGTCCTTATCTTGAGAGGTTGAAGAGTGTTAATTCCTGCCAATGCATTACAAGATATGGTCAGATTCATTTCTTGTTTTTCTAAGGTCGGTTCCTGGTGTATATCCTCTTCTTTTGAAGTTTCTTGTTCCTTTTCTTCCTCTTCTTCAAAATATATGTAAAATAATTTCTTCTCAGTACACGTATGACCTTTAGTGTATTTTCTATCACAACTCTAACAAATCCATTTTGCTATTTTTTCTTCCAATTGTTGTGGTGTCAACCTTGTAGGTTTTGGAAGGCTAGGAACAACAACACTTCCATCTTTATAATTGTGAGTGGTAGACTTCCTTGTTGCCATAATTTTTCTTTCAAATTTTCTTTCCAACCTGAATGCCTTCTCTAATGAATCAGGTTCCCAAAGACGAACCTCATGTTGGATGTTATCCATAAAATTCCCTATGAATACATAAATCCTATGCTCCTCTAGAATATAATTTACCCTTATATTTAATTTTTGGAAGTCCTAAATATGCTTTGCCATTGAAACCTTTTGTTAGAGATTTATCAATTGGCTAAAGAAGGTGTTTCTCTTTGTATATTCATAATGTGCTATAATTTCCTCCGTAAAAATTGACCAAGTGACGAGTGGTTTACGAGAACAAATCCATCAATTCCATACAAACTGATTGGGTTCTAATTATAAAGTTACAATGCGTACCTTTTTTGTGTGTTGCACATTATGGAGACCAAAATATTGCTCAATATATAGTATCCATGTTACTGGCTCCTTGCCATCAAACTTCCTCATATCAATCTTTGGAATATGGTGTCTTTTCAATCCAATGTTAGAGTATATGAAATCATGATTAACATTTATTTGGTTCTCATCATGAGTTTCATCTAATATCTTTTCGCCATTAGGAAGCATTTCTTGTAGCAAATTTGTCAAACCTTCCTTCAAACCTTCCATGTGTGCCTTTAAAATATTCTTCAAATCTTCTATGTTGTCTTTCATTTTTTCTTCTATTCCATCCTTCAAACCTTCCATGCATGATTTTAAACCATTATTTAAACCATCCATCTTAGCTTCCATTTCATTTTTTGTTACTCTTTGCGAGAGCGACATTTGTTTCACTTGGTCTCGTAATTTTGATATATCATGTTGCATTTCTTCCTCTTCTTCATGTGTCATAGTAGAGTTTACTAGTTTCTTACTAGGTGTTTATGTATTCTTGAATTGAGTCACTTTGGAATGAAACAATGATATGTATTCTTCATTATTCCCCTTGAATCACTTTAAAGTGATTTTTCAAAAAAAACTTACGCATTTTTTTTTTAAATACACACCTTTTACTTTTCTTTATAGGAGCTCAATATTGAATCTGTTGTATATCTATAATTTAAGATTCCCAAGATTTGAACTTCAATCTTGTATTAGTCCTCTGAGACTTCTTTCTAATGCCACAGGTCAGACCTAATTTGGATTCTTCAAGGTAAATTTATGTCAAATATCTCATAATGACCTAATTATGGATTGGTTCAATAGAGCGAATAGGTACGGTGTGCCATGTGTCACTGTTTCTACCTTCTGCTCTAAAATTGATAAAAAAAAACAAACTAAATTCCGTGCACTTTCTACGACTTTTTACATAATTCAATTTCGATATCTGAAACGAAATTTATGACGATTTTCCCTCGGTCGCCTATTTGGAATGAAATTATGGATCATGAAAAAACCCTAATTTCCTGAGATCATATCTTAAAAAAATATAGCGAACCAATTCTAAAACTCATATACAAGGTTCACCAATATTTAGACTGCATGTTCTTTCAATTTCAGCTTCTGAAGCTTCGTAGAAAAAAATTTATAGCGGAAATTCCAAGATGGCCTATTTGAAGAAGCGAAACCCTATAATCCAAAGCTTTGATACGAAATGTTATGCGACCAACTCACAAAATAGAAGAAAAGATAGATCAACGACTTCAAAATCATCCACTTTTAGGGGGGGGATCCTTTACATTACATAAATGAATAATTCCTGGTTGATACAAATGAAAAAACCTACTTTCTATATATAGGAGTCTAAGGCGTCACAATATAATCATGTAAGGGCATAACAATAACAATAGTGGGCTTCTATGGGACACAATAATAACAATATGGGAACTACATGCGCACAACAATAACAATAAGGGGGCTACACTAACAATAACAATAAGGGGCTACACTAGTATTATAGGGACCTAACAAGTTTGGTGTAATTTTCAGCTTGTAAGGCTTGGTTTTCTTCATAGGAATCCGAGTATCCTTGGGCTTGTCCATCCCAGGAGCCTCAGAGCCCTGTTGTACAATTTATTTTTCTTCTTTGAATGTCTTGTTCATTTGCATTTATTATTTTTGCACTTAGTATTCATACTTCATTTGTTGTAGGTTAGATTAGTTAAATGATTGAAGTAAGTGGCTTTTCAATTCATTTATACATTTACAAGTATGATCCATCCTTAGAACAACTTTACAAATTCATATTATCATTAATCTACTTGGATTAGTTTACTAGTTCACAATTTTGGAATTTTTGGAAGTATCTTGTAGCAAAAGAGTAATAAATTTCCATTGAATTTTAGCATGTGTTAATGAGTTTATTCCACTTGAACCTAAGCCTAAAAAAATCAAACTTAATAAAAAAATTTATCCTGCATTATTTTCACTTGATTAGCTTAGGCATTTGGGCACTTAGATAAGATTACTAGCTCATTGTTCTAAAATTTCTAGTTTTTAGTAGTAAATTTCTGATACATTTTAGCACGTGATAATGAAGCTCTTTCAAGTTGATTCCACTTGTATTGAATTATAAAAACATTTAAATTAATAAAAAAAATACCCTGCGTTGTTTTCGTTTGATTAGTTTGGGAATTTGATAGGTTAACTTGAAAAACACGCATCTTGTAGCAATCTTGTAACAACTTGTAGCAGTTTTTTTTTAGCTCTTATTCACTCTAAATTCATGGTAGAAGTATATTTATATCCTATGAATGCTCTGCGGCCACTTTGGTTGATTCGAGCATTGGTTCGATCATCATTTAGCTTTTACATTGTTTTCCACTTGAATATTTATTTCTGCAATTAGTTTAGATTTTCTTTCCACGATTTACTTTAAGAAAAGTATGATATCCTTCATGCAAGCGTAACCTAGGAATTTCCTACCCTAAAAAATAGAATAGATTTCCTTTAATTCCATTTCCTTTCGAGTAAGATAGATTATATTTTCTTGGTTGTCACAATGCTTTACATTTTTGCAGATAGAATATATTTCCTTATTGTCATTTACTTTCCAGCAAAAGTAGAATAGGTTTTCTTATTGCTATTTACTTTTTGCAACTAGGATTGACAGTCTATATAGATATTTGCTCATTTGAAGTTGTTTCATTTTCTTCTTTAACCTGCATCAAAGGGATTCAAACTAGGAAGAGGAAGGTGGCTACTACACATACAATGTCGACCCCTCTTAAGTTTGTGTGAACTAAAAATTCATAATTAAATTTGGTAGCCTTGTAAGTTGCAAAATTCTTGTTGCAATATTGGGGCTCGTCACTTTTTAGTGTCGTTGTCGGGGAGGGTGTAAAATAAAGCACTCTCTTGTTCTTGGAATGATTCCTTCTTTATTTTTTTTCATTCATATTTTCTACAAAAACAAAACAAAAATGTATTAGGCATATTTCATTGCACTGCATTCTCATTCAAAAGATTTTATAACAAAAAAAAAATTATTTCTTCAATACCAAAAATCTCCCCCCCCCCCCCCCTCTTGACTCTTGATCATGTGGTGCAGTGAGAATCACATCACCATCTACTTTTGTAGGTAGAAGAAGAAGATGTGGCAGCAAAGATAGAAGGAGGCATGGATCAACTCTACTTTGCCAAACCATATCAACAAGGTTTTTATCCTCCCCAACCTTTTCAATCGTATCAAGGCTATTATGTTATTCCTTATTTTCAAGAATATCAACACGAACCTCATCAATAGGGTGATCCATATTTTCCTCAATATTCATGGTCTTATCCTCCCCAACCAATCATTTCTTCTTTTCGGTCATATTAACACCAACCTCCTAAATGGGATGATCCATATTTCACTCAACATCCTCATTATCCTCCATACCACCCACCTCCACCACAACCACGACTTCAAGCACAACCATTTCAAAGACCCACTACCAGTCAAATACCTGCATAATTATTTCCAAACCCAAACAATAAAGTAACTCAACCCACTTACAATGTCGAGGTACAAAATTTCCAAATAGTCCCTCTTGATATTCATATTAGATCTAAAAGAGTATCGAAAGAAATAGATTCTCTTGTTATCATTGAAGAATGACATATAGAATAACAACATTTAGAAGAATCATGGATCACATTTTATGGGGAGCAACCATTGGAGCCTGAGATTAAAGAATTTCTACTATGTTTATCATCAAATCCTTTATTTGTTCAAGAGACTAATCGGAAAATAGTATAAGATTTGAATGGCATGGAATAAGGAGACATATAGAATGATCTGGATGAGTAAGTCAACAAAGGTCATCACAACTATATTGAACTTTGGTTCTTGGTGATCATTAAGCAGGAGCACCACTCTCTTCAACAATGTTTGACATCATCAAAATCAAAGAAGTTGATATCTCATATTCTAGTATATATCAGAGCATATATTTTGAACCTACATATAAGTTTATTTTCCATTCGGGTATGTACATGGCTCCATTGGAATAATTCTTATACTTGAAAGATGTTTTCTTTCTTCAAGTAGAGTAGGATAGGAAAAAAGGAAAAAATAAAAATATCAGGTGAAAACCTCCTTTGAGGCACCTGAGATTGGATCATTGATTGAAAGCCTTTATGAGACGATCAATGGTGTGGAAAGAAGAAGAAATAAATAGAAATAAAACAAACAAAAAAGATCCTAGGCGAAAACCTCCTTTGAGAAGCCTAGGTAGACCTACTCATTGAAAACCTCATTGAGGTGGCTACTAAGCCTAGGAAAAAAGAAAAAAAGGAAAGGGAAAAAATTATTTTCTATAGGTATCTCTCTTTGATGAATGCAGGTGCTCTCCAACCTGTGCAAGCAACAACAAGTTAGCACCATAAGAAGAAGTTGATCAAAAAACTAGTGAAGGGAAGTCAAAAATGAGCTTTCACCTCCTTTGTCAAGATCCTCCAATATGATAAAGTCCATGTCAATCCATAACCCTCATCCATTTCCAAATTTCACCCATTATTCCCAAGAATTTTCCATTCATTTTCATCGTTGTCCTATAGCTGCTACATGAAATTTATGTGTTGCTACAGGATATTCCAGAATTGCAAAAAAAACAAATATAGTGCATAAATTGTTTTGACCATATCTCAAAAATCATGCATCCATTGGTCGAGTCATTTAACAAGGAGATGCATAAGGATGATGGTAACATGCTTAAATTTTTTTTTTAATTCCAATGTATATTTTTCGATAAATTGGATGTTATCACCTACAACCATTTTTCATTTTTCCCACGATTCTTGCATCCATTGGCCAATTTTTTTTAAGAGGAGATGCATGATGATGATGGAAACATGCTAAAAAAATTCAGGTGAATCTAATCTACCATTTGATAGTTATGGGTTAAACTCGTATGCTACAAGATTGTCCCAAAACTGCAATAGGATTGACATAGAGTGCTACATGATTGTTCTTAATTTGATATTGATATAGGACTATGATCGGTATAAAAATAAGGGACATTTTTTGTGCTTTACACTTAGGAACAAGGGAGGGGGGTCCACCATAACCTCATCATTCATTTCCCACATCACCTGACCTCTTCTCCACCCTTAGATCCACTTATGTCCATAAAAAACACTCCTTTTCACCCCTTCTTTCACGTCTTCCACTAAAGAAAAGGCCTCTAACCATTATCAACAATTTATTCATGAATTATAAATGTTTCTGAGGTAGAAAATAGAGGAAATTTTTATCCTAGAAGGATTTGTGTGAATGTTATAGAAAGACACACAGTCGTGTAGAGTCTGCACAAACCCTACAAGACCATAGCTAGACCCCCATATCGAAAAGACAATCATCATGGAAGCACTGGAGCACTACAAATATGATCTTGAGCTACTACATGATCTTGGTTCACCCATAAGAAACAACACTTGATTCAAAATGGTACCTTCCTCCTTAAGAACCTGCATTATCAAGCCTCAATCAACAAGGGACATTTCAAAAAAAAAAATACAGCAAACAAATGCATGGAGCAAGGGAAACAAGAATATGACATTTCAGAAGACATGTAAAGAAACCTCACCCATGTTCAAAAATTACATGCAAGCATCACCTAGTCAATCATCAACTACAACACTCACATTAGGAGCATCTCAACAACAATATTTTAGCCATCTGAACCAGAGATGTGAAGCAACAACAATAGTAGCAAAAATACCTAGAGGACCTCCAAAAACAAGGTTATTAGTGTTAAGACCTCCAACATAATATCACATGCAGCTTCAGGATCATCAGAGGCTATCTCCACGTCTATAAAAACATCCTACATAAAAAACACTCATGGTAAGGCACGGGTATGCAACTCTTTAACCTCACCCTTAGAACCCATTATAGCTTTAGAAAATATTAAAAGTGTGAGAAGGAAAGGTCTTTTATAGGCAAACATAATAGCTTGAAGTCTTGACCTTATCTAGCAATTCGCGTATCATTTCTCCAAAGGACACCCACACATGTCAGAGATAAATGAGACAAAAATGAAAAAAGACTTAAGAAAGTGGAATGTTATCATGGAGTACAAAAATGAGGTCAAGGCTAGCACAGTAAACTCAAGGCACTCTAAGTTTATTTTACATGCAATAACATCAAGGAAAAAAGAAACAAAGAGAAAAAATATAGGTGGGGCCAACTCACTTAACAAAAATTTTTGCATGCAACATTATTTAAAGAGAGAGAGAGAGAGAGAAGAATATTTTAAAAATATGTAAATGTAAAAGTAAAATGGAAGACCCGCAATCTCTTGTCATGCAAATTGGTTGCTACAGGATCCTATAGGTGTTGCTACATGATTCAGACAGGCAGCTACAGGAAAGTTACATACCGCTACAGGAGACAGACAGATTGTGTAATATTCCCAATTAGCCCAAGCTAATGTGAATATACAATTTTGTTTCATTTTCCTGTTACATGAATAAATGTGTAAAGGAGGACAATAAAAACTCCTAAAACAGTGAATAAATCAATGCCCCATGTGAACAAAGATAAATCTAGGCCATCTTAATAAAAAACCCTTATGTGTGAAAGGGATTGAGACATTTGACTGGGTCAACCATGACCAGATCAACAGCATTGTCTAGAGGGGATGAACCTCATTGATGCACAGTGCAGTCTTAGTTGGAGGTGGCACATGTGAAAGACACTAAATCATTGAGATGGTTTAGGGTTTTGCAAGACTTCTATCTTATAAAAGGAAGAGGAGGACAACAGAAGAAGGTTTTTGATGTGATTACATTTTTTGAATATATTTTCTATGTAGACATATATCATTCTCTTGTTGTTTAGCTGAGAATAGTGATGTTTAGCACTGGGTGTTCCTGATCGGGAATCCCACCTACTTCCTTGAGTAGCTCTTGGAGGAGTCTTGCTTTTCTTGTCCACTATTAGGCATTTGGCCAAGCTTCACCTTCCAACTACAACGCAGATCTTGTTGAGGGTTTGGTTGTCCTTGTAAGGTGCAGCAAGTGGAGGCTAGATCTACTCAGATCTAGGCCATTCTAGGGCCTCTTTTCAGTGGGAGAGTCTTCTATCCCATTGGAAAGAGTGTATTGGACCTTTGGAGCTGCATTTTCAGATCTTGGCATCAGGCCAAGCATGTTCTAAAGCCTACAGTGCAGTTTTCCTTCCAAGAGTGCGTTATTTGCAAGTGTACAGTTGCAGGGTGTTTTGGCACATCTTTTGGAGTATTGGCTTTCATGTGATTGGGGATCTACCCTTCACATTGTAAGATCCATTGGCTAGGATAATTTTATTGTATTGTACATATCAGATATGAAGATGCATATTTCCTGAATATTTCTACAGATCTGAATCATTAAATCTCATATCTACTCCTTGTACTTCATCTTTTGCTCAAAACCCCAAGGGGAATTTGTAGAGGAGCTCATCTAGTGTACAAATCTGATATAGATCTAGCTTTTTGTACACATATATGCTCTAGATCTGAAGTGTAATATACAGCTACTGCAGCTCATTAAAATAACATTGTCAATCCTTTTCAGTCTTAATACATGACTGTAGCACCTCATTTTTGAGGATTTTCTTCTATAAGTCTTCTATTTTCCTCTTGTACATTGTACGAGCCACATTGTAAATTTTATTTGATGATGTATAAGTGATTATTGAGCCTCCATATTGGCCTCCTACTGCTATTTAGATAAACTACGTTATTTTGATGCAGTATTGTTTACATATTGTTGCTTGTTCCATTTTGGGGATATTACAGTGGTATCAGAGCAATCATATTGGCAAGGCCTGTGCTTTCTTGAGAAGAAAATATGTCTTCAGAAGAAGATGAGACTCTTACTGACAGAGAGAAGAGGTATCTGAGAAGAAGATAGAATAAATTTTATTACACAAATGATGATCAAGACAAGGGTAAAGCCCCTGAATCTGGAAGTGATGTAGAAGGAAAGGACTTTGCAAAGATCCTTTTGAAAGCCATGCAAGATCTTGCTAGAGAGATCAAAGAGAGGAGAATGGACAGAATCAAGGAATCTCCTAAGAGATTTCATCTTGGAGAAAGCTCTAGCATGTCTCATCACTGGAATGACCAACCAGTGAACCAGCCACAAGCTCCACAATGCTCTAACATGCCTAATTTTTTGGCTATGGAAAATGAAGGGCCTCGAAAGCAAGCATCCCTTGAAGACTATTTTGAAGAATTTGAGTCTCAGAATTAGAGATTCAAGGATCACTTGATTTTTCAAGAGTTTTGTCACCTCGAGGACAAAAGAAGACCAAGGCATCAACATAGAGATGGTGGATTCACTCAGAATCATGATCGACATCACTCTATGGCCAGATTATTTTTACCCAAGTTTGATGGGTCATCCATGTGTTTTTCCAAAGCATGGGTAGAAGAACTTGATATCTACTTTTAGTTGAACAAGGTCCCTGAGATGGAAGCGATCAAGATTGCAGCGTTGCACTTTGAAGGTGAAACACACAACTGGTGGTTCCATGGCTTGTCGACATTGGGTCATGCCAATGTGACTGCTTATTCAGAGTTCACTAGAAGGTTTGTGGAAAGGTTTGATAGAAAAGATCTAGAGGCACCTTTCATGAGCCTTGCAAAGTTGAAGCAATCAGGTAATACAAAGTCTTATATTTCTGAATTTCTGAGATTATCTGTTATGGTTCTTGATCTGTCTGCAGCAAGAAGGGTGTACATGTTCATCAATGGTCTAAATGAACCTCTTCATGGGTTGGTTAAGTCTACCAAGCCCACTACCTTGCATGATGCCATTGAGAGGGCTAAAGACGTTCAAGATGCCTTTCCCAAAGCAAAGGAAAACTTTCAGCACGAGCCCTCTTTTCCTTCTAAAGGAAAGGAAGAGAAATTTGCTCCTTCCAAGGAGAGCTCATTCAAGAAGCCTCTTGATATTGAAGTCCGGAGAGATCTAAGGAGAAAGAAGCTATGCTTCACTTTCCAAGAACCATGGGTACCTGGACATAGATGTGCTGCTGGTAAAGCACATTACATAGAGGTCTTCTCAGATATTGAAGAAGATCAATATGATGAACCAAGAAGAGGTCACAGTGCTGACAATGTTGAAGGAGATCCAACACCATCAAGAGATGGAAATGGATCATTTTCTCCTATTAGAGGAACTCTTGCATCTTTGAAGGGAGTACATAAGTACTTGACCTTAAGAGTTCAAGGTTCAATCATGAATCAGAGGGTTTCTGTATTGATTGACAATGGGGCTACCCACAATTTCATTGATGCCCATCTTGTGCAAAGGAGGGCAATACCCACTGATACTTTTCATGGATTCTCTGTTTTGGTGCTAATAGATATAACAATGCAATGCATGCATTATGTCCCATCACTTTTAGTCACCATGGGATCCTGCACCTTGGCGGATCACTTATTTGTAGTTGACATACTAGACACCAATGTTATCTTGGGTGTTCAATGGTTGATTACATTGGGGAAAGTCACCACTGATTGGGAGGCTTTGCAAATGGAATGGGTGGACAAGAAGAGTGGTGAACCTCAAATGATAAAATGCATGCATACTTACCCCTCACATAACACTTTCACACAAAAAACAGAGATGTATTTGCGCAGTGGAAGAAAGGACCTCACAGTCCCATCTATTATGTTCATGAGATTTCTGTATGGGACACTCTTATCTAGTGGCAAAACACCTGGGAGGCCACCTGATTCAGATTCTGTGGGGAAGACCTCACACTTGCTACTCCAAAATTAGATCCAAGAGGGATTGGAGCACTTGAAGACAAAGCTACAGTGTTGTGAGGCTTGGGTAAGCTCAAGAAGGAGGGAGATCTTCTTCCCTCACCATCATCACCCCCTCTCATTTCTGGATCTGCACTGTGGGAGGAGAAGAATGGAAGGAAAAGCCTTCCCACACACACCTTTGGCATAGGAGATGTCAAGGTAAAGAGCAGCAACATGATAGACATTTCTATTGATGCGTCATTTGTGCTGTCATTGTTGAGCAGTGTAGATCTGTATTGGAAATCACAACTGCTAGTGGATTATTCCAAAGATCTTCACACTTGTATGATACTTGATGACCAGCTGCATGAAGAGGGCTACTTAGTCCAAGGAGGGGTCATATATCATCATGGTAGGATCTTCTTGTCTAGAGCTTCTAAGCTCAAGCAGAAGTTACTACAAGGAGCATACAAAGAGTTTTGTTTCAGCCATGTGCATTTCATGAGGATCTACAACATCATCATGAGGAGTTTTGATTGGGAAGGCTTGAAAGAATAAATACATCAGTATTTCCAAGAATGCATGAACTATGTGGAGTTGGGGAGCCATGTGACTCCATGCGAGAGTTATTTCATCCATCTCTTCCTTCTTTGGAAAGAGGAGAAAGATCCATGCACAACTCCATGAGTATGAGAGACATTGTTGGTGAAGGATCTGATCATGTAAAGAAAGTTTCATTTTTTATTTTTCATATTATTTCACCATGTTTATGCAGGCCATGACTCCAAGGAGGAGTGATGTATCATTTAAATCTCATGGCAAACATTGGGCCACTAATATTTCTGAATTTTGCCACTCCCTTGTTGTGCAAAGGGAGATTTTCTTTCATGATGGGTGCTTCCCAAAGGCACCAAACATATCTCACACTTTTAGCCTTGGTGAGATGACATGTGCAGCAAGTAAGTGGTGGGGAAACCACTTACCATACCTTGATCTGATGCAGGTAGGAGATGCACTGTGCTGGTATCATATGTGGGACTATGACCCACCTCCTCATGCTCAAATTTTTGTTTGTGTATATGTAGTTTTTCTTCCATACCTTGATGATATGGTTGTAACTTTTATGGGATTGAATGGAGGGAGGATGGGAAGCTTGTATGTACCACATGGGATGGAGACTCTCTATGTTCCTTATGCTACATGTTTCAGGGAGAGTATTGGTTCAGCCATGTTTGTTTCATTTGAATTCTTAACTCCTTGTGGGATGGGCTATGTACATCTCATAATGAATTTCGAGGAAAAATTCATGGAGGATTGGATTGATGAACACTTAGCTTATGCAGAAAGCTTAACTCATGATGGTGTCACCAATGGAGGAGGAGAAGTGTTACAACACTCACCCTATCAGTTGCTTGAGGACAAGCAACATTTTGGAGGGGAGGACTGTAATATTCCCAACTAGCCCAAGCTAATGGGAATATACAATTTTGTTTCATTTTCTTGTTGCATGAATAAATGTGTAAAGGAGGACAATAAAAACTCCTAAAACAGTGAATAAATAAATGCCCCATGTGAACAAAGATAAATCCAGGCCATCTTCATAAAACACCCTTATGTGTGAAAGGGATTGAGACATTTGACTAGGTCAACCATGACCAGATCAACAATGTTGTCTAGAGGGGATGAACCTCATTGATGCACAACGCAGTCTTAGTTGGAGGTGGCACATGTGAAAGAAGCTAAATCATTGCGATGGTTTAGGGTTTTGCAAGACTTCTATCTTATAAAAGGAAGAGGGGGAAAGTAAAAGAAGGTTATTGAAGTGATTACATTTTCTGAATATATTGTCTATTTAGACATATATCATTCTCTTGTTGTTTAGTTGAGAATAGTGTTGTTTAGCACTGGGTGTTCCTGATCAGGAATCCCACCTCCTTCCTTGAGTAGCTCTTGGAGGAGTCTTGCTTTTCTTGTCCACTATCAGGCATTTGGCCAAGCTTCACCTTCCAACTACAACACAGATTCTGTTGAGGGTTTGGTTGTCCTTGTAAGCTACATCAAGTGGAGGCTAGATCTACTCAAATCTAGGCCATTCTAGTGCCTCTTTTCAGTGGGAGAGTCTTCTATCCCATTGGCAAGAGTGTATTGGACCTTTGGAGATGCGTTTTCATATCTTGGCATTAGGCCAAACATGTTGTAAAGCCTACAACGCAGTTTTCCTTCCAGGACTGCGTTATTTGCAAGTGTACGGTTGCAGGGTGTTTTGGCACATCTTTTGGAGTATTATCTTTCATGTGATTGGGGATCTGCCCTTCACATTGTGAGATCCATTGGCTAGGATCATTGTATTGTATTGTACATATCAGATCTGAAGCTTCATATTTTCTGAATATTTCTGCAGATATGAATCATTAAATCTCAGATCTACTCCTTGTACTTCATCTTTTGCTCAAAACCCCAAGGGGAATTTGTAGAGGAGCTCATCTAGTGTATAGATCTGATATAGATCTAGCTTTTTGTACACAGATCTGCTCTAGATCGGAAGTGTAATATACAACTACTGCAGCTCATTAAAATAACGATGTCAAGCCTTTTCAGTCCTAATACATGATTGCAACACCTCATTTTTGAGGATTTTCTTCTATAAGTCTTCTATTTTCCTCTTGTACATTGTATGGGCCACATTGTAAATCTGATTTGATGATGTATAATTGATTATTGAGCCTCCATATTGGCCTCCTACTTATGTTTAGATAAACTGCGTTATTTTGTTGCAGTATTGTTTACATATCGCTGCTTGATCCCTTCTGGGGATATTACATATTGTTACAGGAAGACAATTTTTTTCCTATAACAATCGCCAAATGCTCGAATGACTTTAAAATCAAGGGAATCCTCAGGGAAAGGTAAGTCTAAAATTATTTCTACTTACATCTGAAAAAAGTGTTCAAATATATCAGTTATCAAAGGGAAATTTTCTGCATTATACAGTCTGAATTAAAATAGTACAGCAATTGGGTAGCTTGATTGTTCTTTTTAGTGTGACAAATAGTGAAAATTTACATGATATAATTGGTTAACCTTCCCATCGTTTCCTCTCCTTGAAAAAATATGAATTTTTCCTCTGCTACAAGATTCTCTGTTGTCACAAAAAACCCCGCTACAGTGATGAAAGGATGATGCACAAAGGGTCTCTGGTCTCTTTAAGTGGGATTCTAAGGCTTAGGGAATGTTGTAAAGTGATGAAAAAAAAAAATATTAAGAGGGAATTATGGCTGAGCTTTGATCAATTTTGGTAAAGTTCTACAAGATGCTACAAGATTTCATCCGAGAGTGATATGAGGGTTCTAAAAATGACGTGAAGGTTGTTGGGTGTGGAATCTGATTATCTTTCTGATTCAAAGGTTTTTATTTCAGTCGTGTTTGGATCTGATTCTGTGATGGGGGGGTGTGGGGGTGATTTTCCTCACTATTTCCACTTGCGAGGGGATCTAAGGCAGCCACCTAGCCTCCCCTCCCTAACGGGGGTTCGAGGGTGAAGCGAAGAATAGATGAAAAGTAACCTTGTAAAATATTGTAATTTCATAGTCAATCTGAGTCATTCATTAGGAAAATGATTTAACAGTATAATTTATGTTAATTTAAGGTTTTTTTCCCTAGAAGGCAACCCTCGGTTTAGATGAGGGAATTGTATTGCGGTTGTGGATCATTATTTTGTGTGAGAAAGAGAGAGGAGATTGTGTGAGAGAGAAGAGGAAATTACAATGGATTTTTTGTAGGTTGTATCTCTTCAATATGCTAGATAATATAAAATGAAGGATTGGTTATTTCTCCATGTACATAGCCCAAATTGGGTGAACGACATATATTTGTGTCTCTCTTATTTTATGGATTTATGTGGTTTTTTTTTCCACACTATTTATGTGTTTCATTGATATGTTAATTGATTTCTAACAAAGGTGGGAGAAGGTAGTAGAAGGTTGTAGAAGAGTGTAATGGGCCTTGCCAATCTTCATAGAAACTGAGAAAGAAACAAAAGAAAATAGAGGTATAGGCAGAGAAAAATAGAGACAAGAATAGATGAAATAAAGTTGGTTGAGCTTCATTTAACATGATCAAAGGTTCAAGTCAAATTTCCAACAACACAGATAGTCTCAAGAGCCTTAAAAATACATTGAGACACCAAGAAGACTAGCTAAGAAGAGAAAGGAGGAAGTAGAAGACCCTATGACACACAAGGAAATGGAAATAAAGGCTTTCATCTAGAAAAGGAACTACATGTAATAAAAACCATCAAGGAAATGAATGAATAAAAGAAGAGTAAAGAAAATGAGTAGGTTGCTTAGAGGGCGAGCAACAGTTTTAGTAGGGGGTATGATGGGCCTCCAAATTAGATACAAACTAAGGCCCATCTAACCTTCCTAAGCACATGAAGGCTATATTAAATCTATCATTTTGCGCTTAATAATGTTTTCTTAGCTTTAATAAGTTCTTAGGAAGGTTTAGAGATAATTGCATATTATGTTCCTAATATTATTTCTTTTTGTATAATATTATGAGAATATTGGGCAGATTTTGAAGATTTAGAAGATGAGATAGTTTATGTAATTGCTCCCTACCACAAGATTGACCAAAATGAATAAAATATCGTGAAAGCATTGACAAATTATGGAGCTCCAATGATTGAGAAAATATAGGGATGTGTTACATGCTCAGAGGAGAATCTAGAACTTAGTATTTAATGAAGATTCCTATTGTTGGGAACCAAACCCACTTTTGGAGGGATTTTGGAGGGGAAAGCTACCTCCTTTCAAGGAGGATGCTATTAGAAAATAAAAATGGTAGAATTATTTTCTTATTTTGATAATTGCTTGTGGTTTCTTAGTATTCTTATTATCTTCTTTTATGTATTCTTTTATCTTCTTATCATCAAGAAACTACCAAAACATAAATGCATGAAGATCAAAATAACAAAGGACACAATATCTAGGCTCTTAGCCAAGGCAAAGCCCCTCTTCTAGGGGGGAGCCCAAAAAAGTATCTTCTCTTCATTAAGAAACAAATCAAATGAGACAACTAAGACCTTTAGACCAATGTTAAGACCTCCTTGAATCCACCAAGTCAACCTCCCAAGAAGATTAGTCAAACTCTAGTCAATTTCTGAAAATTCAACCCAAGTCAGCCTCCCAAAAACAAGTCAACAAGGGTCTTGGCCTTTTCTGAAACTCTTGCAATTTGGCCTAAACCTTTGCACTTCTACCTCAAATTTATTAGCCTATGTGACATAAAATGAGCAGTTTTTTTATTCTTCTCTTCTTCACTTGGACTCCTTTGTTCTTGCAATGGTAATCAACCTTTTCTTTAATTGTATGCCACAATAGGTCAAACTCACTACGTATATATAGTGATTGAAGCTCCTTTATGAGGCTGACTTGATATCTCTTGAGGTCATCTTTGTGGAGGAGGCACAAATTACATTTTTTAAACGAAAATAAATTTCTTCCTTGATATAATAAGCACAAGAAGGGTCTAATATAAGATACCAAAGGAAAATGACTCATGACAAAAACCTTAGAAGCACACAATGGGTGCTTTGACCTAGAAATATAATAAATTGAGCATAAAAACCATGCTTATAATTTTCTTTTCTTTGAGAATAATTTTTCTTTTTCTTTATTTTGGAGTTGTCTACGGAGGCAGAGGAATTGCTTGGACGGTTAAAAGTCGCTAGAATATGGGAATTTTTTTTTTAAGAAATATTATAGTAGCAGTGTTTGAATCATGTTTTTGACGGTGGAAATAGATTCAGCACCGTCAAAATCCTTAAGGGAACCCAAAATCCTAAATTTTGATAGCTGCAACCTGGATTTACAAAAATCATTGCCATATTTTCTTAAAATATTACCAAAATTTCCATGATTTTGAGGGAAAAAAAGGAGGTTGGTTAGGCAATGACCTTTATTTTTACAATAATTACATCTTTTCATCATTTATACAACAATTATAAAGGTCGATACTAGTTACATTTCAACACTACCTCTTAATTAGGGAGGTATTCATAATTTTTCAACCAATACAAGGTTGATCTCAGTTTCAAGTGTTCCAAGAAGAGTACAAAAACATATGTAATTCTAGATACCATCAAGGAAAAAAACTACCAAGGTATCAACCAAGTGTATTCAAGGCTACCTACAAAGATACTAACTCAACAGGGACTAAGGTGTCATCAAGACAACTTTCCACTATAGGTACCATTAGGATACAACCATGGTATCCATCCGAAAAAATATAGATACCATCTAGGCCTTCATGCCAAGACATCAACCCTTACAGGAATCTAGGTATCATCAAGGTCAAACACTAAAACAAAGCTCCATAAGACCAAAATTCCCTCCCACATCAGGATCTATACATCATCAAGGCCAAACTATAACTAAGATATCAATTCCAACTAGGCCAAGATTTTCTCCCAAGTACCATCATGCAAGCACGCAGCCTAAGATACTCATCTCTCCCTTTCAACCAAATCAATCCAATAATTCTTATCAAATATTCGAAACTTCTCACGAAGAGAAAAACACACTAGCTACTTGTTCATCCATTAGAAAATATGGTAGCATCACGACCCCAACCAATATCAAACTTCCAATATATTGGTTCTTATTACCAATATGCTAGCATAAAATATGAGGTCCTCAACAATTCAAATGTTTCTTAGGTCATCACAATATCCATACAAATCTCATCGGAAGCTTCCTTTTCCAACAACACCAAACTTAGTTTCATCACTTCTCAAAACTTTGCTCATGACTCATCAAACAAGAATAACCACAAGTAGTGCTTTAGCCATTCTCTGATCTCCTTCTTTCCTCATAGTCTTTACTATGCATCATGTCTTCCTTCTTAACTATGGAGGATCTACACTTTTCTTCATAAAATAAATACATCCAAGCTCCTTCTCAATTTAGGGAGATAGGTCCATCATCAACAACTTCATTCTTCCAGCTACATAGGCTCTTTTCTTTTTGCATCATCATATCATCAAATAACTTTGACCTTCAGGAGCATCATTATTTATATTCATATTTCAAAAAGGTCATCACTTCAATTAATAATTTCAACTTCAATGGCATTAGGGTTCTTTAAGCTCCCTCTTTCCCTCATGTGTAACATTATCATAAAGTCATCATCAAGTATGAGGTAGACATACATATTTAAAATCTCTTGAAACTATGTACCTACAAATCTCATCAGCAAGTACAACCAAGCAAAAATATATATGTATAATGGCATGAAATTAACTTTATCAATCTAGGGTTATCATGTTATCAGAAGGAGAGCATCTAGGATTATCAAAAATTTGAATAAGAAATTAAACTTTAGATATTCAAAACCTAAACCTAGTTAGGGTTATAATCATAGCAAAAGTAATCAACTAGGGTTACACTTTCATGACCTAGACTTTTACAATAACCTTTTCTAGGGTTTTGTCACAAACCTTTGATATTATCATCAAAATTTAAATGATAAACCTTAGATATCCAGCAAGTAAACCATGCTAGGGTTTCAACCATATTGGAATCATTTTGCACCAAAGTTTTCATTGTTCATTCCCTAAGATCTTTTATCAACTTCTACAAGGGTTTTATCGTAAACCATATATACTATCACTAAACCCTAAAAACCTAGTGTTTTATCGTATGCACTAGATATCACCAAAAAAACCTAATTAAAAGGTTAGGATTTTACCAAAGTGAAGAAATATTTAAAGATAATGCTACAAGGGTTGATTTTAATCTTATAAATCAAACACCCAAACAATATAAGAATCTTCATGATCCTATAGAAAAACCCCAAACATGAGAGAGTCATTAATATAAATCAAATTTAAAGAAAAAATATATCGCGCCTTCTTAAATGGTGAAGACCCACTACAAATATTGTAATCTTATACATACCTTGAGTTAATTCCTTTACAAACCTTGTAAGGATTCATATTGAACGGCTCCCTCTGCAACAAATTTTTATATAAGTCTCCCTTTTAAGGCTTCCTCTGAATCTAACTGCCACAATCCTTTCTTTTATTAACACTCCTGCAAAGTTTTTCTTTCCAAGGAAAACACCAGAGAAAGGATTATAAACAAGAAAAATGAGGCTAGATATATAAAGGAAATCAATAATGAAAAGTAAATAAAGAATAGGATTTGAAAAGGTGAAATCTCCCTCTTGATATTGCATCAATCCAGGCATTGGGAGGGATTTCTTCAAAACAAGGGATAACATCCCTAAATACTTAATAGAATAAGCCTTCAATCTCTAATTCCTTTGTATATATTTTTTATCTTTTGTTCTACTGCATTCAAATGCACATCTTATTGATTATTTAACATCATTCAACCCCATAACAAAACACGACTCCAACTCCTCATTTACTTTGCAATATATTTCCTTGAACAGTTTCAAACCAAGCTCATAACATATAGTTCCTTGTCACTACACTTTACAACACATCCCATCAAGCAATTCAACTCATACATATGTTGTTTCTCTTTCATGATTCTCTCAATATTGGTTACTCAACTCCTCACACACATAAATATAAGGTCCTTACTTTATATCATTCCCATACTTTAACTCAATACTTCTTTCACATATGAATCAATTATAACAATGGTCATTTAAATTCACAAGTAGCTCAATTTGGGAAGCTTAGTAGCAATTTGCATAATATCCACAATTTTATAATTTTCAACTTTGGTTTGCAATAACATGGCAACATAGTTCCATAACCCAAATTTTTCCTCACTCAACCTGCAATACCACACTCTTTATCAAATAATGTAGATTTCATAAAACATCCCCATAGGCAATACTTTAAAATAAATCGACCATTTCATCACAAAGATATCTTTGTAGAGATATTTATTCCTTGATTGCAAACTCACATAAGAATCGTGGGGCCATTCTCTTCCTTTCTCGGAATATATTCTCAACTACATCCAAATATTTGTGATTAACTTACTCTTTTATGGGCTCTCAAAACTTATAGCTGCAAAATAAACTTTTCAATCTTGATGGATCAATACTTCTATAACATCTCTTAAAACTTCCTTCCTCCTAGGAAATGGAGTCCTTTAATGGTCTTCAAAGGTTCAATGGGTAATACTTTACTTCTCCTTTTGAAGACTTTTCTTGAATCCTTCCTTAAGATGATGAAAGTAATTTATATTTAAGTTGCCTTTTTCCTCTTCTACTTCACCTTAGCTCCAATTTCATGTTAGAAAATCAGAAAGGTAGAAAGATTTCTTATTTTGATAATTAATTGTGATTTATTAGCTTTCTTATTATATTCTTTTCTATCTTATTTTATATTCTTATCATCAAGCAACTACCAAAATATCAATGCATGAAGATAAAAATAAAAAAGGACACAATATGTAGGCTCTCAATTAGGGAAAAACCCCTCTTCTAGGGGAAAACCTAAAAAAATATCGTCTCTTCTTCAAGAACCAAATAAAATGATACAATTAAGATCTTTAGACCAATGTTAAGACCTCCTCCAATCCACCAATTCATCCTCCCAAAAATATTCGTGAAACTCTAGTCAATTTCTCAAAATTAAACATAATTCAGCCTCCCCAAAACAAGTCAACAAGGGTCTCGGCACTTTCTGCAATGCCTGCAATTCAACCTGCACCTTTGGTCCTAGACCTTCACACTTATACCTCAGATTTCTTCGCATGTGTGACATAAAATGAGTAGGTTTGTGTTCCTCTCTTCTTCACTTGGACTCCTTCCTTCTTGCAATGGTAAGACCTTCCATTTTAGCTACCTTCACACCTCTTTCCTCACTTAAGGTTGCAGATTGAACTTTTATTTAATTGAATGCCACAATAGGTCGAACTATTTTCTTATAAATAGTAATTGAAGCTCATTTATGAGCCCAAATTGACATATCTTGAGGCCGACTTGGTGGAGGAGACACAAATTACATTTTTGACACAAAAATAAATTTCTTCTTTAATATAATAAGCCAAATAAGGGCCTAATATAATATGATAAGGACAATTACTCATGACACAAACCTTAGAAGCACATGATGGGTGCTTTGAAATAGAAATATAATAAATTGAGCATGAAACCCATGCTAATAAGTTTATTTTCTTTTACACTATTTTTTTCCTTTCTTTTTATAACAATTACATCTTGTCATGAGCTAGTCAACAATTATGAAGACCGATACTATTTGCATTTTCAACATATGTTTCCCCATCAATTTATATAAGTATCAATTCGAATTAACCTCTAGGGGCATGTATTTTTTAGTCTTCTTGTGAAGAAAACTTGTTATTTAAAAACTCTACTTTCATTTCTAGCAGGGACGTACTTGGATTGACTCTAATAATGAAGTTTGGTGTCATTTTCAACTTTTAAGGATTGATTTCCTTCTCAGGACTCTCAGTATCCTTGGGATTGGCCATCCTAGGAGCCTTAAAACCCTGTTGTACAATTTCTTTATCTTCTTTGAATGTCTTGTTCAATTGCATTTCCTATTCTTGCACTTAGTATTGATACTTCATTTGTTGTAGGTTGGATTAATTAAATGATTGAAGTGGTTTTTCAAGGAATTTATAAATTTAGAAGTATGATCCATCCTTATAACAGCTCTGCAAAGTCATACTCATCATTAATCTACTTGGATTAGTTTACTAGTTCACAATTTTGGAATTTCTTGTGTTGAAAGTCAACAAGAAAATGCAACACACACACACACTAATGTGGGATCATGGGATCATGGGTCCAAGTGATACATTAGTGTGAAAACCAATTTAATTAATAAATTGGTGCAATGTTTAATTAATTTTCCATTAATTAAATTGGACAATAAATTGTAATCTTATCTCATAAACACTTGTAATAGTTAACTGAGTGTGATAAACTCAGTTAGCTCATGAATTTCGAGTTGAGGGAGGTTGGTGAGGCATGCAGAATGATTCTATTAGTTATGGAATTCGAGTTGCAGTTAGTGCATTAGTTTAATGCATGAGTAATCAGTTAACTCGATTAGGTGAGTTAAAGTCAGTTGAACTAGTTGTAACTTTTTTTTGCACTAGTGAGAGATCAAGTGAATTAAATCATATTTAATTCACAATCAGTGATATAACATGCAACTGATGATTTATTATTAATATTTGCATGCATGTCAGTTCCAGTGGAGACCCAGTTGAGACAAAGGTTAAAGGGATGTTAACTATTATTTGTATCATAAGTAGGTTTCCCACATGCAGATAGACATACATTGGATTTCCCATGATGCTTGTGCAGTTTTGGAAGGCCAAAATTCCTAAAGAATGGGGATTGCATTCATCAAGAATTGCACAAGCAAGGCAGGCTGATTAGAGGCATGAAATTGGCTAAGTGTTGGTCAATTTTGTCCAGGTTAGTGTGAGACAGTTTTGAGAGTGCAGGATACTCTTGTGAGAAGAGTGCATTGTAATTGTTTCATGATTCCATGTTGAATATACAATAGAAGATAGAGGGGTTTTGAGCAGCAAGCTTTCCCCGGGAAAATATCTGTGTTGTGGTTTGATTTGCTTCTTTCTTTACTTGTCACGATTAGCGATCGTGTTTATTTTCCATAATTTATTTGTAGAAGGATTCAATATCTAGCTTTAGTACATTTCTTGATCGGATTGAATTTATTGATATACATATGTTTGTATAATTTCTACATCTCGAAGTATCATATAGCAAAATAGTAATAAATTTCTGTTGAATTTTAGCACGTGGTGATGAGCTTCTTTCAAGTTGATTCCTCTTGGATTGAAGCATAAAAAAATAAAACTTAATAACAGAATTTACCCCACAACATGTTCACTTTATTAGCTTAGGCATTTGAGCACTTAGATCAACTTACTAGCTCATTGTTATGAAATTTCTGGTTTTTAATAGTAAATTTTTGCTAAATTTTAGCATATGATAATGAAGCTCTTTTGAGTTGATTCCACTTGTATTGTAGCCCAAAAACATTGGAAATAATAAAAATATTTACCTTGTAGTGTTTTCATTTGATTAGCTTGGACATTTGGCAAGTTAACTTGAGAAACATGCATCTTGTAACAATTTTTTACCAATCATGTAGTAGTTCGTTTTCGAGCTCTTATTCACTCCAAATTCATTGTAGAAGTATATTTATAGGCTATGAATGTTATGAGGTCACTTTGGGTGATATGAGGCTTGGTTAGGTCGACATTTAGCTTTTACATTCCTTACCGCTTGAATATTATTTTTTGCAATTAGTTTAGATTTCCTTTGCGCAATTTACTTTAAGCAAAGTGTGATTTCCTTAATGCAAGAGTAATCTAGGACTTTACTTTCCTGCAAAATATAATATATTTCCTTTAATGTCATTTCCTTTCTAACAATATATATTGGATTTTCTTGGTTGTCATTTTTTTTACATTTTTGCAAATAGAATAGATTTCCTTTCTATCATTTACTTTCCAACAAAAGTAGAATAAATTTCCTTATTATTATTTTCCTTTTGCAACTTAGGAATAGTGACTTACCTAGATATTTTCTCACATGAATTTGTTTCATTTCCTTCCTTCACCTGCATCAAAGGGATTCAAACTAGGAAGAGGAAGGTGTCTACTGCACATACAATGTTGTCCCCTCTTAAGTTTACATGAACCCCAAATTGATAATTAAAGTTGCTATCCTTGGGAGTTGCAACATTCTTATTTCAATATTAAGGCTTATCAATGACACCAGAGGAGGCATTCACAGGTAAGAAAATACATGTCAATCATTTCAGAATATTTGGCAACTAAATGTATTGTTACATTCCAGGAGATACATGTTCCAAGTTATATCAGACTGCAGAGAGGGGGTAGTTTGTGGAGTATAGTGAGACCTCAAAGGCATATAGAATATTCATTTGAGGGTCCAAGAGGATTATTGTTATATGATATGTCGATTTTTTGGAGGATAAGGCATATGGGAGGTCTATAAAGTGAGCAGCCAGTAAAAGCTCTAAGATTTTACCAGCAGGATGAGGGGTAACAGAGAATGATTACAACTACTAGTACGAGCACATGCTCACATGAATTAGTTATAGAGAGTTTGCAGAGTATGGAGGATTAGATGAAGCAGATCCAAGAGATGCATCAGGAGGACATGAAGGTTGATATTTCATCCTCTACAATTTGTAAGAAGAACCGTGTGTTTCAACAAACACTCATGGATTCTCGGAGTTTAAGCTAACTCCTAGGACAGCCAGTAAACAATAGAGACAACTAGCGAGGTACACTAGCTACTTGGAGTTGGTTAGTCAAATAGTAGATAGGAATACTTCCAACTATCAGGAAGTTACGTAGCAGTAGGTGTGGCGAGATGCGATGGTTGAGAAATATACCTCAATCATGCATAATGATGTGTGGGGAGTTGTGCCTAGACTGAAAAATAGGTAAGTGGTTGGATCACATTGGATCATGAAATTCAAGTGCGTTGCAGATGGTAGTATGGAGAAATATAAGAAAAGGTTTGTGTCCAAGGGTTTCTCTTAGAAGGATGGAATAAACTATGAGGATACATATGCTCCTATGACCCAATATGCTTCTATAAAATTTGTGATCTCACTTGTAGCATATATGGGATTTCATATCCATTAGATGGATTTTAAGACGGTGTTCCTTAAGGGTGAGTTGGAAGAGGGGGTATACATAGAGCAACTAAAGGGATTTGTGGCACACAACTATGAGACCCACGTGTGTAGATTGAAGAGATATTTTTATGGGCTCTAGTAGGATCCAACGGCATGGTGTGAGCACATTAATAGATATCAGTAGGGAATGGGCTCTAAAAAGAGTGAGGCGGATGATAACCTTTACTACTTGGTAATTGGGGGTAAGGTTCTCATTCTATTTTTGTATGTGGATGACTTGTTTCTAATAAGTTCACCGAGGCTCATAGAAGAGCGAAAGAGGGATCTTTCAATTTAGTTTTAGATGAAGGATTTGGGGCTCATGCACTATTTTCTAAGCATGGAGGTGTGGCAGATAGTTGAGGATATTTCGTTGGTTAGTGGAAATATTTCATCAAGATCTTGAAGAGGTTCAGGATGGGGGATTGCAAGCCCATGTCTACACCCATAATCATGAATTGGAGGAAGGTAGATGCATCCAGGGAGAAGGATGTAGACCCCACCTTATGTAGACAATTGATTGGATCTCTCATGTATTTGGTCAACACCAGGCCAGATATATCCTATGCAGTAAAGTATCTCAGTCACTTTATTGTTGAACCAAAAATAATGCATTGGACAACAAAAAATAATGTGTTGTGGCATTTGTATGGTACAATTTAGTATGGGATCAAATATGCTCAAGGTGATGGTATCAGTTTGGTGGGATATATTGATGCAAACTAGGAAGGTAATACAATAGACAGGAAAAACACTTTAGGGTGTTGCTTCAACATGGGATCAATATTTTTTTATTAGTATAGTAGGAATCAGAAGTCCATGGCACTAATTTCTATAGAATCAAAATACATAGCAGCTAGAATGGTGACATTTGATGCCATATGGATTCAAAAGCTATTGGTAGCCTCATTTTTCTAGAGGGTAGAGATGAAAGTGATACACTATGATAATTAGAGTTGCATTAGGTTATCTGATTTGAATATGGACAAACTAGTTTTTATGTGCTAGCTTCCTCATCAATATAAAAGAAAAGTGTGCTTAAGGATCATCTCAAATAGAAGGTTACTAGAGGGTTTATGTGTCTTTTATGCACAATTCATGAGGTAAATTAGCTTTAAAAACACATATACAACAAGTAAATTTCGGATAAATAATACATAGCCAACACCTTACACATAGTTGATAAAGGATTTCACCCCTCCTAGGCTACGTCTCCTTGGACCTGTTTCAATGGCTTGTCCCTCTTTGGATTAATGGTCAATTCTATTATTACATGAACCTGAAGTGCTCCAATGCATTCCAAACCTACTCCAATGGATTCAGAAGACCCAAAAACCTCTAAGTAGCATCTTCTGGCTCATCAAATGGTTTATAAGTGAAGCAGACATGGTCTCCTCTCTTGGTGGCCCTAGGCATATTTAATATTCAAAGTGGAAAAATCAGTTCCATAAGTGCTCCTCTACCTCTGAAACCTACACAAAACTTCTCATAACATCCAAATCTACTAGGATAGACTCTTTCTGAGCATAATTTGGTCGAATATTTCTCAAGTTATGGTTTCCTCAATTTTGACCTAGGAAACCCCTCCAAAACTGGAGTAACTCCAGTTAACTCTGAAAAATGGAGGTCATGCCAAATTTTGGGGAATCTTCCAAACTAACTGCAAAGATAAGCATGATTAATTAGGTATAATAACAATTTTACTGAATATTCGGCGTTAATCGCATGCTTAGCATAATCCGCATTAACAAACGGATTAGTGCATTTAAACCTAGTTTAGCGCTTAATTAAGCACATTTAAATCCATTTAGTGTTGGCCCCGCCAGTGGTTCTGTGCACATCGTCCTGTGGACTGAGGGTTGGCCCTTATGGGTTGGCCCTCTTTACCCCTGCCATAAACCATAATCGAATTCAAATATGTTTGGATGGCATACATTATTAAGATCCAATATGTAGGAGAGATGGTAGAGCATTGCGTTTGTTTGGGGGAGGTCGCGGGGTCGAGCCCGACCTCCACCTGTCCATCGTAATAAAAAAAAGTTCCACCACTAATATGAAATTCAACCATACATAACCAATTTTGACCTTTGGGACGGGGCACATGGCAGCCTCCGAGCTAGCCACGTGTTGTGACCCCATTGGCTCGTTCAAAAGCAACCAAAAACTAACATGTAGCCTAGAAATTTGGGCCAACCACAAGCTAACAAGTGTCAGCACACCATTGGCTGGAGGAATACCAAATTTTACCAAGAAATTGACCCCTTTGACCCTGTTTGACCTTTTTTTGAAAATTCGCATGTTTGGCAAAGCGGCCAGCAGGCTCTAACTTTCACATACAGAGTCGGTTTTCAATGAAACGAAGTGCGTCGGAATCAGGAAGAGACCTATCCAGTCATTTAGGTTCTAAGTAAATCTTATCACTTTAGTTTTTTAGCAAAATTTTTCCCCCAATTCAGTTTCTGATCATTCCTTCCCACTAAAAGGATTTTGGACCCACAAAATTTGGTTATCTGATGAGAGTTTAATACTCTTCTCTTTTCCAAGTTCTATCAACTTGATTCTACTTGGAAAAATGTCCAGGAGAACCAATTTGGTTCACTGACATGCCTTTCTTTGCAAATGGTTGTCACTTCAACCAATGTCCTCCTTTCACTGTTGATCCAATCCAACACTTGATGGTTTCTTGCTGACTGATTAAACACCTTGTTTTATCAAAGTGATCCCTCGGTGCTTGGAAAGCTGACTGATGGCCTTCCCACTGAGAATCTTGTTCCTCCTTTGCACACATATGCATTCGATGCAAGCTTCTCCTTGGAAACCACTTTTCCAAGTTAAACCCATCTAAGTGAACTACAGCAATTAGTTCCAATATCAGTAATCACAAGAAAAGAAATGACCATTATTTTTACCTCCACGTTTCCAAATTCCAAATCTGGAAGAATTCATTCGCCATCTCTTTCACTTCTTGGCATCAACACATCAAATGGTCTACAATGGCTGTTTTTTTGGTTGCAAACTTTTTTTTGGCATATTTTCCACTTTCCGCTTCTTGATTCCATCATCCTCTAGTATTGACATGCCGCTCATGCCATGATTTGAGAATGAAAGCTAATCATGAGACTCTCGCTCAAGAGTGGACCTTCAAAAATTCTGAGACATCTTTTCACAAGCAAAACCATTAACTTGAAAAACACATCATGCAAGAAACACAACTTGACGACCTCTTTCTTTTGTTCCTTCAAACCAACAAATGTCACATCCTGCGAACATCGTCGTGCATTCTTACATCTTGTAGTACAAACCCATCGACCAAACACAAGTCGAAAAAACATGTGTCTTCAAACCATTGAATCTTAAGTCAAACAAAATCATGTACAATAAATTGACGATTCTTCTCCCAAAACAATAAGAATTTCACATCTCATGAAACAATTCGTCAACATCTCCCTTTCATCTTTGGAGACTAAATCAACTCTTCGAAGTCGATAAGACATACATGTAACAATAAATCGACCAACACAAGTCAACCACTCATGCATGTGCAAATGATCAACACTCTCATGTTGACAACATACATGTTAACAAACCAATCAACCAACACAAGTCAATCACTCATGCATGTTCAAGCACAATGAAACTATCAAAAATTCCACTGTTCACACACACAAACTCTCATGCATTTATACAATTCTAACCTCTCTTGCAAGTACAATCACAAGTAAAATAATCCCATTGGTATGTACGAGTAATTAAAGAGCTGAAATGATAAAATTTGGTGCAACAAATTGAGTCAACATACTCCACTTTCAAACACCTTACTGGCGTAAACATGCAACATGCATTCTAGAGAAAAATAAATACATTCACATGCAAATTGCAACTACAAATTGTCATCTTTGTCGCATCTAAGTGAGTCAACATAACTCTACTTTTCTAACATCTTTCTTTGTAAAATATGCATCACAATTTCAAGAGGAAATAAATGCATTCATTTGGAAAACAAATGCATTAATAAGGCAAGATTTTCATCAATTATCAAAAGAAATGCAAGGCCTTAATTGGTTAAGAAATATAACCATCTCTTTCCAAACCACTTCAATGGCGCTTATTTCAGCTACACTTCATCATGTGTATCATCCTAACCCACATCAATTATGGAATCCTCTTTTCCATTCTTTTTAATCTCTCTCTCCACCTTCTTCAAATGTCGTAGATGATTTGTTGGATACAAATTCCAACACTTGTCTACAAGATCACCTTACTTATGGCAATAAATGGAAATTAATTGCATATTTTTTTCAACATGGTTTTCATTGTCCATTGGACCTTTAGCCTTCTGTCTCCTTTGTTTTGAAAGTTTCCTATGTACGAATATCTTCTTCCAACACCTCGAAACAGTATGGTTATTCAAACCACAAAAGGAACATGTAGATTTTCTCCAAATCTTATGTGAGGATTTTCCATGTTTATCATAGTTAAAAGCAACTTGATTAAAGGTAGATTTATACCTTGTACATTCACCTTTTTCGCCTTCTTAAGGAGGTTGATTTGATGAGGTAGTGGCTCTCTTCGGAATACCAACAATGACTTAAATGACTTCACAGATTTCAACATCCTCTTGTTTGTCGTTTCCATTATTTGCATGCTTATGAGCATCTTCTTGCAAAGTGGGTGTAAAACTTTTGCATTCCTCATGAACACAAACTTCACAAGCTTGAGGTAATGAACATGTAATGAAAGTCCTTCTTGTAAAACCTTCATGTGCCTCCTTGGCTTTGGAGCATTTTCCATCATGTTGTCCATAACAAAGACCCAAATACCTAGGCCTTTCCTCTAAAACACTTGGCTAAACTATGCCTTGTGCATGTTTTCCCAATCCTTTACCTTAATAGCCTGCCTTCATCAATAATTTGGACCCTATTCCTCTAGTTTGTCTTTCAAAAACACCAAAACATTCATCTTGAGAGGAAATTGAAGATAAAATTGATTTGCATACCTCATTTTCATGCACATACTTGTCTAGGGTTTCATTTGCAATATGGAGCTGAGTATCCATCTCATGCATCTTTTCAAGAAGCTCTTGCTTCTCTTCCTTCATGGCCATCAACTTATCTTGAAGTATAGTGCTCTCCTTCTTATCTTCAAACATCTCTTGCACCATATCTCTTATGATGAAGAGATTCTGCAACAACTCTTCATCAAAGAATCTTGCTAAGGAAGATGGATTAGAAACATCACTTGATTAAGCTTCCATCACACTTGTAATGAACAAAAAGCTTCTTTGTTGTGATTTGAGAGTTGGATCATTAATCTTGGCCTTCTCCTGAAGAGAGGACATACACATAAACTTGCACACATTTAAATTCTCCTTGCACAAATACAAGACCAATAGCTAATTCTCTAGCTAACCTTGGCAAATCCTGAGATAAACTTGGGCTAAAATGAGATAAATTGTGCTTTGATGCCAACTTGATCTGAATATGGACAAACTATTTTTGATGTTCTAGCTTCTTCATCAGTATAAAAGAAAGGTGTGCTTAAGGATCGTCTCAAATAGCAAGTTATTAGAGGGTTTATGTGTCTTTTATGAACAATTCATGAGGTAAAATATCTTTAAAAACACATATACAACAAGTAAATTTTAGAGAAATAATACACAACAAACACATTACACAAAGCTGATAAAGGATTTCACCCCTCGAGGGCTACGTCTCCTTGGACATGTTTCAATGGCTTGGCCCTCTTTGGATTAATGGTCAATTCTATGATTACATGCGCCTACATTGCTCCAATGGATTCTCAAACTCCTCCAATGGATTCAGAATACCAAAAAACCCCAATGTAGCCACTTCTGGCTCATCAAATAGTTTTTAAGTGAAGCAGACATGACGTCCTCTCCTGGTGGCCCTGGCATAATTAATCTCCAAAGTGGAAAAATCACTTCCAGAAGTGCTCCTCTTCCTCTAAAACCTGCACCAAACTACTCAGAGCATCCAAATATGCTAGGATAGACTCCTTTTTAGCCTAATTTGGTTGAATATTTCTCAAGTTATGGTTTCCTCAATTTTGGCCTAGGAAACCCCTCCAAAATTGGAGTAACTCCAGTTAACTCTGACAAAACTGGAGGTCGCACCAAAATTGACGAACTCCACCAAACTAACTATGAAGATAAGTATGATTTATTAGGGATAAGTGCAATTTAACTGAATATTAGGCGCTAATTGTGCTCTTAGCATAATCCGCATTAACAAACATATTAGTTCATTTAAACCTAGTTTAGTGCTTAATTAAGCACATTTTGTAATATTCCACTTTTAGCATATAGCTAAATGGAATATTACCTTTTGCTATTTTCACTTAGGAGATGAATAATGGGTAAGGAGGCCCATACATTTCAGAAATAGGAATAAAATCCCTCTTAGTATGAAAGGGGGTCATCATTGGAGCTAGATTTCACACCCTCATGTGTGAAAAGGGACATTTGCATGAGGAAAAGGTCAAGTTTGACCAAGTCAAGCAGCGCAGTGATAGGAGGTGGAGATCATCTAGTGGGATAGCACAGTAAAAGAGGAGGGAAGATTCCTTGATGAAGGGAACCCTAATGAGTGGGACCCATGGAGAGGGAGCTTACATTTGTTTAAAAGGAGGGCAAGGTAGCCATTGTTACTCATGTTTATGATTATTGATTTTCATGTATGTTTAGACTTGGAGCATCTTCTTGTTGTTTAGCAGAGTTGCAGTGCTATTTAGCACAAGGAATTCCTGTTTAGGATTCCTTCTCCTTCTTTAGAGGCCTCTTGAGGGATAGCACTTCATTTCTCCACATTCAGGCTCAAGGCCAAGCCACCTCCTTCAGCTACAACGCTATTTCTGCTCAAGTATAACATTGTGTTGCAGGGTGTTGCAGTGGAGGTTCCACAACACCATTCCTTGGCTTGTTTTTCAGAGGAGGAAACCTTCTTTCCTTTGGGATATCAGTGAGGAAGGATTTAGAGCATATTTCAGATCTTGGCACTTTGCCATCACATTCTATTCCACCAACAGTGCAGTATCCCTCAGTGACTGCGTTATTTTCAGTGTGCATCTACAGTGAGGGTTTGTAGTATTGTTTGGAGGGTTAGATCTTCAGTGTTAGGATCAGCCTTTCACTCGGAAGATCCATTGGAGGAGGTCTATTCAGCATTGTGCATCATCTACAGCCATCTCCATCCAGTTCATGAGTTGCAACTGCTATTCAGTATTTGGACTGCAACTCCAGCATTTTTCCATTTTTGTATATTTCAGCCAATCCTTCCAGGATTGATGTATTATTGTTTTCAGGGGTTTAGAGCTTTGCTCCCCCACTTATTTGATCCATACATTTCCATATCGTTGCATTGATATTATTTCTGTAGCAGTGCCTCCTATAAACTGCGCAGTCATAGCCTAGGGCATTTTGAGTGTAGCAGTGTATTTCACATTTCATGTACATAATCTGTTAAGGCTTGTATTTCCTATCTTGAGTGACTCTTTCCTCAAGATCTTGTATACATTTTTGCTGCTATGATCTAATATGATGGCTATTGAGATCTTCTAACATTTTATGCATTAATATAACGTTTCTACTCCACATGTGTTATTACATTGTTGCGTCTCCCACTTTGGAATACCTTAAGGTATTCTTATTGTTGTAGAAAATCCCCGTTTTGGGATATTAAAGTGGTATCAAAGCATCAATCTCAGCTCAGCCTGTGAGTTTCAGCCAAAAAAGATAGAAGAAGATCAGAATGATGGAGAGGATGAGATTACTCTCATCACTTTTCAGATCTAGAAGAAACCTCTCCAAGAAGGAGGAGAAAAAGGAAGAGGAAGGTCCATGCACTTCCTACTCACAAGAAGAAGAAGAAGAATATAAGCATGGGAGATACTTGGATCATCATATCTTAAGTAAATACCTGAGTGAATACAAATCTCAATCTAGAGCTTTCAAAGAGACTCTATCTCTCCCACAGTTTATTCAGTGGAAGGAGGAGAGGAGGCCCTGTAGCAAAAGGGAAATCAAAGGCAATAGATTCCTATTGTCTACATTTGATGGGTCATCTACAGCAAGAGCTTGGGTAAGAAAGTTGGAGGCATTATTCCTACTACATCCAGTGGTAGAGAGGGAAGCAGTGGAAGTTGCAGCACTGCACTTGGAGGGTAAAGCCAATTTTTGGTGGTTCAGCCAATTGAGCCATGAAAGGGTGAACACTTTTGCAGAGTTCAATCAAAGGTTGATTAGAACCTTTTATGGAGAAAGATCAAAGGAGGAAAATCCCACACCACCATGGGAGGAGACTTGTACCAGCGCTGTCACAGCCTTGGGAGAGTAGCCTTTTACATTTGCAGATGGGGCAGCCATTACATTGGAGGAGAGAACTGTTGTAGCCATAAAAAGAGCTCCCAAGTTCCACCAAGGTATGAATGAAATTCCACTTTCTATTTCAGCAACTACTTTAGAGGATTGTGGAAATTCATCTTTATATGACCAAGAATCAACACACATTGCTAATCTAGAGCAACATGATTGCACTGCACTATGCAAATGGTTCAAGGAGGAGGTGAACCATAATCCTCATACATCTTTGTTGAGTTGCACACATCCCTTAAGGTTAGAGTGTGAACTTTTGGAGGATGAAATAAAATGTGACACTCCTATGAAAAACTATGTAACCATCCTTAAGTTGGAATATGAGGCAGCCACTACATCATTAACAGCACTGTCAAACAATGGTGGAGAGGAGATGTTATCTTCATCACCCTTGGATACTTATGGATTCAACATGGTCATGGATGAGAGATCTTCTCTAGGAGATCTCCAAAGAGCTGCATTTCAAACTTCCATGAAATGCAAGGAGAGAGATTTGGTTTGGGAGGATGGTAGCCCTCATGGGAGGAGTACCAAGGGAAAGAATGGAAGGAGACATCCACAAGTGATTGAGTGGATGTGGATGAGGAGCAAGAGGCTGGTAAGCCACTTGAAAATATATGACACCGGGTAGCAGGAGGCTTGGCTCCGCTGGCTACTCTTGAAAGAGTTTGGCCATCACTTGGCATATACTCTCTCTAAGGGTATATGGATGGAGGAGATGTGGCAGGATGCTTGCATCATTGAGCAGAAAGGATTATGGATGCATGGTATTGATGTGACATTCATATCATTCATTATGTCTTCATCACATGAGTGGTATGATGAGAGCATGAGGAGGCAGCAAGCACTTTGGTTGCTTGAGTTGTACTTGAGAGAGAAAGGATATATTTGCTCTCACATATTGGGTGATGTTGTAGGAGTAGAAGAAGGCACTCTCATGGTGCAAAGGGGCTACTCCTTGGCCCTATATTATCAGGAAGTACTTCCATCTTGGAAGGTATTCCATCTTTTCAGCAACATTACTGGAGAAGTCTTTGACAAGGAGCATGTCAAAGAATGGAGCTTGGTATTAACAAGAACCTATTTTCATGCCCCTCTGAGAACCTAAATCCTCTGAGAAATTATTATCAGTTTCCACCCCTCCAACATTTTAATGTTTCCATTTCATCATTTTAATCTCAATAATCTTGTGGTATAGATAACTTGCCCCTTGGATCACACTTGATGTTGTTGTTCAATTAAAGCCCAGATATGACTCCATAGCCCGATGGACTAAAAACCAGCGTTATATCTATCTATCTGCCAAAACTGTTCTATTTTCTTGCAACTTCTCACTTTTGAACCTTTTTGCACTTAGGACTTTCCCCTCAAGTAACATTTCATGCTCAACCATCCAAAACAAAACAAAACCCTTGGCCTTCATAACTAGCCTAATATCATTACCTTAAGCTTTTCAAAGATAATATCCATCTTTGTACATATTGGAGAGATCCCTCTCCAGATTCAGGAGGGCTAGATCCTAGAATCCCAAAGTTGGTTGAAATGATGTTAACTCTATGATTGGACTCTCCCAATCTTGCTAATAAATTACAGAGACCTAACATTTCTGGTGACTCCACTGGGGACATCGAACCCAGAATCATTTTCATTTAAAGATAATCATACGACGTCATAGATTTGGTTCATAGAGCATTTTCTTTATTAACCAGAGTAAAAAGAAGCCTTTTCAAGCACTGCCTATTATAGGTAATCATGATGGAACTTGTTTGAATCAGTGACAAACTAGGTAAACCCTAGGTTTCTCTTAAGACTTCATCTAACCTTGAAAAATCAGCTGGCTTAGCCATAAGAGTAGACTGCCTTTGTCTCGCAACCTTAGCTAAGTTTTGAAACAAATTTAGGATATTCTTAACAACCAAAAAACTGAAAAATGACTTAGAAAAACCTAAAAATATTTCAGATTGGAATTAAATAAACATGGTGGTGGACCATAAGACCTTTTACCTCTGAAAGGAGCTAAAAATTCCCACTTGGCGACTCCACAATCCTAGCAGACCTTAAGACTCCACTGGGAAGAACCCTTATCATTATAAAATCATTCAAACTCAGTTAGAGGACTGTGGGATTTAAAATTGTAAAAACAGATTGGTTAACCTCTCCAAGATTATCATATCTGGTTGAACTTTTCTTGTTTTAGGTCTAAACAACATAGCATAGTGGCTTCTAAAAAGATTCACACTAGAGCCCACCCAGACCCTAACCCACCTGAGATAGTTGATAATCCAGAAAGTATCCTTTGGAAGTCTCCTAAGGTTAAATTATTAACTGTTTTCGGATCACCCTTGAGAGCTAATTCAGTCCCTGAAAATCTTTCAGCTCTGCAACAATCACAAACTGACTTAGTGAACCCATTTAGGACTAGGTCATTTGATGATATAATCCAGTTAGACACTGAATCTTCACTTTCATCTCCTGAAACAAGTGAACATCCTGGTAGCAGGGAAACAACACCTCCTGATTTACATTTCCTTCACAATTTAGGTGTCTCTCATCCAAGATCATCTCAGCAGTCTACTGTTGTTCCATCCACCTCTGTTCATCTTTCATCCACTGTTCAAACCACTCCACTTCAACCCACACCTCCTCTTGTAAATCCACCACCTATCATGGCAGCATGGTATGCTCCCTTAGTCCTTCCTGTACCATTAGGCAATCTTCCACAGGACTATCAGTCCAAAATTCCATTATATGATGCTAGTAATACTATAACAGCATCTCAACATGTGGACAAGATGAATGACTACTTTGACAGAAACGAAATTGATGATGATTATGTCAAGTTGAGACTATTTGCTCAAAGTTTGGGGGAGAAGCAAGAAAATGGTTTAAAGTTTTAACCCCCCATAGTATTAACGATCTCCAAGCCTTCCATCAAACATTCTTAAACAAATGGGAAGTGAGAAAGAATCCTCTCCAAGTCCTTGCTGACTATAACAATCTCCATAGGAACCCTGGGGAAAGTGTACAATCTTATTGTACCATATTTAACAGCGTCTATAATGCACTTTCCCTTGAACTAAAACCTCCTCAGGGCTCAGCTTTAAACAAATTTCCTGAAGGGTTTGATCCAGACATGACATATTCACTTAGAGAAAAAGTTTTTGCAACTCCTGAAGACATGCAAAGGGGTGCTCTTTCTGTGGAAGTGAACTTGATGGAGAAAAGAGCAAGAATGAAGAGCGAGAAGAGAGTATCTTTTAGAGAGGAATCCACACCTTCTACTTCCAACTCAAAAATGGAGAGAATGATGGAAGAAATGATGAAAGAGATGAGCATAATTAAGAGAGCACAAGCAAATCAAAATCAAACTGCTCCTCAAAATAGGAACTAGAATCAGAATGTTAGAAGGAACCAACCTCCAAACAGACCCAGGGAAGATGATCAACAGATCACCCCTCCCTTTCATCAAAACTATGTAAGTGAGGTTGAAGAAACAGAAGACATAACAGAGCCAGAGGATATCAACATGTTTGGGGAAGAGGATGATGACTTTGAGGTTCATTATGATAATAAACAAGGTCTTTACACACCTTACGACGACAAAAGAGATGATAATGAAAATTATTATCGGGACATGGAAAATGTCGTCATAGAACCTCAAAGAGAATATGACCTTAGAAGCAAGACCAGTCAACAAGCCCCCAACACCAAAACCTCTGACAAATCCTCTCAAAGCAACACCGCAGCTAAACCCAAAACAGCCAAACAAAAAGACAAAATAGTGGTTGTTAATTCTGATAAGGATAAGGAGAAAAACACTCAAAATTCTGAAAAACAGAGTGAAGACATCAGCAGTACTAACACTTCAGCTAGTACTCCTTCTACAACAGTTGTGTCAAGTAAAACAAATCAGCAAGCTGTAATTGTTGATAGAGTGACAACTAATAAGGATGAAACAAGTGCTTCAAAGAGTCAAACCCCTTTCAGCCTTGAACAGGAAATCTTAAAGATCAAATCTCTGTTCCATTAACTGAGTTAGCTGCCCAACATGTATATAGGAACCAAATTTTGAAGGCTTTAAATATAGAGGAAAATGGAGATACAGTTAATCTTAGTGACGACCTACCAGAGTTGATTTTTGGCCCTAAGATTGAAGGAAAGTTTCAAGAAGGACCAGTTCCTCCCTTTTATGTGAGTTTGAACATTCATGACAAAATTCTACACAACGCTATGCATGATTCCGGGGCTTCTCATAATTTAATGCCTAAAGTTGTGATGGAGAGCCTTGGTTTAGAAATTACCAGACCCTACAAAGACCTATACTCCTTTGACTCAAACAGAGTAAAATGTCTAGGATTGATCAAAGACCTCTGTGTTAACCTAGCCCAGATTCCGGCCAAATGTTTACTCATGGACATTGTTGTGGCTGATGTTCCCCCAAAGTATGGAATGCTTTTATCAAGATCTTGGGGAGCTAAGTTACAGGGGACTATGCAGATGGACATGACATATGCGACCATCCCGGTTTTCAATCAGACCATAAGACTTTACAGGGAGTCTCATATGCAATATACGGTTACAAGTCAAGACAAACCACGAAACTCTCCTATATATTCTGTCAATACAGGCCTTGATTCTTTTATAACGTTTAACAATGAAACACCTAGTGAGCAAGTCACTTTAACAGAATTAAAGGCCGACAGGGAAGAAGAGTATAATAACGCAGAAGTGTCCAAACAGTTTGCCACATGTGAAAACATTAGTAAACAAAGCATAGGTCTTGATTTACCGGTTATGAGTCCATTGTTTTTAGGACTTAACAACCCAAAAAATACCCCTAACGTTTCTGGCATCATCCCTCGATCTATTGAAGAATTTGAGGAGTCAAAACAAATTCAATTGGGTGCTGCTAATCATGAACAGTCAGAAGGCACCATAGTTAAAAAGGACAATCGCCAAACAGAAGAAACCGAAGACAATCCTTTATGGAGTATGTATTTTGATGGGTCATGCACTGGAAATAATGCTGGTGCAGGGGTTTGGATCATTAACACTGAAAACAACCACACAGAATGCATCTCATGCAAATTAAACTTTCAGTGTTCCAACAACATAGGAGAATATGAATCCCTTCTCTTAGGCTTGCATCTCTTGAAGAAATTAGGAGCCAGAAGAATTAATGTGTACGGGGATTCTGAGTTAATCATTAGGCAAGTCAATGGGGAGCATAATGCGAATCATCCCAGACTTAGAGCCTATCGGAATGATGTCATGGACCTGTTGACAACATTTGAGGAGTCAAACCTGAGTTTCATCCCAAGGAAAAAGAACATTGCAGCCCACAATTTAGCTTTTGCGGCCAGGACATGTCTAACGCCATATGAGACTGGAGACAACACAACTCCGATAAAATTTAGACCGGCAGTGCCTGATAACGAAAAATATTGGCAAGTGTTTGACGATGACAAACAAATAGAAGACTTCATGTAATTCAGAAATGAGTTCGAACTGCACAGTTCAGATTCAGATTATGATACAGACTGCAGTGAAGAAAACTTTCTTGGTGAAGAGGAATCGTCTCCTCAACCTGCCAATATTAACCTATTGTCTAGCAAACTTAGGAGCAAAACAGAATTAAGTGCAGAGTTAGAAACGGAAGAATTACAAACTCTGCATTCTAAAGATGAAAATTTGCCGAGTGGTCTAACGCCTTTAGAGGAGTTGTTCAATTTTAACGATGTGGCCAATAAACCAAAACTGGAACCTGTAGAGACTGAAGTAGAGGAGTGCAATATAGGCAGTGAGGAAAAACCGAAAATGATCAAACTGTCCAAAACTTTGCCAGCTCACATTAAACTCAAATACATGAAGCTGTTCAAAGAATTTTCTGATGTTTTTGCATGGAGTTACGAAGATCTTAAATCCTATGACACTGAAATAATACAGCACAAAATCCCTCTTAAAGAAAACCAAAAACCATTTAAACAGAAACTGCGCAGAATAAACCCTGTCCAGTTGCCATTGGTTCAGAGGGAGATCATGAAAATGTATGAGGCTGGCATTATTGTCCCTATTAGATATTCTGAGTGGGTATCTAATCTGGTGTCCGTTAGGAAGAAGACTGGAGAAATCAGGCTTTGTATAGACTTTAGAGACTTAAACAAATCTTCGTTAAAAGACAACTACCCTTTACCAAAAATGGATCACATTTTACAAAGGGTGGTGGGGTCTAAAAGGATTTCGTTGCTTGATGGCTATTCGGGGTATAATCAGATTTTAGTTCACCCTGCTGATCAATTAAAGACAGCTTTCACTACTCCATGGGGCACTTTCATGTATGTGAAGATGCCTTTTGGTCTAATGAACGCTGGAGCAACCTTTCAGAGAGCCATGGACATAGCATTCTCGGAAAAAATTGGGCTTCTTCATCATTATCTATCTAGATGATGTCACTGTGTTTTCAAAAACAGATGAAGAACATTTAGAACATTTGAGAAAAGTTTTCGAGAAGTGCAAAAGTTTTGGAATATCTTTAAACCCTAAGAAGACACTATTTGGTCTCTAAGAAGGTAAGCTTCTTGGACACATTATTTCAGAAGAGGGTATAAAGATAGATCCAAAGAGGATTGAGGCTATATTGCAAATCTTTCATCCTCGAAATATCAAAGAGTTGCAGTCTTTCATTGGAAAGATAAACTTTTTGAGAAGGTTCATCCCCAACCTAGCTGAGCTCCTTAGAAATATCACAAACATGTTGAAGAAGGAGCAAGGGATAAAATGGACCTTGGAAGAAAAGACATCCTTTGAGCTGGTGAAACAAGCATTAACCAAAACACCGGTTCTCATAAGCCCTGATTTTTCAAAAGATTTTTATATCTTCTCGTTTGCATCAGAACATACCATTGCTGCTATCCTTTTACAGAAAAATCCACAAGGACAAGAGCAGCCTATTTCATTCTTTAGCAAGGCATTGAGGGATGCCCCTTTGAAGTATAATATTATGGAAAAGCAAGCTTTTTCTTTGGTTAAAGCATTGAAAGACTTCAGAGTATACATCCTTCACTCACACATCATTGCCTTTGTCCCTAATTCGGTTGTTAAAGACATTCTAACACAGGACCCGGATGGTAAGAGAGGTAAGTGGATTGTTGTTATTCTCGAATATGATTTAGAGATAAAACCCACTAAACTCATCAAAGGCCAAGGTCTAGCTAGATTAATGGCTGAATCCAATTTTGAAGTTCTTGATATTAATATGATTAATGCTTTGGACAGCCAAGAAGAATTCTCAACTCCCATTATTGAAAACCATTTTATGAATTCTCCTTGCAGGTATGTTGATATCGTTTATGTTTTGCTTAATTTAAATACACCTCCTGGTTTATCGAAAACAAAGGCAAGGTTCTTAAAACTGAAAGCAGTAAACTATTGCATTATAGATAGGTGTCTTTATTGGAAAAATGCTAGTGGTATATTGCTTAAATGTTTGCCTGAGTTTGATGCAGAGAAGGTTAAGTAGGAATTTCATGAAGGAGAGTGTGGAGGCCATTTGTACTGGAAGTCAACAGCCAACAAAATTTTGAGGGCTGGTTTCTATTGGCCTACTCTTTTTCCTGATGTTCACAAAATGACAACTACTTGCCATAAATGCCAATTGTTTGAGGGCAAGAGAAAATTATTACCCCTACCGCTGCATCCAATCACTGTTGAAGCTCCTTTTCAACAGTGGGGTCTTGACTTCATAGGAGAGATTCATCCACCCTCCTCTGCCCAACACAGGTGGATTCTTACCGCCACAGACTATTTCACTAAGTGGATAGAAGCCATTCCTTGTAGGCAAGCCAATGATTCAGTTATTATAAAGTTCATAGAAACCAATATCCTCTCCAGATTTGGTTGTCCTACCAAGATCATCACAGATAATGCAGCAGCGTTTGGATCAAAGAAAATGGTTGACTTATGTCATAAATACCAGATAACACTAGGGCATTCCACAGCCTATTACCCTCAAGGTAATGGACTTGCAGAATCTTCCAATAAAAGCTTAGTGAACATAATCAAGAAATTGTTGGAGGACAATAAAAAGTCTTGGCACACAAAGCTAGTCCATGCACTTTGGGCTGACAGATTAACTTTGAAGAAATCTATTGGTATGTCACCCTTCCAGCTTGTGTATGGTACAGATGCAATTTTTCCTAACAGCCTTGGTGTACCAGTTATGAAGTTAATCCAAGAGTTGCAGACTGAAGATAATGACATGATCAGAAGAATAAATCAGACCATTCATCTTCAACAAATCAGAGAGGAAGTGTACAACAAAACATTGCAGAAACAGGACAGCATTAAGAAGCTTTTTGACAGAAGAACAAAGGCCAACAATTTAAAGATTGGGGACAAAGTTTTAAAGTGGGACTCAAAGAGGGAAGACAAGGGAAAGCATGGTAAATTTGACAATCCATGGCTTGGCCCTTACTCTATTCATTCAGTTGCTGGAAACAATGCATTCTTCTTACAAGAGCTGGATGGAACAGATTTGTTTGGGGGTCCTGTCAATGGCAGGATGCTCAAGCATTACTTCTCTTGATTCATGATATATTTTTAAGCCTTATTTTTTCTTTTTTTTTCATTATAAATATTTCATCCACCATTGCATTCAAAGTTATGAAAAGTCAAAAAATACAAAAACAAAGAAAGAAAGAAAAGAGGGCAGAAATGAAAAACAAGAAAGGCACAGACCCATGCCAAAAAGAGAAATAAATCTGAAAGTGTGCAAGCTTAAATGCCACTCCTGCAAAACACACTTCTAGTTAGTCAAACTGTTTAATCTTGACTAATTAGCTTTCAATTTTCTGCTGATAGGGTAGTGAATTTGATTTGCCAAACCGTTTAATCTTGGCTTATCAATGGATAGATTAGGATAGAAATTAAAGGTTCAAACATGTTCAAAATCTGAACCAAAGTTTCCAAAGAGAGATGACTCAAAACTGTTTTATTTTTCTGAGTCATAAAAGAGAAAAATTGGTTCTAATTTTCCCAAAATCTGAATCAGATATCAAGAAAGAGACAGCTCAAAACAAAATTAAAAACAGAGCTGTAAAGAAAAAGAAGGCCATAATGAGAAACTTTCAGATCTTAAGCCTTCCATTTTGATTTAATTTTCTGCAAATAAAAATCTATGTGCAGCTTGTTCTTATGCCATAGATCATAGCAAGTCAAACAACTCAATCTTGACTTGACTATTTTTAAATTTCTGTTTTAGAATTTAGAGAATGAAAGTTTGTTGGACTGTTTAATCCCAACAGATAGTAGACTAGGTAGAGAAATATCTGAGCTCAACTGTTTAATCTGAGTTCAAGGAGAAATAAGGAGTAGAAGTAGATTAGATTTCCTACTTTCAAAAGAATAAAATGTTGTGAATAGAGTTTGCCAATCCAAGTGCACTCTGATGAAGAAAAAATGCTAGATCTGTAGGATTGGGTAGGTAGCAAGCTTGTTGATAAAGGTCCATTGTTTTCATGGCTGCCAAATTTGTTTTTTGAGAATATTATTCAATCACAGAAGGACAGCCCAATGGATGAGGCAACTAGTCAGCCTCCCAGAAGTCAAGTCTGAATTCTTGATGCCTTCAAGAAGGCACCATCCCCAAGTGGAGCCACTGTTAGCCACCTATAATATTTTGTTATGCCAAAAGGTGGCTAAGATATTTTTTGAGCCTCCAAGGAACAAATTTTATCACTAAAAAATTGTTGGCTCTTGAAGTCTCTTTAAGGCCTCATGCCTTAGTCCAAAATCCTCATTTACTGTCCCTTTTATACTCAGAAAATTCTGCTGATTTCGTATAACAAACTGCTGAAGAAACCATCATTTTCTTCCCCTTTTTTCTCCATATATTCCTCTACTTTTCATAAGTTTCTCCCTCCATCCGTAAAAATCTTCTTGACATGGTTTGAAACTTCTTTTTGAACTATGCCGAAACCCCCAAATCCATTGAAAACCTTGAAATTTTTCATAAAAAACAAAGTTTATTGCTATGGACCTAAGTCCCTTTGGGCTAAGTCCTAAAACCACTTCCCCCACATGCCCATATGTTAAAACCAAACACCAAAGCTTTCGGCGCTAATTACATCGCAAATATCCAAAGGGTGCATGACTTTGAACCATTACAAAGCTCATTTTCCTTTGTAAACCCAAAAACCCACTTTCCGAAAGTTTTAAGTTAAAACTTAAAACCATGTGCTGAATATAAATGGGTTGATTGAAAAGAGCCGATCGCGCAATCGCAATCGGAAACAATACAAATGGGTTGATTGGAAAGACCAGGCTCAATGGCCCGATTGTGATTAGCCCTTGTCTTTATAACTCCCAGGCATATTACATTCCGTGAAAACCCCCGGCCCCGCAATCGAGCGCCTTTTTCCTTACCTATATATTTTCCGCCCAATCCGTTAAACTTGTTTTATTCGCAAAAAACTTTGGTTTTCATGTCTTTAAGGGTTTTTCTGCCGGTGCGTAGGTCGTAGCAATCCTGACCGTTGATCTTCCGCGGAGATCTGACGGTGGAGCGCTAATCGCAGCCCCCGCCCAATCGCATCGCAATGTTTCACCCCCTTACGATTACCTCTGATTCATTCCCCGCCGTCGATCTGGTCCTCAGATCAACGGCCAGCGCTCAATCGCAAAGTTTCAATCGCATGTTGTTTTGTGCCACCCCCGATTGAGACCCTCCGATTAGATCTGGACCGTCCACGTGTCCAGATCGGACGGTCCAAAACTGCTCCTCCTTATTCTTCTCCTGCTATCCTTTTTGCCTTTCTATGCAGATCTCCACCGTTGGTTGCCTTCATCCGACAGCTACGCTCCTCTCCTGCCTTCTGAAGCAGTCTGACCCATTTCGCAGGATTTCTTAATTGTTTTTTGTTTTATGCAGGTGTTTTCAATGGTTTTCCGTTGTATCGCGAAGAAAAGCCGAGGGTTGGGAAAGACGTTTCCTGCGCCTTCGAGCTGTTAAAGAGAGCCATCTGCGGGGTCTCGCTCCATTGTTTTCTCAATGCTTCATGGGCATTGATGCCTTTAAAAATCCCAATGCGGCCTGCACATCGACAAGACACTGTTTTATTCAAAAGAACAGTTAAAAGAGTATAAGTTGGAAGACAGAGTACAACAGAAGGAAGATTGAAGACAGTTTTACGGGGATTACGGCTAAGACGGTTATCAAAAGCCTAATCCCCAACTCAAAACACAGTTTAAAGAAAACCTAAAGTGTTTTATCAGACAGAAAGCCTCCACCGCCACATCTTGAGGCAAATTATTTCCTCAGCTACCACCGAGCCACCTGTTGCCTCAAACCTTTCAAAACAGAGGCCGAAGTTATTGAAGAAAATCAGATATTCGCCTCCAGCGCAGCCAGGGAGTTACTTCTGTAAGGAAATCAATGCAGAAAATATCTACAAAGTTAATCCAAACATTACATAAAGCCTCAAAATCAAATAAAGCTCCCACCGAGCTTAATCCATAATTGTAAACAGTTAATACAGTGTTCCACCTGTGAATTTTTTCATCGAGCCCCTCAAAAGGCCACGAAGTCTTGAAACTGTATTAATTATCCTGAGAGATCTTTTCTCAGATCACCTCCTCATCCTTCTATAAATACCTCAGAAGAAGATGAGAAATTGTTGGTTGCAGAACTTTGAAATACACTTGAGCTCGAGACTTCTATTTGTACATAGTGTTCACTGGCCCTTGAAGCTCTGTTCGTGCTAGAGTAGTTAGGTTGAATAGTGAAGATGATTGCTGAACTGAAACATTGGACTTGAAGATTGTAACTGGTTTGACATCAATATAAAAGCTGTTTCTTGGGATCCTGTTCTTTATCATTGGTGAAGTGCTTCTTTCTTTGTTAATCGTTTTCCTTCTATGTATGCCATATTGTTCATTTTCCCTCTGTAAAGAACAGTTTAAACAGGGTTAGGATTTTCTGTATAGTAGTAACCTTCTCTGGCTGAGAAATCTTTATCATAATGTTTTCTACAGATTTGTTTATTTAAGAATGATTCAATACAGTTTAAACAGTTAGGAATGTTGGCGTTCCCTCGTCCTTTTGTTTGCTCAAACATTGTTCTCGAATGTTATTTCCATTATTTGCTATTAAAGTTAGACTAGAGAAGATATGGTTTGCCCTGATTCCTAGATTCTTTTCTCCAAAGGCAGATTTTGAAAGTTTCCCTTGGTGTTGACTGAAAGAAGACTAGGTTTAAAAGTACTTTATCTGATCTTAAGTTACACTCTGTTTTTCTTATGTGTTTTCATACTTTCTGAAGGTAAGTATGTGGATTACTGGATTGTTTGTCAATTAAGCTGCTTTAATAAGAACTTGCCCAAGAAGTCTATGGTTAGCCCTGTCCTTGGTTGGTTTTAAAACAGTTACTTAAGAGGCTTTTCTTGTTTGGACTGACTATAAATCCTCCGAGAAATTATTATCAGTTTCCACCCCTCCAACATTTTAATGTTTCCATTTCATCATTTTAATCTCAATAATCTTGTGGTATAGATGACTTGCCCCTTGGATCACACTTGATGTTGTTGTTCAATTAAAGCCCAGATATGACTCCATAGCCCAATGGACTAAAAACCAACGTTATATCTATCTATCTGCCAAAACTGTTCTATTTGCTTGCAACTTCTCACTTTTGAAACTTTTTGCACCTAGGACTTTCCCCTCAAGTAACATTTCATGCTCAACCATCCAAAACAAAACAAAACCCTTGGCCTTCATAACTAGCCTAATATCATTACCTTAAGCTTTTCAAAGATAATATCCATCTTTGTACATATTGGAGAGATCCCTCTCCGGATTCAAGAGGGCTAGATCCTAGAATCCCAAAGTTGGTTGAAATGATGTTAACTCTGTAATTGGACTCTCCCAATCTTGCTAATAAATTACAGAGACCTAACACCTTCTTTCCTTTGGAAGATTAGTGAGGAAGGATTCAGAGCATATTTCAGATCTTGACACTTTTCCATCACATTCTATTCCACCTACAGCACAGTATCCCTCAGTGACTGCGTTATTTTCAGTGTGCATCTGCAGTGAGGGTTTGTAGTATTGTTTGGAGGGTTAGATCTTCAGTGTTAGGATCATCCTTTCACTCGGAAGATCCATTGGAGGAGGTATATTCAACATTGTGCATCATCTACAGCCATCTCCATCCAATTCATGAGTTGCAGCTGCTATTCAGTCTTTGGACTGCAATTCCGGCATTTTTCCATTTTCGTATATTTCAACCAATCCTTCTAGGATTGATGTATTATTGTTTTCATGGGTTTAGAGATTTTCTCCCCCACTTATTTGAGCCATACATTGCCATATATTTGCATTGATATTATTTTTGTAGCAGTGCCTCCTATAAACTGCACAGTCATAGCCCAGGGCATTCTGGGTGTAGCAGTGTATTTCACATTTCATGTACATGATCTATTGAGGCTTGTATTGCCTAGCTTTTGTAACTCTTTCCTCAAGATCTTGTATACATTTTTGCTGCTATGATCTAATATGATGGCTATTGAGATCTTCTGACATTTTGTGCATTAATATAACGCTGCTACTCCACATGTGTTCTTACATTGCTGCATCTCCCACTTTGGAATACCTTAAGGTATTCTTATTCTTGTATAAAATCCCTGTTTTGGGTTGGCTCTTCGAGGTTGGCCCTCTTTACGCCCGCCATAAACCATAACCGAATTAAAATATGTTTGGATGGCATACATTGTTAATATCCAATGTGTATGAGAGGCAGTAGAGCATTACGTTTGTGTGGGGGAGGTCGCGGGGTCGAGCCCGACCTCTGCCCATCCACCATAATAAAAAAATTCTCCACTACTAATATGAAATTCGACCATACATAACCAATTTTGACCTTTGGGAGGGGGCACGTGGCAGCCTCTGGGCTAGCCACGTGTTGTGACCCATTAGTTTGTTCAAAACCAACCAAAAACTGACATGTAGCCCAGAAATTCAGGCCAACCACAAGCTGAAAAGTTTCAGCACACCATTGGCTGGAGGAAAACAAACTTTGACCAAGAAATTGACCTCATTGACCCTGTTTGACTTTTTTTTTTTAAATTCGCTTGTTTGGCAAAGTGGACAGCAAGCTCTAACTTTCAAATACGAAGTTAGTTTTCAATGAAACAAAGTGCGGCGGAATCATGGCGATGAGTCCTATCCAGTAGTTTAGGTTCCGAGCTCCAATTATATTAGAATATAGTATTTCATAATAATTCCAAGCATATATACATAAGGTGCCACTTCATCCTACGGATGCGGATGTCTAAAGGACTCGATGGGACACATGTCCCTGGCCATCTCCCAAGGCGCTTCGCATGGGGTGGCCACATGGCCCCCCATGGCGCCATTAATATGGTTATCGATTCGCATTCGCTCCGGGCATTAACTCCGCCGCGCCGTCACCTTCTCCTCCTTGGTCCGAACAGTCGACACCATATGGATGCCTGCTCGCGCTCTCCGGATCACTCTGGCCATGTCAGTCGAGCCTTGCAGCCCTTGCGCAGTATTTGCCCAGGAGGATGTGCTACGCCCTGCGAACGCACAATCACTGGACATCGATGCTCGCTGCTCTGCTGCCTGGAAACTATCCCTGGCTTTCATCATTCGCATAGCAATTTCTGTCTTTCCAATTTCAATTCTCAGGTTTCTCCCAGTGTTCTCGGTGGTCTTGCCCCTGTTCTTGTCGCGCCCTCCAGTTCATCGCCTGCTCACTCTGAGAATATTACCATGCCTAGGCTTAGGCAGCGGATGACTTGCCGTCGCGGTGCCTCTCGGGGCAGGTCTGCGAGTGAACGACCTCCCATCAGCTCCGGCGAAGATCTCTCCATTGAGCCTTCTGGAAGGCAACCTGCTCCGAACCACAATGCCCCTCCTAGCCTCATTCATGGCATCCATCCCTCTGCTCCTCCTCTGGCCGCGCCCCCGAACCCTGCTTTCTTTGTCCCTCATCACTCCGGCAGCCACATTTTGAGGCAAACCTCGCAACGCGCCGAGCTTCGCTTCGACAGTGCCTTCAACCGCCCTACCATCACTGCCTATATAACTATCACCCTGCGTGAAGAAGCCACCATTCATTCTCATCCGGTGACTGAACCTACGCCTTCTCCTCTCAACCCCATCCCCAACCCCACTACCATTCCCACTGCTGGCCCAAGCGAGCCCCTTGTTACTGCTCCTTCCTCCCTGGACCATATTCTCATGCAGGTGGGAGCGGACCTTTTAGGCAGAGACGGAGCTCAGTGCGCTGATGAAGATTCTGAGGAACTATATGGCTGTCGAATTGAAGAGGAGCAGTCTGCTCCAACCTAATTGCATTGACTCTTCTATGTCTAGGATTAGTATGATTTCTGCTCTTGAATTTTTTGCAAGAAATTCTGCTTTTTTGGTTGTCTATAGCAGCAACAGCTGCATGCCATTTTTGTCTTTCTATAGTTCTTTCATGCTGAATGTAATAGACTCTTCACCGGTTTCCCATCTAAAGGGCGGTGTAACTACTTTTAAAGGAACTGGTTTCCCAGTCTGGGCAGTTCGTCATCTGGATAGAACTTGGACTTCAAGCCCGGTTTCAGGCTCCCTCAGCTAAACCGTGGCAGTTTTGTAACTCTATGTTTATATAATAGAATTAGCACAATTTAGCAAAAAAAAAAAAAAAAAAAGGTGCCACTTCATCAAGGATTGTGTACAATTGAATATTTTTCAGTGACAATAAATAACTGCAGATAAGAAGGTAGCAAACATATTGACGAAGGCCTTGGGGAAGGTGAGATTCATCTTCTTCAAAGATAAGTCGAGTGTAATGCATAACACCTTCATTGCTAAGAGGGAGTGTTAGTTTGTGTAGTTTGGATAAGTGTTCTAGTATTAGGTGGTGTCTGAGACGCTAGAAACACAATTGGATTAATTTTCTCCAATACCTAGAAAATGTTTCTAAGGAAAATTTTCTTCATTAAATTTAATTAGTTAGTTTAATTATTTTCCTATTTATAACTTAGGAAAAGTGGTTAATTAATTGGGATTGATTGAGGTTGTTGGCTCGAGGGGTCCTGACCCAAGATCGGAGGTTAAGGTTTGCCAACAAACCCCTATACTACTGGCCCTTTCGGCAATGGCCTGCTTGCACAGGCCAAAGTCTCACCCGAAGTAGTATGGGAGGGTGCTAGAACCAGGTTTCCGCACCCTGGGAGAGGTCAAGTAAGTCAAGGAAAGCTGCGTTCGACTTGACAATTATCAGATCACATATTACAAAACCTAGATCTATCAGCTCCTCCGCATCCACGTGCGCAATATCATGTATAATTGCAACAAATTACAGATATAGGAAAATAAGGTAACTATCGCAGCTATTCTTGCATCGAGTCTAATAAACAGATTCAGATCAATGGTCAATGCAGCATAAACACACGGTACAGTTACTTGTGGAGCTCAATATAGAATTATGCATACCATAATAGACCTAGATCATAGTATAAACATGTAACACTAGTATTTGCGCAGATTAAATCAATGACATAGAGCACACATAAACAAATATCACAGATCCAATAGATTCAGAGATTTCAATAGCCTTCCGCATTCATCAATCCTTCAGTTCCTTTTAAAATACCCAAAAAACCCAACTTGCGCACACAGTAGCAGGATCCACACACAACAGGACTGAGGATCTCCATGCACACAGCCAACAGCAGTCCCTTCCCCAAAAACCCAAACAGATATACTAATTCGCAATTTGCATCAATCTTAATCCAAGTCTGTCTTACAACTCAAAAAGGTTCAACTACTTATACTAGCTTAGCCAATGCATCCAATGGTCTACAAACCGTGGCTTGTGGACTCTTGGTTTACCCTTGACCCATTTACAATGCATTAGGGGATTTGACCCACCTCAAAACCCCTGCGTTAGACTAAATATAATAAAAAATATACAAAATGGACCAGTTTCACAGCTCTTGTAAGAGACCTTGTTCCAACAGTCCCCCAACACAATCTTGTGACTCGTCCCAAGTCACTATGGTGGTGGGGTCTACACCTACGCGTGCAGTGCATTGAAAGCTGTGACCATCGGGGTCAGCACTTCTTGACTCTGAGCAGCAGCGCTCTGCGCAATATCTACAAGCTTCTGTGAGGTTGGTCCCTCTCTCACAGCCGTGACACTCTGCAGTGTCTGGTTTAGTCGCTTCATAGCACCATCAACATCCTGTGAGAGCTGGAAGGCCGTAGCAGTCCAAGGCTTTAAGCGTTCTTCGATAACATGCTTCTTTTGCCAGAGTCTCTCAATCTCATCTTGGAGGGTGTTGCTAGTCCGCAATTGCGCCAAACGTTGTGCAGGGACCAAGGTAGGTAATGTAGCCTCGATATGCTCGAAAGCTTCCTCCTTCTGTCGCAAGTCCTGATTGATTTTCTAGAGGACCGGGTCACGCTGGATCTTGGTCCAAAGCTGCATGGCATCCTCGAGTAACTGGGCACTCTAAGAAATTTGTCCTGTAATGGTGTTGGTAGCCTCGGTCACTAGCGCAGTGCACTGGGCTCGTACCTCCGGGGGTGTTTCAGGCTACAGCTTGGCTTTTAAGTCAGAGATTTGCTGCTCCAACTGAGTCTTAATGACCTGCATTTCCGTCCTGGAAGCCTTCAATGCTGCGACTAATCCTTCCACTTTAGCCCGAGGAGTGGCTGCGGCCGGGATTTCTTCTGTAACTTCTGTGCAGAGCTGATGGATCAGAGTTTCGAGCTCTTCCTGCTGTGCGATAGCAAAGAGTACCTCTACGTTCTGATGTGTGATGGTCTGTTCGGCCATACCAAGTTGGTGGTGTACTTGCTAGTCCTGGTGATGAATCTCCTGAAACACTGCAGTGTAGAGACCCTGTAATGTTGCATGGGGTAGCTTGGCAAGATTCAGTTTCACCCCTGCACCTGCTTGAAGTTGGATCTCTTGGTCCAACGAATTGACCACAAGGGCGGGGCTAGGTAAGGGACAAAGGCAGCTTTCTTCCGTGGCTAGCATTGTACTACTAGATGCCAAGGGAATTCGTCCCTAAACCATGCTAATATGAGTGGTGTCTGTCTTTAGCTACAAGGTTCGTAGCTCTTCCTAGATAGCGTTGATCGTAGCCTTCTGGTGCTCCTCTAATGCGACCCATTTTTCTTCTGTGGCCAATGTAATAGCATCTGCGATTTGTTCGAGATCTCCATCTGTCAATGTAACCATCTCATCCCATTCCTTCCGCTGGGCATGCTGCTTCTTTCGGGGTCCCTTGATAGGCTCGCCTGTGCGTTTCGTACCTCCGACGTTCACTTCCTTCGTGCCTAGCTGCGACTGAAACTGGGTCTCGGCTCTGGTGCTCTTCGTGGTGGCATGTGGTGGTTGTGTGTCCTTTTTCGTGGCTATGATGGAATCTTTCCCTATGCTTCCAGTCTCCTTGGTGGTAACAGGTGGGGGTACTTGTGTCGTGCTAGTACCATCGATGCCCCTTGCGCTGGTTTTGAAGCCTGTCTTCTAGGTGGGAGACCATAGCGCAATCACATTGTCGATTTCCTCGTTGGCTACCATATAAGGGAGTGATGTCCAAGATTTATCCTTGTGGATGCGGATCTAAATGTTGTTCGTGGTAGCCTGGAATGTTATGATACTCTTGTACTTGTCATATACAGCGGGAGATAACCGAGGTCGAGAATTGATGGTTGCGGCCACGCTACTCTGGAAGAGGACCCAGAAGACTTGGTTATCTTCTATGCGCTATGCATCCCTGGAATCCCACAGATGGGCATACCGGGCCCCTTCGCACATATCTAGAGGGAGCTCGGGGAGGACTAACTCCGCAGGGGTTTCCCAAGAAACTAGGGCTATAATAAATAGTAGCCAGGCATAACAGAAGGCTTTACCCTGCTCCTGGGATTCGCGAACATTGGCTAAGAACTCATCACATAATTATTGGGCCCAATTAAGGCAGATCCCCTTCACACATTAACCGGTGAGCAAAATAACATAGGCAAGGACGGTTGCAACCTGGCACTTTCGCATTAGCTTGCAGGCTAGTAATATGGTACCCATCTGCGTAGCCGGGTCACTGATGTATTTTATGATGAAGCCCCGCATATTCCTCTGCACATGGTAGGTCTTACGCACATAATCAACGGTGTCCCCTTCATATTTCTTGCCTACACGCTCCAAAGGGTGTGACCCGTTCATGGGAAGGCCAATGATTCTATGAACAAAGGCAGCATCTATGGGGACCCTATCCTAAATCCACAAGCAGGCATTGTGTACTAGGTCGAGCAGCTATCGGGCCAGTCGATCCGTGACGTTGTAATGGCCAAAGTGAGGTATACGTAGTAGGTTCAAGAGCCCGGATCTGGCCAATCTTCTTACCCAGTGCTGAGGAATGACTATGACCCCATCGTCCACGTAAATCGTGTCAAAGTACAGCGCAAGGTCAACTCAGGGAAGGATTCATAATTTTCCAAGTTGTGATCGTCGAATTTAACTTCATGGAGCTTCCCACAGGGGTCGCTCAGGACAGGGACTTCTCCCGGGGTTAGCGGTGTTTGTAGGTAGGTAACTAGGCCATCAAGGTTCTTTGGTGTGCGCGTCGAGGGCCTGCACAAGCGGATGAATGTAGGTAACCAGTTGATCGAATTGGCAGGCAGAGCTTCCTCCTACGCAACCTGAGGCTGAGGTGTTGTTCGCGGGGACTTGGCATGCCTCGGGGAGGTCCTAGGCTTCCTTGAAGCCCACTTCGCAACTTTGGGGGGCCTCCCTGAGCCCTGTGCCTACTCTTTTCCCTTCCTTGTGACCGGTGTCGCGGACACTTCTTCATCCTCAAACCTAATCTCCATTACTTCCTCAACTTCTTGGGTAGTAGGGGTCGAGGGCTCAGCTGGGTTGGTGGCTATCATCCTAGCGCGAAAAATGAATCCTGATTCTGGGTGGCTACTATCAGTAGGAGGAGGTTGATCCTACATGAGAGGGACAGTGCAGACCCGAAAAATCTTACAGCTCAGGTTCGCGTGAGGTAAAGAGGACAGGTGCAAGTTATGCAAGTGAGACAGAACCCTTGTTTGAGCTATCCGGCCCTTTTTATAGCGCTTGCGAGCATCCAAAAGTAGGGTAAACTTGACTTGGAACTTACCATTAGGTAAACGGTAAAAAATCCTTAAAATCTGCCCCATTAAATGACAACGGCCCGCTCCTTTTAATGGTAAATTTTACTTTTTACCAGATATTGTTGTTCCAACGGCTAGTTTTTGCACTTCCTGTGCTCTTGGCGTTCTTGCTATGCCTGGTTCAAACACCTGCACTTCCTGCACATCTTCCCCCAACACAGGCTTAAGCCCTGAGTACTTCAAACCCAAAGGTATGTTTGCTTGGTTTGTGTCATCGCAACTAAACCGAGCCATCTTCATGAGAAATTCTTTTGGAGGTGCTATGATTACTGCATATTTTCGAAAAAAAAAATATGTAATAACTTATGTGACCGAGAAGTGAGCGCAACCACCATTTTTTTGTAGGGGCTGGTGGAGATATAATATCTGTATCCCCAAATTTTGCCAACGTGTGGTGCGTCGCAATGCTATACGTTCACAGCCCAAGTGGTCTAGTATCCATGAGCACCCTATTCAATTCTGAGCTAGGACCTTCTCGTGGATCATTCTTATCTTCTTTTGGGGCTAGGCTGCAATATTCGATCCTTTTTGGTGTCTGTGACTCCCAATTGGGTACTTCAAGTGCGATACACAGGTGCAATTCACCCCATGCTACAATGTCAATGTTCCACAGAGCTGCATCCAACGCCTCTGTCCCGCCTACGAACCCAAATGTTCCCAGAAATTCATCCCTCAAAACCTCCCAGTGGCAGGTGCGTTTGTGGAGCTCCGCATATAAGTACCATGCGGTGGGAAGTGGTCCCAAGGCATGAATAATAAAATGAACCCACTCCTGGGCAGTTCTACCGCACCACACCATTGTTTTATCCAAGCAACCAGATATTCGCGTGGATTTTTGGGTCCAAGGAACGCTTTGTTTCGCACGTTAGCTGGGGTCTCAAATTGTAGGATCAGCATATTCCGAAAATCCTCCCAATCCTGGAATTCCTCCTCATGCGTTACCCACCATTGCGCAGGTGATCCTTGCATGGCCAGCTTATAGGCCCATAGCTGTCGTTCTTGGGGAACCTCAGCTTCAAATGCCCGCAAAAAGTCCCTAACATTACCAGAACCATCGAAATAAGGTAGATCTCTTACCTCTGAGGAGATGCAGCGGAAGTTCTTCGTGATCCAAAGACATCTTAGCACAGAGACATCATGTAATCGGTTTTTCCAGTTCTCCATATCCCCATCAGAGTCGGAGAAACATTCGCTATCCTTTTCCCAGCAGATTACCCCCTTCGCCGTGGGGTTGATCCAGTCTTAGTCTCATGCAGTTAACTTATAGATGTGATCTACATCCTCTTCATCACGCACTGGTTTTGTGTATCGTTCACCCTTCACTGGATCTAATGGTACTATTACCCTTGTACCGTTATTCTCGAATACCATGCTTCTCTTCTTTAGGTTAATGATGCCTCCCATATCGATGGCCCAATCCAAGCCTAGGAGCGCAGGGTAGGGGTCCGCATCTTCGACAATCTGAATTACTTCAAAGTTAGCCCAGACCTTAACCCCTGCGATATCCACCCCAATCTTCAATAGTCTTCCCAATGGGATGATATTTTGTTGATTGGCCATACGCAGCTCAATAGTGGACCATTCCAACTTAGGTTCCCCCATGTGTTGCCAAGTTTGTTTAGGTAACACATTCACATCTGACCCTAGGTCCAAAATAACTTGATCCATCTTGTAGTCACCGATCTGCGCAATTAACCGCATCTCCCTGCCGGTGCGTTTCTTATATATATAGATTTTATGTACATCCTTGACTTCTGGAAGGAGGATAGGTCGTGTTGCGCAACTATCTATCAATGCTTGAATATTTCCCACATCCCTCAGGTTGCGCAGCAGCTTCATAAATGCTTCTAAAAAGGGTTTGACCTCCTCATCTGCCTTGAGGTCCTCAGGCAGCTACGAAATAGATGCCTCTGCCTCGATAAAGTCCTTGTGAGTTGCGATAAATGTTTCTTTCTCCTTCTTTAGATCCAACCCTTCCTGTTTACTAACTGCTGGTCGGATCAGAGGCTCGGTTGTATTTTTCTCCGCAGGCCCCCAGGTGGCCATCCCACTGCATGTTACAACATTTACACTTGGGTCTTTGTCTTTTAGTTCAGCCTTAACCCTCTGCACATTCTGTGTTGGTGTCGGCTGCTTTTCTTGCATCTTCGCTATCAAGACTGGACAGTCTTCAATCGCATGGTCCAACTGCCTGCAATACCGGCAGGTCTGTCTTGTGGGGTTTGGACAGTCCCTGGAAAAGTACCCTACCTCTCCACAGTTATAACAGATGAGTTTCCCTCATCCCCGACCTGCGCTTCCACCTCTTCTGCCTCCCCTGCCCCTTTTTGGGGAGCCCCCTGCGCTCGAGAGCGATATGGGTGAAGATGGGTCCGACTGCACCCTATAGAGATTCTTCTGATCAATCATAAAATCATACGTCTGGCAGTTCTATTCATCATGTCCTACCGACTTGCAGAACCTGCACCATTGCTGTTTTACTTCTGGGACGTATGCAGCAAGGCAGAGATAATGGTTCGTGTCGTGCATCCCTGCAATGCGGAAATCATCACACCATAGTGTCAGCCTACTTGGTCCTACCACTTCCCTAGGGCGTAGCGGACTAGGTCCCCCAGCCTACATGTAGTCTGTTAACACACTACTACATTTGGCGGAAATTCCGACACTTGTTTCCGACGCTTTTGACCAAATGTCAGAAATTTTCCCAAATTTTTTCCATACTGCCCGAAACCATCGCTATACCGACGTCTATAGAAAAGTGTCGCAATACCGACACTTAAAAATGTGTCGCAATTGTGACGTTTAGAGGAAGACGTCGCAATTGCGACACCATGGCCCAAAGCGTCGCTATTGAGACGACTCTAAACATCGCAACTGCGACACAATGTCTAGGTGTCGCCATTGCAACGTTTGGAGGCACCCGTCCTAATAGCGACGCATTTTCCGCCGTCGGTATAGCGACAGTTATTTTTGCGCTACATAAAAATACCAAACTTATATGCGCGCTACATAAAAATTCGAAACTTATATGCGCGCTACATAAAAATGATTTTATTGTTTCGTATTTGTCGCAATAGCTACATTAACGTTTGATATCACGCGCGCATTCGCCCTCTGCTCTTGCAGAACAGCATTTGCCCTCGGCATTCGGGCTCAGCTCTTGCAGAACAGCATTTGCCCTCAGCATTCGCCCTCAGCGTTCGCCCTCAGCTCTTGCAGAACAGCATTCGCCCTCAGCTCTTGCAAAATGGTAAGTTCTTACTGCAGGCCCTTCCTCCTATAGTAGGGTTGACTCTATTTGGGTTTTTTTGGTCGATTCCATTGGATTGTGTTAGGCTGTAGGGTTCTCTGTAGATGTCAAGAGTCAAGATTCAATACCCTCTATTATCTTCATCACCCAATACAAGATTTAAATTTTTTCCCAAAGAAACGCTTATTAATTTGGCAGCCATTATTTCTCCCTGCTTTAAAAACCCTACATTTAAATGAAAACAAGCATTGCATTTCAACTACAAAAATCTATTAGTGTTCAAATGTACATGTGTGCTACATTAACGTCGATATCACGCGCGCATTCGCCCTCCGCTCTTGCAGAACACCATTCGCCCTCAGCATTCGCCCTCAGCTCTTGCAGAACAACATTCGCCTTCAGCATTCGCCCTGAGCTCTTGCAGAACAGCATTCGCCCTCAGCATTCGCCCTAAGCTCTTGCAGAACAGCATTCGCCCTGGATTCGCCCTCAGCTCTTTCAGAACAGCATTCACCCTCAGCTCTTGCAGAACAGAATTTGCCCTCAGTATTCTCCCTCAGCTCTTGCAGAACAGCATTCGCCCTCAGCTCTTGCAAAATGGTAAGTTCTTACTGCAGGCCCTTCCTCCTATAGTAGGGTTGACTCTATTTGGGTTTTTTGGTCAATTCCATTGGATTGTGTTAGGCTGTATGGTTCTCTCTAGATGTCAAGAATCAAGATTCAATACCCTCTATTATCTTCATCACCCAATACAAGATTTAAATTTTTCCCAAAGAAACGTTTATTAATTTGGTAGCCATTATTTCTCCCTGCTTTAAAAACCCTACATTTAAATGAAAACAAGCATTACATTTCAACCACAAAAATCTATTAGCGTTCAAATGTACAGGTGTGCATCACTTGTGTAGGGTATTCCTTTTCCACTTTCACATTATCCAAGAATGTGTGCAGTATAGTTCATATTTTTTGTGATTTAGATTGCCTTGAAAAAGGAAAGGTAAATTATTTCCCATGGAAAAAGAAGGTTTTCCCTCTTTATAGGTTGTTTGGACTTATGTGGAAAAAGTTATGGTATGCCTTTCATATTATGTAGTTTAAATTTGAATTAACATATTATTCTACATGAAAATATAATTACCTATGTGATGTCCTTCATCACTAATTAAAATTATAGGGTTTCAATTTCCTAGACTCTAACTCATCTGATGCTAAATTCTAGGTTCTCATTGTTGGATCACTCTTCCATTGATTTCCTTTCCCTCTGGATCTTGTCATACTTTAAAAGTCATCAATGATACATATATTATTTCAGGTATCCCAAAAGGCTTTATAGTAGAACATATTGTGAAGCTTTTTTGACACTTGAGGATTATTTTTAGAACTGCAACGCGGTCTATGCTATCGAGTTATATACCAAGCAACTTGTCCTTAATAACCACACTATGAGGTAGGTTCAACCAGTTTGAACTTGTTGGGACATAACATATGAAGTTGTGTGATGATTCCATATCACAGGTCTATTATGGTGACAAAAGTGAAGACACGTAATGATAGTTATTATGTTAACATTACTAGAAACATTTTCGAAATTATCCATGCTATCAAGATGTCAAAATTCCAGGCATTAGGTGTCAATACTCGTAGCTAATAGATAATAATAATAATATATAAAAAATCACAACTTTATTCTTGAAATATGATTGTTACACATTGGTAACCTAGTTCATGAGTTACTATCACCCAAAGATTGCAAAACAAACTTAAAATATAAATTAAACCAACATGAGAATCCAACTAAGGGTTTCTTGACAAAATCATGCCATAACCTGGCATTTTGAAACCCAAATTTGAATCCATCATAAGTAATACAATGCAAAATCAGATGGATTTTCAATGCATGTTTGCATGCTACACTTATTCTCTATCTAGATATCATTTTTTAAATGGAACCATTAGTCAAGCCCACAGTCCTTTTTATGTGAAAAATTTCAGCTCTATTTGAGCTCTTTTTGCTCCACCACCTCCATAAACCAGTGTTACACGGGGTCTCGCCCCCCCACCTAGGGGTCTAGATTCCTCACCCCCTCGCGCTCCGGGGTCTTGGGGACTTCTAGGGGATGTTTCCCTCACGCCCCCTCACGTCCCCTCACCGCCCCTTTTAGTTTATGGTTTCGTGTTAAAATTTGATGTGCCACTTAGCATATTTGAGAATCCAAGTGATTCTGATTGAGATGGTGACATGGTTGATCTTGATATATTCGTGCAGAAGTTGGATGCAGAGACTAGTGGGGCATTAACTTGAGCATTTATGCTCATTTATCAGTATGATGATATCATTTGATATTCATATGTTATGTTTTATGTTTTATGTTTCAGACATAACTTATTTGCGTTTAAGTTTTATGTTTCATACTTGAGTTGTAAACTTCAGTTTAAACTCTATTTTGAATCTTGATATAATATGTCATATGATATCTTGAACTTTATTTTCATTGTACATTGTTAGTAGTTACATTAATGATTATATAGTTACAAACTTACAAACTTACATGCATGATTGTATGATGTATGTTTTAACTTTTAACTTTTAAATTTGTTTCAATTATATGATTCATCATTCATCGATTTGTAATTTTATCATTTATGATTTATCTTTCATGATGCAAGTGTGTGATGACTGTATATACATTCCTTGCAAAAATATAGTTACATTTTAAATATTAAATTTTATAATTTTTATGACCCCGACGTCCCCCCACGTTTCCTGAAAATTGGTAGGGAGCTTTTGCATAGGCCGCTCCCGCGCTCCCTCGTCCCCTCGCTCCCAGCTCCAGGGGACTTGGTGGAACATTGCCATAAACATATGCAAACATATATCATGATCTTGGAATTCCATTACATATGTATGTGCCAATATTCCATAATCTTGCCCCATCATCAACTTAAGAAATTTCCATTGAATATCAAATTATGGAGGGGGGGAACTTTTTGCTGCAACATTTGGCTCAAAATCAGGGACCATCTTCGTATGAGGTGAATGAGAACTATAGATATTTGAAGAAGTAGATTAGTGCCTTTTCCTCTGGCCATGGAGTCATATACAGTCATCCATCACAAAATTTTGTCTTTGTTCATTCTCACCTTGAAATTTGCAAAAAATCATGCCCTAATTGAAACGACACTAAATTTGAAAGATATAATAAAAATGCAAGCTAGAAGTGCCCTATTAATACAAAGGGAAAACCTTCCTACCTACCCTAACTGAGATAAATTTTGATTGAATAGGAAACATGATATTTCTTATGGAGTTGATCCAACAACTTGTTAAATGTATGGGACTAAATCATGCATTTGATTTCCGGGGAAACATGCGCATGAAGAGAAAAAGTGCAGAATTAATGGAAAATCCATACATGCCACTTATAAAAACTACACCGAAAGGTCAAAAAATACTTAAGGCCTTAACTTAATTTGAATCCAAAAATGACAAAACGGGATTAGTGAAAACACGAGAGTGGTGTGGGTGAACAACATAAATAAAAAGTGAAGATACCTTTCCCCAAGATGCCTTTGTCACCGTTGTATGAAAACATGTTTTCCTTTCCCTTTATACATGCAAGTGAATGCATTATAGGTATGGTGTTTTCCCATAATAGGAGAAGCCTACTTAAATGTATCATTCGTGGATTGAATGTTTGGGTGCCTTAATGTGCAATGACATGTTTCCAGGACTGAATTCAATGCAAGGCATATTTGAAACTCTAACTCTGTCTTCCGGTGTCTTATTAAAAATTATTTCAGTTTTCATTTTGTGTTTTTAAGTTAGATATTGTTTTCAAGTTTTTACATTTATAATTTTATTGCAATGTGGCAGACTGATCAGAGCAGTGCAGGAACAACCCCGAGACGGGATGATCGCGGAAAGAGGCCAGCAAAAGAACATGTAAAGTGCCAGCATTGCTCTATCTTCAGGTATTTTAGTTATTTACATAATTGAAATAATATTAATTTTGTTCAAATATGCAGACACCTAGCCATGGTACGCCCGATGATTCCCTCTTTGAGGAAGAGCTTTCTTCATCCCTATCTCCAGTGTTGTTGTTGCAAAAAAAGGCACGAGATGCAAGGTCGGAATTTAATGCTTTGATAGATGCGCCTCAAACACCTGAAACAGAAGAGAAGATACAACATCTTATGAGGCAGCTAAATAGATATGAGGTAATAATAAAAAGTCAAAAGGATATTTTTTTTGTTCTGCATGAGATGAATTGTGATAGTTTGATTTTTAATTTTTACATTGACTAAACTAACAAAAAGTTCTTTTGTATGTAGCGTTTTCTGGCATTTTTTGAACCCGGTGTTGGTGGTAGTGGGACACAAGGGCAAGAGATTGCCCAACAACCCTCTCGTACACCTTCTACTCCTTTAGGTGCTAGCCAAGAAACACACCCTTCCCAAGCTGACACCCAGCCAACTGCTGAACGTGTTGGAAATGATGAGGCTGATATGGCCAGCTACATTATTGCGTTTCCTGGAGCTACACGTGTCAGCTCCACAGGGACCATTAATGGCACGTTGTTGGTGAGCGATGAGGGTGTCCCTATAAAGCATGTACAACTCCCAGGTAAATTTTAATATTTTAACTATTTCATGTACTTTATCTAAAACATATTTATCATGATTTTTATTTTTAAATTAATGATAATATCTTCTTCTTTTTTTGGTTTTATTCTGTGTAGGAAACAATGAGTTCTACAGGATTCCGGAGAGCCATGCGTTGGTAATTTTTGGCCCAACCATACGTACAGGGTGGAATTCCCAGAATTCCAACCTGAAAAAAGAACTTCTAGATTATCTAGAAGCCCTTTTTGGGGTCGGCACATTTGACAGAAAAGCGGTGGCTCAGGTAGCCGGAAAATATTTGAAATATACCAGGGACACCTATAGGACGCAATTACAATTTAACCCTAGATATGGCGTCCTCTCGCAGTTTCAGAGAGTGAGTGGAGAGCACTCATCCATGACGGAAAAGAGAAAAGGGCAAAGAAAGAAGGAAAAATGCCAACTGGACCCGCAAGGTAAATTACAACTTTAATTCAATAGCTTTAATTTTCTTTATGTCTAAAATAAAAGTGTGCTACGTCATATCTGACTTCAATCTTTTGATGCTAGGTTGCATGACACCTCAAAGGCAACCAAAGCTAGGATAGAGAAAAAGGGCCATCACAAGCTCGGCCAGGGTGGCTACTTGAAATTAGCTGCAAGAATTGTAATTAAGTAGCTAAACATCTTATAATTAATTGTATCGCCTTCCAACGTTTTTGTAATCCTATCGGATATGATTAAAAATACACAATCATATATAATGTAGGGTGATGACTTTGGAACAATAACTACAGAGGAAGATAAAAATACTGCTTTCCGTTTTGGCTATCAAGCTGTAGTTGAACGTCGCAGAAGCTTGGGGCAGGTCCCAAGATCTACAATGCCTGATAAGGTAAAACATTAACCTTTCAATATTTTTGTTTTCGTCCATAAATTTAATGTCTAACAACTTTGTTTAAATCAGAGGAGCAGCACTACCGACGAGGCAAATAACCCAGTTTTAGAGCCAGATGTAGATGATCCTCTCGTGCAACTTGATCATTGTAGTGGGGACCAGGCCGACAATGCTGCTATCAGTGAGGGCCGTGACGGTAATTAATTTCCACTTATAATTTTTTCTAATTATACCTTGATGGTTGTCCTTATAAAATTTTTTGTTTAAATGACAGAGAATGTTTCCCTTGAGAATCTTACCACCAGAGAGGAAGACAGGGCAACAGTCCCAACGACGACAACTGGTGCACCAGGTAAATAATCTCATTGCAATTTTTTTTATTAATATTACCGAACTAGTTCAATGGTATTTAAAAACTGATAATTAAAATTTAATATTATCTGTTTTTGTAGGCGATGCCCCGTCACTGGATGAGACCAGACATCGTGACAACGCAACTAGGTCAGCGGCGACAACTGGTGCACCAGGTAAATAATCTCATTGCAATTTTTTTTATTAATATTATTGAACTAGTTCAATGATATTTAAAAACTGACAATTAAAATTTAATATTATCTGTTTTTGTAGGTGATGGCCCGTCACTGGATGAGCGCAGACATCGTGAATACGCAACTAGGTCAGCAGTGCGGGTGGAAAGGCACGAAACAGGAGCAGAGCACGATGATATTGATGATGTAATTAGGAGCTTTAAAAATAGGAAGAAGAAAAAGAAAATTTGACAATGTAAAATATTGTATTATTATAAGACAAGCGTTACCATACTTGGAACATTTTTTTGCGTTATATAAAAAACTCATTTATCATACTATTTTTATGTCAAGCATTAATTGCAATGTTTCCTTGCGTACTTTTTGTTGAATTTTTTTTTATTAGTTATTGAATATTTTTTTTATGCTCATGAAAGTAAAAAATGAAATATAGATTGGGTATTGGGGAATTGAGAGTGATGTGGGGGGGGGGAGGGGCCATAAGAGCTTCCACCTTCACGTGGTTGGCCCTGTTTAGTAGAGAATAATTTATTAGAGCGATTTAATCTTGGAGCAAACCTCCCTTGATCCAGCGTAGCAACAAAAAAGTCACTATTGAGTTAGTTGCTACTCTTTCAGATTGTGGGAGGCGTGTTCCAAGTTCATGCGACTCCAATAAATTGTTCTTGAAACGAAGAGGAGCTTATTCAGGTATGTTTTGACATTTTCAACATATGTTCTAACATTATCATAAGAATGCATCTTAGAGTAAAAATACTACATCAATTACTTGTATTTATTGTATAGATAATGATGGATTTTGATTGACTTGGCAGTGCAGGTACAAATCCTCTTGCATCATGAGCAATACAACTTGTCAACCAGGGTCATGTCCAGGATATTTTTGCTTGTGCGCTTGACCGGGTTCGTAATGTCACATTTTGTAAGTTCCTTTACAGTTCATAATTCAATATTAAGCTTGTTCATGATTATTATCTAGGTTTTTTGTATGTGTTTTTTCATCTATTTGATTGTAAGCAACTATGCATGTTTCTTGTTGTTCACTATGATTTCTCCCATTACCACTCCCAGGATGAATCCGACTTTATTGTTACATAGGTTACTTTATTGTTACTATGATTTCTCCATTTACGATTTCATAGGTTACATCATGTAAAGTTGTCAATCTCGGGTTGGTGATGAGCTTTAGTTCTCCAGATTTGGGGCTTTTCTGATATTTTCTCCCTCATGTCATTCCTGCATCACCTCGTTGTTTGAGCATGCCAATTGTCTACCACTTGTACCAATTGGCACATGTCGATCTCTGAGTGGTGCCACATTTCACCTATTTTCAGTGAGAGTTTAGGGTTTCTCTAACATAGCTTCAGAAATCCGATTCAGTGCCTGCTTGAATATTGTCCCATAATACTTATGGTTTGGATTGATGAGCATGTTCTGAATGGTTGGTTGATTCATAAGAACCACCCATAAATCTCCCTTCCTCTAACACACAGAAAATAAAAATTTCTTTGACAGGAGACCGAGTTTCAATACTTTGAAAACAAACTTCTATTCCCTTCAATAACTCAAAAAAAAACTATTACACTACTTCCTCACTGAGAGGGATTACAAAATTATGACTGCTACAAAACGCAGTGCATAAAGCCAACTCACTGTCTGTTCAAAACAAACATACTCTGTCTCTAAAACACTCTGCTGTGTTTTTCCCTTTCGCACTGCTGTGCATACACACTTAAAAAGTTACACTCAGTCTTTCACTTTTTACACACTGCTATGTAATAAAAAAATTACGTACTGTCTATAAAAAAAACTACCAAGCTTTTTCGACCTTTTTATTTTTATATGCCGTAACATATAAAACATATTATAATAAACCCTCTTTTTAAAAAAAATAAAATTAAAACTAAATTCTATGGCCCACCTTTCATTTCGCATATGATATATATATAACATATGTTTAAAACATATGTATATATTAAACTATCAAAACATTAAAGAACCCTTTCAGTCGGACTTCAAAAGTCTGAATAGATTGAATTTCAAACCAAATTCGCGTTCCAAAATGGGATGCTGACGTCTGCCTAATTTTAACTCGAATTCTCAATCCAATGTGCCCTATAAAAAATTCGGGTCCGGTTTTCAGGTTTTCAAATTCCCTTCAATTTCATGCGATCCAATATTAATGCTCCACGTGTCCTCCTTTTGAATTTACAAAACTGTCGGGTAAATTTCTGTTTGTTTAATTTATGGTTGGTGAATTGCGTTAATGCTGGCTATTGTGTTTAAATACAATCCTGTACAGAAATATGGCTGTGGCCGTCTACAAAAAAAACTTGCAGGAATTTTAAATGCTGAATTAAATTTCTGGATGGCATGCAAGCAACCTCCAAAAAAAATGTTGCTGCTGCATCCATCCTTCTGCTGCAGCAGTTGAAGTTAAAATTCAACAGCACAAGGTTTAATAAGTGAGGGTGTAAAGGTAACTTTTTGTCGATAGTACTGGATTAAGATCATCTATTCATTTTTGTAGGGTCTTATGGTGTTTGGTTTTTTAGTTTTGGGTTGGGCTTATTGAGTCTAAAATAGTTTTTGAGTGAAAAAATTGCTATCAGGTATTAAAAAATTTTGGTTCTTTTGTCAAAATTTATGAGCTTGTTAGGAAATACAAAACTGACAATGGTTGTATCTTAAATTTGTGGAAAATAATTTGAAATGAAACCTTTTCTTTAGGTTGTTGCAGCAGGTGCAAACCCCATTCAAATTACTAGGGGCATTGACAAGACAATAAAGGCCCTTGTTTCGGAACTCAAAATTTTGTCAAAGGAGGTAAATGCTTGCCTTTTGAGTAGGCTGGTTTTCCTTTTTGCTAATGGTTTGGTGTATCTAATTGAATTAGTTGCCTAAGGTATTTTTGGTTGCAAACTCCTTTTCATTTTCATACAGTATTGGCCTTGTGGAATACATTTGATTGTGTGGTCTTGTTAGATCTACAACATTTGTAGTTATTTAGTCTTATGGCCGAGGTGCACTTTTATTATGGAAATAGTTGATGCAATATTTTCATTTAATCCTTACTGCAGGGTAGCATGTTGAGAAGTTTCTTGTGAAACATTTGGTATTCAAAATGACACTTGATCCTATACAGCATCATGCACTTGACTTCAAAATTCATATTCAAAGTGTGGCAGACAATTCTTGCAAAATTTCAAATATTTATGTTGTTTTAAACCATTATCTTTTTCATGTATTGGATGCTGAAAATGTGAAAAAGACTTTGGTATGAAACCAACTGGTGAATAATTTCCAGCAAAACAACCACTTCCAAGACATGATTTAGAAGTAAAACAAATGTGCTTATGAAGCATAGAAAGATATCCTTGATGCATTGTCAATGTTTGGCTAGGGTTATTTTTGGAGAAAATAACTCCTTATTCCTAGAATAGTGATCTTCAATACAAGTAAATGCCAGAGAAGAGAGATCATCGTGTGACGCAACAAAACTGAAATTGGACCCCCGAGGAGAGCTGGTGTGTCTACAATCGCTCTGTCAGCATTTTCCCTTGGTTTACCCCGTTCTTTTCCTCCAGCCTGAGTCTTAATTGACTTCTTCTTTCTTAGGGTTTATTTATCAAATTCGTAGAATTTGATAAATAAATACTATCCACAATGGTTGGACTTTAATTTATATTCCCGACTTTATATTATCTCCAATCCTTATAACCAATGTTTAACTTTCAACACTTTGTATTTATACTCCACATTTATTTTTAAATAAATAACTTGTAATGAACTTTCGGCTCTATATTTCACCACCCAGCCTTACAACAATCACGCTCCAGACTTATGCTAATTATCCGCCAATCATTTAATTAAACAATTTCATTATACTCCGACCCCACCTATATATATCAATAAACAATCAAACACTCGTATCGTACCTGGCTATCCTCCGTACACCTTAGTTAACCTCCGGGCAAGTTCAACGTGCGACCACCGTCCGATGGCCCTTCTCCAAATCAACGACTCTTGGCAATTTTGCTCGGCTTCCAACGTCGGGCTTTAACGTGCGATGGCGTGGGTTAAACGGTTGTTTTCCGGAATCACTTCGCCACGTGTCGCATTCCCTATGGAATCGCTCGCGAATAGGAAATACCGCCTAATCCGCAAAAGCGGTGCGATATGGGCAACCCGCTTTTGTGATTCCGCTCGTGGTTTTGGTAGAGGGCTTGACCACGGGTGCATGTCTGGTTCCGCTATCCTTTTGTTTGTTAACTCATGTCCAATCCTTGGGTCAGGTTCCGAAAGAACAACAATTTTGTCTCTTTATTAAGCGAGATTTTAATATGTGTATTATCAAAGAAAACCAACACAAATTTTATAAGAAAATTGTTCAAAAGTCGAGCCCGCCGGACTTCAAACGACGATAAACCATAATTCAAACCAAATTCGCGTTCCAAAATAGCCTGCTGACGTCGGCCAATTTTGTGACGCGAACTTCTTATCAAATTCGCCCTAATATTTTACGGGTCCGGATTTCCACTGTGCGAGCGGCCTAAACAAAGATCCGCTCCAATCAATTTCTGCCACGTGTCCTCAATAAAAACTTGCCCTGCTCCCGGCTGCGGGTGCATTCGATGGCGTTTAAGGTGATGGGACATGGATATGGCAATTTCATATCAATCGCATTAACATTTAACGTTGTTCAATTAAGTTTTCACATCAAATCTGCATTAATTAATTTTTAACACTGTTCAAGATCGGACCTCCACTCCTCTGAGCGATTCCGCACGCTCCAATTTGATCCAGCCTTCGGCTCTCATTATTAATGATCAGAGATTAATTATGATGGGAATCCTTTGATTGCATTGCAGACGGGTCGACATACAAAATGGCGTTTAGCCATGGTTTTTCAGACAAGCCGGTTGCTGGATTACACTGCCTGGTAACTGTGACGATAAGGAGAAGTGGCCAGCGGAACTTCTGCCTAGACTTTGCTGCATATTTCCATTTCTCTCGGTTTTGTCTCTGTCTGTCTTCCTCTGTTAATTGGAATTCTGCTTCTTCGTCTCTTGTGCCCACTGCGCCTGAGATTGCACCCATGCCTCGCGTGCATCATAGGATGCGTTGCCGCAGGGGGAGCACTAGAGGTCAATCCCGGCGCGCTCCCTCCAGCACCTCAACAGAGATGACTTCCGGCCAGTCCAGTGATTATTACTTAGGTCGATATCCAAATACTAGGAGTGGGCGAGGTCGGCTTGTAGCATCTGGCCACCGTATGGATTCCCCTGCTCCTGGCTTCCCCACCGCTAGTTCACCTTCTCCCACGACGCGCACTGCGCAATTTTCCTTTGATTGCTCTCTCAACCGCCCGCGAATCACAACTGTAGTCACTGTGGTCTTCCGCAAGGAGGCCCAAATGGAGGAAGAATGCACCCGTCCGGCGGGTCTGAGCTCGGAAAAAGCCAGCCAGCATTCGGGCCTTAAGGAGGGGAGCCGTGGCATGCATGTGGAGGTAGCACCTAGCGATCTTGGACCTTCCGAAGGATGGTGCCGAATCGTGGAGGAACCAGCGGAGGAGTAGTTTGGTTAATTTGTTTTTCTTGCTTAGTAGGCCCAGTTAATTGGGCTGCTTTTAGTTTATTTTACTGTGCTGGACCTTTAAGTAATATTTTTGAATTCTGTAAATTAAACGTTCAAGACTGGTTTCCCCGTATGAGGGCAGTATTCTTAATTTTTTGATTTTTTGATGACAAATTTTCCATGAGTATGGCCGGGCAATGTTTTTGACTTCGGTGTAATTTTATTCGCAATGTTAATAGATTAACTTTACTTTGAATTCTCACATGATTAGCGTTTTTCTTGATCTGTTCAAGGATTTTGGGTACTTTAATTTGTATTTGGAACAATGGACGTCGGTACTCTATCTGTTGCTTTACTGACATACTACTATTTCACTTTCTTATAGATGCCTCGGGCATATTTGAATGCTTTCTCAGATTGTCGATAATCTCCATGTGGACCGTTACTGGATTTTATATCATGTCCCTGTATGTGACATGGCGTATTTTTCTATCATTGTCTGGGGTGGGACTTCCACTTTTCTGGATGGATATTTGGGTTCCAATCTTCAGATGTGAAAATGTAATGACTTCATGGACTGTTTTACTTCATATAATATATTCAAAATAGCATTTTCTCTCTTCTGAAAAAAAAATGATTAATGTTTATCATTCTGCCTTCAAAACTAGCGATGCTGGTCTATGTTGCTGGTTTATTGATATGGTCTGATGGTCTTTTTATATTTTGGAAATATCACACTCCTCACATGATTAGCGTTTTTCTCTGTTCAAGGATTTTGGGTACTTTAATTTGTATTTGGAACAATGAACGTCGGTACTCTATCTATTGCTTTACTATTCTACATACTGCTATTTCACTTTCTTATAGATGCCTTAGGCATATTTGGATGCTTTCTCAGATTGTCGATAATCTCCATGTGGACCGTTACTGGGTTTTATATCATGTCCCTGTATGTGACATGGGGTATTTTTCTATCATTGTCTGGGGTGGGACTTCCACTTTCTGGATGGATATTTGGGTTCCAATCTTCAGATGTGAAAATGTAATGACTTCATGGACTGTTTTACTTCATATAATATATTCAAAACAACGTTTTTTTCTCTTGTGAAAAAAAAATGATTAATGTTTATCACTCTGCCTTCAAAACTAGCGATGCTGGTCTATGTTGCTGGTTTATTGATATGGTCTGATGGTCTTTTTATATTTTGGACATATCACACTCCTCACATGATTAGCGTTTTTCTCTATTCGAGGATTTTGGGTACTTTAATTTGTATTTGGAACAATGGACGTCGGTACTCTATCTGTTGCTTTACTATTCTACATACTGCTATTTCACTTTCTTATAGATGCCTCGGGCATATTTGGATGCTTTCTCGGATTGTCGATAATCTCCATGTGGACCGTTACTGGGTTTTATATCAAGTCGCTGTATGTGACATGGGGTATTTTTCTATCATTGTCTGGGGTGGGACTTCCACTTTTCTGGATGGATATTTGGGTTCCAATCTTAAGATGTGAAAATGTAATGACTTCATGGACTGTTTTACTTCATACAATATATTCAAAACATCGTTTTTCCTCTTGTGAAAAAAAAAATGATTAATGTTTATCACTCTGCCTTCAAAACTAGCGATGCTGGTCTATGTTGCTGGTTTATTGATATGGTCTGATGGTCTTTTTATATTTTGGACATATCACACTCCTCACATGATTATGATTAGCGTTTTTCTTTGTTGCAGGGTTTTTGGTACTTTAATTTGTATTTGGAACAATGGACGTCGGTACTCTATCTGTTGCTTTACTATTCTACATACTGCTATTTCACTTTCATGGACTGTTTTACTTCATTGTTGTAGGGTTTTGGGTACTTTAATTTGTATTTGGAACAATGGACGTCGGTACTCTATCTGTTGCTTTACTATTCTACATACTTCTATTTCACTTTCATGGACTGTTTTACTTCATATAATATATTCAAAACAGCGTTTCTCGTCTTTTAAAATTTTAAATTTTTTTTTTTTAAATTGAACCCTCCGTCGGTCTACCGACGCCTTGTAGACGTCGGAACTGCGACAACCCAGAAACGTCGGAAGAGAGACAGTATGAAAACGTCGGAAGAGTGACGTTCCAAACGTCGGACCACATATCTTCGGCATTGCGACATCTTCCAGACGTCAGAAGAGTGACGTCCAAAACGTCGGACCACGTTTAGTCGGAATTGCGACGGTTTACAAGCGTCGGAAGAGCGACGTCCAAAACGTCAGACCACGTTTAGTCGGAATTGCGATGGTTTACAAGCGTCGGAAGAGCGACGTCCAAAACGTCGGACCACGTTGGGTCGAAATTGCGACGGTTTACAAGCGTCGGAAGAGCGACGTTCCAAACGTCGAATCACATTTCATCGGAAGTGCGACAATTTACAAACGTCGGAGGTGCGACGGTTTGTGAGACGTCGGAAGAGTGACGCTTGTTCGAAACGATGGAAGAAGTGTCGATAGTGCAACACTTTTTACGTGCGTCGGAACAGCGATGGCATGACAAACCACGGTTTGTCTGCCCCCGAACTGTCGCTCTTGCGACGACTATGTGTCGGAATAGCGACGAATTGGCCGTCGGAATTTTCGCCAAATTCTCTAGTGACAACGGGTAGTTATCCTTGGTGTGACCATTCATCCTGCAACGTATACACCATCTTTTCAGGCTAGCCTTTGTGCCTCGCTCCTTCCGCAGGTTCTGGATCTCCATGTGCATCACCTCCAGTTGTCCTTGGATTTGCTAGACACCTAGTTGGGTATCATCTCTGGGCACAACTTCTAACTTCATAGTGACCTCCAGGGCTTTTTCCGGTGATTCGAAAGTTTGGTGACCCATATCTATGTGCAAGTGAGGCAGCAACATAGCAATGAACCACTCTGTGTGCTGTCTATTGTCGTACTGAAATCTTCCTTCCCTGATCACCTTCTTCAGCCATTGATCGGCCTCCCATACAGATTCAAAAGGCCCTTGCTTGAAATCCTTTAGATAGACCACTATTTGAGAATATGACTTAGGCTTCTTGAACTATTGTTTTAAGGCGTTCTTGACCTCTTCAATGGTTGAGTTTGCATGTTGTCTGATGTATCCCATGTATCAATCCAAATCTCTTCCTTCGAAGGCAAGGGACAGTTGTGCCCTCTTCACTACATCACTAGCTACGTTCTACGCATTCCATACTGATTCAGCGACAAACCAGAACTGCTCCATGTCCTCATCTCCCACACCCTTAAAGGTAGGAAATTTCATGTGCGCAGCCATGTCATCTTCTGGTGGTGGAGGTGTAGGTGAATTCTTACCCCTACGCTGGTTTGAAAGTGGTGTGGCTGGAGAACTCTGTGGAGCTGCTTCTCTTACAGAGCTGTAGACAGATCTACCTCCTTCTAGATTGGTCTGATAGTATTTGCCGCTTCGCTTCGTACTTCCGTCCGGATCAGCAGTCATTCACTCAGTGTGGCTACACAGAATACTTTTTTCGCACAGTAATATCTTAATCAGCAATGGTAAAGTCTTCAGAAACTTACCCCTAAATCCTTTGAAGAATATCCGCTCTGCTTCGGAGTAGAAGACGAATTGATCGATGGAAAATTCTGTCACGAATCCTCCTAGCACGCTGTCCACTCAGTGATCTACAGTGCAAGTGATGGTGTTATCAGCCTTCTCTAACTACTGGATCAATTCTGGGGTCCACTGTGTGACCCGCTCGTCCTTCCAACACTTCTGAAATTTGACCAACCTTGCGATCCACTCCTGGAGCTCGATCACAATAGTTACGAAGAAGATCTCGTAGATCTCTGTGAAAATATACCTATTTTTCCACTCTTCAGTGGTCAACCTCTTACTGCGGTTTTCTTTCATGTGAATTCTTGAACTTTCCATTCAAACCATTCATCAATTTCTTTTCTTTCAGGCTTCCAGTACGGCCTTGGCATTACCCGATCCATCTCTCAAAATGCTCCCGGTCCCAGCAACGGAACCATTTGTTGGCACAAGGGGTCCTGACCCAGGTTTGGAGGTTAAGGTTTACCAACAAACCCCTATACTACTAGCCCTTTTGGCAATGGCCTGCTTGCACAGGCCAAAGTCTCACCCAAAGTAGTATGGGAGGGTGCTAGAACTAGGTTTCTGCACCCTGGGGAGGTCAGGTAAGTCAAGCAGAGCTGCGTTTGACTTGACAATTATCAGATCACATATTACAGAATCCAGATCTATCAGCTCCTCCGCATCCACGTGCACAATATCATGTATAATTGCAACAAATTACAAATATATCAAAATAAGGCAACTATTGCATCTATTCTTGCATCAAGTCTAATAAATAGATTCAGATCAACGGTCAATGCAGCATAAACACACGACACAGTTACTTGCGGAGCTCAATATAGAATTATGCATACCATAATAGACCCAGATCGCAGTATAAACATGTAACACCAGTATTTGCGCAGCTTAAATCAATGACACAGAGCACACATAAACAGATATCACAGATCCAATAGATTCAGAGATTTCAAAATCCTTTCGCATTCATTAATCCTTCAGTTCCTTTTATAATACCCAAAAAACCCAACCTACGCACACAGCAGTAGGGTCTGCACATAGCAAGACTAAGGATCTCCGCGCACACAGCCAGCAGCAGTCCCTGCCCCCAAAACCCAAACAGATCTACTAATTCTTACTTCACATCAATCTTAATCCATGTCTGTCTTACAACTCAAAAAGGTTCAACTACTTATACTATTTTAGCCTACACATCCAATGGTCTGCAAACAGTGGTTTGCAGACTCTTAGTCTACCCTTGACCCATTTACAATGCATTAGGGGCTTTGACCCACCCCAAAACCCCTGCGTTAGACTAAATATAATAAAAAATATACAAATGGACCAGTTTCGCAGCTCTTGTAGGAGACCATGTTCCAACAGAGGTAAATCTATTTTCCTCTAGGGACTTCTAGAAAAATCACTTTTAGAAGTCAATATGATCTTAGCCATCGATTGGATTTAGATCATGGTCGTTGGTTGCTCAACAAGGTTTTATAAGAGGATATTCATGGGAATTTGGAGAACACATTTGAGTGATTGATTTACAGTGATAGCAAGGACGCAATGATAGCATGAAGGACACCAACAATTGATATCAACATTAGTTGAAGACAAAGCTTTCAGAGACACTACACAGTGATTTTTGAATTCTCTATGAAAAGGGGAGATCAATTTTATTTGTATAGGGAAATTTTATGCAAAAATGCAAATTCAATCAGTAAGGCTGAGTTTCCAGAGTAAGAGAAAATTTACTAGAGTGATTGAAATGCACAAGAGAAGCCAAGTTTGTCATTGAAAATTGAATTTCCATAGGATTTTGAGTTTATTTACCAGCCCGTGTGAGTTTCCAGTAAAGGTCGAGTTAGCCAGGTTTGCATCTGTGGATCAATACATGGTTTTAAAGGAGGGAAAATTTGAATTAGAGGGGTTGAGTTGCTTCCAGGAGGTCAAATCGACTAGCAAAAGTGAAGAAAATATTTTTTTCAGAGGTTTGCTAATTTACTCCAAAAATTTGTAATAATTTTCAGTTATAGATTCACTAAAGAATAATAAATATACTCATCTGCAAAACTGGTTTTCCCACACTGAGGTTTTTCTAGGGACGTTTGTCCAAAAATATTAGTGTTCATTATTTGTGTGTGTCTAATATTTTCTCAGTTGCTATGATTTAATTTTTGTGAAGTTGCAGTAATGTCTTAATCAATATTTTTCGGATATAAATTGTAGAAGATAAATAATATATTCAGGTAGGTGAATAATATCAGTAACTACAACGATATTAAAATTTTCACATTGAAACCTATATAATGTGCTTTAATGGTTTGATTTTTACACCAAAGGTGTTCCTATGATGGGTTTGGTTTCCAAATTTAGCCAATAAGATCTGTGAATTTTCGTCCTCCTCCCTCAAAATAAAATTTCACACGTGGCACTGCAATGATGTGATGGAATTCGCTGAGAAGTGGTTTGTCATTTATTTGTCGTGGAAGGGTGGTTTGCACAAAAAACGCCTTATGGTGAGCAGGAAGGAGCTTTTTCCCTCCTGGAAATCCCATGGTCTAGGATAATAAAAGAGGGAACAAAGAAATATCTTCCCCGCTCTGCTTCCTTCTTGCAAGGTTGTCTATTATTAATAAGAGAGGGATTAATTCCATCCATGGAGTGGGGAGATGCTAAAATTTCACTAGGAAGTGAAAGGAAAGGGCACAAGTGGAAATTGGTAGAAACTTCACTTCAGACACTCACGCTCGGTGACACCAGCAGTCCTCTATCTTAGGACATTCAAATTAAAGTTAACAACCTCAATTCTAGCTTCTCATGGAACGAGACCAATCGCCTTGTTTCCAGGAGAGCGGCTCACGTCGTTGCATATTTTTCCAAACATGGTAAAGCAAACAATTTATGTTTTATTTTTTTGGGGTTCTCTAAATTTTTACTCCTACAAAACTTGTTTTGTTTCGTTTATGCGGATTGAACCTTTTCTTTAACCATGTCTGGAACTTTCGAATTCAGGTTAACAAAATCAATTCTAGCTTCTCATGGCAGGAGACCAATATCCATGTTTCCAGGTGAGTGACTCACACCCTTGCATAGTTCATCAAACATGGTAAAGCAAACAATTTATGTTTTTTTTTTTTTAGGTTCTCTAAATTTTTACTCCTACAAATCTTGTTTTATTTCATTTATACGGGTTGAACCTTTTCCATAACTCAGTCTGGAATTTTTTGGGTAAGCCTTCTTGGAATTTATGTATTCCCCAATAGTAGTATGAAGGGGTACACAAACTAGTTATTTTATTCCCCAAACTATGAGTAGTACGAGGTATGGTTCATAGATGATTAACCCAACATCCTAGCATATTGGTTTGCTAACAGCTTACCCACCACCACTCACAACGAATTGAAAGCATGCAGTTCCAACACCAGTTCATTGAGTTGGCTAAGTAACAGATTCATTTTTATCCGTAACAGAAGCAAAGGTAGATAGAGTGGAAAGAGAGGTCATTATTGACTCAATGGCAACAATAGTGGCAGAGCTAACCAACATAGGGGAAATAGTGGGAGTCTATCATATACTTATTATATGGTTCTTCACTTTGTGTAAATGAGTGAGTGAACTTATATTGGTGCAAGCCCCTTAGAGAGTCAACTTCATGTTCAGTTTATCTGTTGGTGCAATATTACCCTCACAATAAAGAAATTTCAAGATAAGTGATTATATTATTACGTTGTACTATGAAAACAATTTTGTTATGAAAAAGATTTGAAAATTTGGTGCAACATTGGAAGATATTTTTGGATATTTATTCATCTAATCTCAAATATTTTTTGTTTTGGAGAATATAGATGCAAATATTTAGCATTTTGAAAAGAAATTTTCATTTTCATGAGATTTGTAGCTTTGTTGTTACGATGAAGGAATTTTGAACCTCAAATTTTAAGATTTTTTTTTAACCCCTAAATTTATCTCTTGCATTTCGAAACTAACTCCTTACCAGAGAGCTTCTAAAAATGTAGCATCATGGCTTTTTACTAGAATATTATTTATGTTTTATTTTTAAAATCTAACTCATGCTTTTGTTTTTTGGCACTGTTAAGAGAATTTTGTACACTGTGAGATTTGACCCTAGGCTTCACAACAACAAATTGTTTGGGGTTCATTCCCTTAAGTTCAGTAGTTTTTAGATTATATTTTTTATTCTTGTGCTTTTGATCTGCCGCATCAAAAAAATAGTTTTGTCTTAGTGATACCATATTAATCTATTTTCATGAAGTAGCTAATTCTCATTTTCAATTCAATTTTTTGTTTTTTGTATTTTGTATTTTGTTTTGTTTTAATCATATCAGTTTTGTAAATTTCTGCAATGGATAACAGGATTTTACACCCTTCCATATATGAGGATCTATCATCCTCTGGTAAATTTTAGTTTCATTCTTACGTAGAAAATTTTCTTTTAAATTTTCCTTGCATTGTGAAAGGAATTGTCTCAAGAGATTTGAAAGTTGTCCCAAGAGATTTGAACTTGTGCTTATTTGGAAAATCCTTTTTGTGTAACTCCTAAATTTGGATTTTTTTCATCATTTATTCTCAATCGAACAGTTATTTTATCCTCAACACATTAATTTTTTTATCTACCTGAAGTGAATTTTTACAATTGAAGTGGAGAGTTTTTTTGTTTTAATCCTAGAAGCTTAAATTTTTGTTTTAAATTCTCCACACTGTAAACAAAAACTAAATATTTGTAATCCTATCTGAAGATTTTTTGTTTTGGATATTTAACAATTGGATGGTAAGAAATTTTCAGGTCTCTGTGTTTGATAATAATGCTTTGAATCGCTTGCTTGGTGGAAAAATTGCCTCCATGTGATTTGAAATTCAATATCCTCGTGGAACCTCTTGCAGATTAATCTTGAGAACACAAGAAACATTGAGTTATTAATATTGAGAGTACAAGTATCATGGAGTTATTAATCTCGAGATCACAACATTGTGTTATTTTTCCCCTCTTTTGAAAATTGCGTCTCTAGTGCATGTTGAAAAGACTCTTGAGTTTTTGTTTCCTTGAAACTTGAAAATTTCTGTAACGAGCTAATCACTCATGCAAAAAATTGATGATGCTTGCATTGGAGTGAGTGGAAAAATTATCTTCTCAAATCTTCTATTCCTTCAGTGTACCTTTGCACCTATAGGGGCAATTGCTAGTTTTACTATTGTTTTCATGTGTTTACTTACTTTTCTTCTTTGTTGTTCATTAACATGCAAAAAGAGAAAGGGAATCTATTATATTCAAAAGCAAGAATTACATTCAATAATAACTCATCACAAAAACACATAATAAATGGAAGTTATATGATGTGATAGATGCATATGGAAATGATTTAGTGAGGAATATTAACAATTTTTTTTAGAAATGTCTAACATAGGAATGAAAGAATAAAGTGTGAGATACAAGGAAATAATTATGTGATATCTCACCCATCAACATTAATAAATATTCTTTAGACTTTCTAAAAATTCATCCATGCATAAAGAATTATCTAAATTTCATGAGAAATTTTTACTACAAGTATTTGACATATTAGTTATTACAAAACAATCCACAAGGCTAGCATATCTATACAAAAAATAAGTGAAACTCTTCATGTCTTGTAGAGCTTCTGAATTAAACTTTCAAAATAGTTATCTTATTATAATTCTATAATTTCATCCACCATCCAAAATCCCCTTCTGAGAGGTTGATCCCCTTATTTATTAATCTTACAATAGCTAAAAATAGTAAATTTAGCAAAATATGAAAAATGAGGAAATAGTAAAACGAGTGTCAAACCCTTCTTTGATTTGTTACCTCGTATATAGGTTATGGTATTGGCTATTCTCCCTAATATAATATGTTTTATAAACTCCTAGAAGTATGGAAAATATTCTCCCTGGTGTAGTATGTTTTCTAAACTCCTACGAGTATGGAAATGCTTCACCATGGGTTCCTTCTATTTACTAACTAGTTGGGTTACTTTCAAGGTTTGTTCATGTGTATAAAATTTCTCCTCTTGTTTCCTATAATCCTAGGTTGGTGCTTGAGCACCTTGAGGCCCTAAAGTCTCATTTACCCATAGGATCGATGGTTCCATTAACAAAAACTTGAGTAGTATTCTCAGCATTGTCAACGAATGATTATATGATGTTCCCGTTTGGATCAAGATTTTTAACTAAAACATCTCCTTTAACTTCCTCTATAGCCTTGAATTCATTCAATACTTGAGCATGATATGAAATAATAGAGGGGTTTTCATTATTTGTCGAAGTTCTTTTCTTTCACCACCTCTTCCTCTTCTTAAGTTAATTCAATAACATTATATATGTTGGAAAGCTTAGGGTCTACCTGTGACTTCTCTTTATCCTACCTTTTATTTTCCTCCTCTTCTCTCTTAAAATTCTCTTTCTCCTACCTTTTCCTTCCCTCATCATCTCTCTTAATTTTTTCTAGTGCCTCTTATGTATTTACTCCACCTAAACTTTCTTTACTACTATGCCTCTACTACAACTCTTCTTTATTTTTCTTATCTTTTGTATTGTTCTAGTAGTTATTTATTTCTTTATTTTTCTTCTACACCCTGCTTATATGTGGAAATTAATTCTTGAGTAGTATCTTCCTCAAGATTCTTTCCCAATTCTTATACTAATTTTTTTTATCTTGTTACAAAAGGGATTTGTGATGCTCTCCTTAAATGAATTTATGTTTCACTTCTTCCTTTAGCCTTGCTTCCTTTCCACATTTGGCTTCCTTAACTTCTTTATTGCAGTAGCCCCTTGAGTTATGATTTCAAGTTGTTCATCTAGTGATAATGAACCAAAATAAATAAGGCTTGGGTTGGCCTTCCTACACTTGACCTCCCCCAATCTTATGAATTTTCAATAAATCGCTCCTCTTGATATGTTTCATGTGTATGTGGCTAGCTAATAGATACCTTCTTAGCACACTTGAGAACCAAAACTTTGGGATCATGTCTTCTAAATTAACTAATATTGAACCTAAATACTAAATGGATCTACCTTCATTATTTTTTTGATTGGTATCTTTGAAATAATAATTCCAAATTTGAAAGTTGCAAGGAATGAATATTTTTTTCTTCTGTTTCAACAATGTGGTACTAAAACCATATAGAATGGACTAATAATAAATTTTACTGAGAATCAATTTATCTAGAACATAGGTTGGTAGGAGATGAGGTGGAATAGTTGCTCTGTAAACCCAAATATATATATGTGTTGTTTTATTCAATATAACAATTCCCTACATACCCTAAAAAGTTTGTTGGCCTATTTGGACACTCAAGATTATCCTAAAAAAATAATAGTCTATAAACTTGTTAGAGAAAATTCACAGATGATAGAGTATGATTATTATATTATTTTGCCATAAGAAATTTAAGTAGACATGTACAAAATTTTCTTAAACATGATGACTGAGGGATAATATGAGAAAAACATTTCGTGCAAAATTTCATTAAGTAAGAAGCTATATTGATTCTAGTGTTGAATTTCCTAGATATTATGGCTCCCCAATTTAACGTATTCCTATGCATGACTATTTCATGGGTCAGTGGTACCCATGCTTCTATGAACTGGGGGAAATTTTTTTCTCCGTACAATCTACAAGGTAGGATGCTGATATACATGTATATCTCTTTTAAATGTATCATGCAATATTTACCTTCCATCTTATTGAATAATTTATTATCTTCCCTCCATTAGTTGGCTATGACTTTTCCCATATCATACTTATGTCGAAATTTAGAAAAAAAAAAAAAAAAACCCTTGTTTAATAATGCCTCAACATTATTTTTTTATTTGGTGAATTCATGTGGAATGAAAAATTGAATACACACTCTCTTTTCATTATTACAAACATTTCTCAAAGTTGATATGTTTGATGATCCGCTCGATTTCTTAAACAAAAGAAGAAGAAAAATGTTCCTCTTGTTGTGGTTGAATGCAATGGAATGTTTAATATTTTGAAATACATAATCATATATCTCCCATAGAGGAAATTCATTATGTGGAATGGCCTTAGGGTGCTCATGATTCTTAAATTTGATGAACACTTCAATCCAGCTTGGCAGGAGAACTTGTCTCCTTATGATTGGCTTGGTGTCCCCATACAATGGTGCTGGTGTAAGAAATTTTCTTAAGGACTAAGAGATGCTTTAATTGGAACCTTTTGTTGGATATGATTCTCCTTCTTGTACTAGTGTGATGTGGGATGCTTTTACTAGATCTTTCAATTTTTCCTTTTGGATTCTTTTATTAGTTCTAAATTGTAGCTTTTCTTGCAGGAATTTTACCTATAACCACCAAAATTCAATGTGGTAAATTGATATTTTCCATTTAAAAAAATGATTAGGCTAAAAAAAAGGGTGAAGCTACAAAATTTGATATGACGCTAACATCTTTTGTGCCACCATAATTGAAATTGATGGTATTGACTAGGAATATGGTATAAAATTGATATTAAACCAAGGAATTCACTCATCTTGATTGATAACCATTTTCACAACACTTCCAAATCATAAAGGGGGTTGAACTTGTCATATAAACACTACGTGAAAAGGAAAATCATGTTGAAAAATATGTTTTCACTGAATTCAAAGCTGAGGATCATGACACACAATATGTTTTCATTGATGTCATGTGGATGCATGCCCAACATCGAGTGACAAAGGATCAATTAGGAAAGCAAGGTGTAAAATAAGAAACAAGGAAAACCATTTAGTTTCGAATGAAAGGACCATAACCCCAAATTTATCGTAAACCCTCAAAATTTGTTAAGAAATGCAACTTAAAGTAGCAGATCAACCACTTACCAATCAATTATTGTATTTCAACGGTAGATATTATGAGTGTTAAAGTGAATTTTCTATCTCGATGTTTTCTTGTTTCCAAAGGCATGTCATATTCAGGCATTTGGATATCTAGTCATATGACAGAGTAACTTTTCCCTGAATGACCCTGAATTTGGATTATTGCCCTAGCTAGGTGTACAATTGGCGCTTATTCAATGAAGGAGTGGTATAATGACATAAGGTGATTGACAATAACATGGTGATAGTTGGAAAAATTGATGATGTGGTGGTAACACATGGAACTTGGTTTTGTCCTTTTTAATGGCTATTTGGATGATTAGTGAATGACAAATGGCGAAAATTGATCATAAAACATGGAAATAAGGTGACTTGTAAGATTATGTGGAAGGCTTCGAGGTCCTCATGCTCAAGGAATTTTTGTAGCATCTTTCGTTGTTAAATTGAATCCAGTATCTAGATATCCAAGCATCCATTCATATTATTATAGGTCATTTTGTCACATCCAATCAAATGGCATGAAAGTTGGAGAAATCATCATCCTTTAACACTTTTCATTCTTCCCTTGAAAATCCTAGAGCATCCTCTCTCCAAAAATTCCAAGAATTATGGGTTAAACAACTTAAAAACCTATTTTTGGCCCCATCACACTTTCTCTTCATGAAACTTGCATTGTTGCAATTTGCACACACAAAAAATGCATTGATCAGTGCATGTTACCTTCATAGTAAGTGCAAAGGCTCTTGAATTTAGGTATTAAAAGAAAAAAAAAACAAAACAAAACAAAACAAAAACTTCTCTTTCTAGAAGCTTCTAGAGTGATTTTAATTATTTATTATTAATCAAGATCTCGAATTCCTACTCTTAAAGCTTATCTCTTATCCCTAGATCTTATCCTCCCTTATATGCAAATCTAAGTCCTAGATTGGTAAATCCAGAACCACCTCTTTTACCCTATAAATTCATTATCTCCCATAGAGTCTGGGTTGGATTTTGGAGACTCTTAGTTATGCCCTCATGTTGTTTCTTTGTGCTTAAGGATCCATTATATATCCATGCATTTAGATTGTGATTGAAGGCTTGCTTTGCAGAAAAACAAGGACAAGATAGTTGGGAGACATCTACAAGGTCAATATCTATTAAGGGTTGTAATCTTCACCTACATTCATTAATACAAAAAGTGTTTTATTTTCCTATACTTGTGCCTTATTCATGCATATGCATTACAATTCTTTCTTGACTCATTTTTTAGAGATGTTAGTATATGTTATTGTATGTTGTAGTTCTCTTTCTTGTTTTAGTTGTTTTGCAGGTTCCACTTATAGCATTTTGAGTTGGAGATGGAGCTTACAAGCAAGGAGAAGAGGGGAGCTTGTGTTGGATTCCAGGTAATTATTTCTTACATATTCTAATATATCTAAGGAAAACATAAGTATTTCTTCTTACGTTGTTTCTAGATCAAGCCACTACATCTAGGGAGTTTTCTCTCATCCACGGAAGGAAATTATTCGTCAAATAACTTGGCAACTCCACTAGGGATCGAGTAGTTCCTTTAGTGGTTTCATTTTCCTAGTATTTTAGGACCGTTGAAAGCAACTCAATTTGACCTTTTCAGACAATAACTAGTCTTAGGAAAGTATGATTTTGAGCTTGATAGGGTTTGTTTTTCACTTTTTGAGAAAAATCAACCCCAACGCACTTTTTTTCTGGGACAGAGTGACCCGGTGCACCTGTCTCTCTCTATAAGTGTGATTACTCACACTTATGGTCATATATATCTTGTGGTGGTCCCTGTAGGATGCACAATTTTCATTTCTATGCCTTGCACTGATTTATATTATCTTGCAGTGTTTTTCCTGAGTCTTTGAACTAGTCATTATCTCTATGAAGCTAATTGTGTTTTTAAATTTGAGTGTGATTACCTTTTGATGAGAGTTTTTTTATTTTTATTTCTTCTTGTCAATTAGGATTTGTGATCACTTTGACTTATTTTTGGTTTGATGAGAGGAATTTTCATATTATAGTTTCAATCTATGTGAGTTTTTTTTATCGATGATCTAGCTGTATTTCATTTTTCATTACATTTGAAAATTGGAAAGGAAAAAAAATAAAATTTTCATTTTTTGCATGGCATTTAGGGCTTTGAATTGAATTGGAATAATAAAATTGAAAGATCTAGTTTAGGAAATTTTTGTTTGATGCATTATTATTTTTTTCATTATTGTTTGAACCTCCTTCCTTCCCTTAGATAGATCTTCATTGAACGAAAAATATTTCTTTTTATCATGCTAGTTTCATTATAGGAGTTCAAGTGAATTTGTTACACGAGCCTTGAAATTGAAACTTAAATCAAAATCAAATTTAAAATTAATTTAGTTAACCTAAGGAAAATTTGGAACATTAATGACACACATAGTGGGTCTGGGCTATAATATTTGTTCCAGTGTCTATAAACATAGGAGTTTTCGTTACTTGCTTGTGTTGAATTCTGGGGGTTTCCAGTATTCCACGTCCATCCGAGCATATAAGATCATTCTTCCACATACCCTTGGGCATATCAAAATGATGCACCACGTATGAGGATTATGATCATTCCCATCGTACAAGACACATTAGACAACACTAACACAGACTGCACTTCCACATACCTTTGAGTATATTTTGGAAATCCCCCTTAGGATGCAACCAAACCTAGCTAACCGAGTCAGGCGCCTTGTTATCTATGGTACAATGAACACAACATTCGAGGAGATTTCATACACATACTAGAAATGATATATTGTAGTTCATAGTGGCTTGGTAATCCTTATATCCCTAGTTAACTTTTTTATTTTTATTTTACGTCTTTAATTTCTAAAATGAATAGATTATTTGTGGAACAACATCCTCATCATAGAAAAACACCTTAGTGGATCTTAGGTTGAACCTGATGGAAATGGCTCTCAAGTCTACCAGTCAAGGAAACCCCTCTAACATGAATCCTTGTCATTTTCCTCCTTTCAGAAATATTGGTGCTCCTTATATGCCTACATTGTCCCTTCCCGGATTTACCATAGGTTTACCATTATGGTTGTTTTCAACCTCCTTTGGCTACAAATGTCTCAGTCGATCCACAAAGAATTCCTCCACCTGAAAAATATCAAACTCAAGTTTATCCTCAAGTTGACCCTTTGCCTTCTTCGCATATTGTTCCTTCATCCCTTTATTCTTCCTTGCCCGGTGAAAGTATGGATTCTTGTAACTAGGAAGCTAAGAAGAAGAATAAAAGGATGAAGAAGAAGAAGAAGCAAAATAATAATGGGGGGACAAAGAAAACATTTCTATGAATGCATATTATGTTGAGGAACCTTCCTACAAGCCCCGTAAAGTTAAATTCCCTTACATGCTTTGTAACAGCGATCACCTTGTTAGAGATTATCTTAGTTTTCCACGGGTATTAGAAGTGTGGTCTACAGGATCACATTGACCCTTTTAATTAACCTCTGGAGATCATGTTGGTGACAAACCATCAACTAGTGATATTAAAGTTCTTGGGAAGAAGGGTAAAGTCAAGTTTCCATGTAGGTTATGTAAATGGAATCATAAAATTCACCTTTTCGCTTATATGGATGAAGCATCCAAAGTGTTGGAAATCCTTATTGCCTCTCAACAGGAGCTTCCAACTGGATAGCGATATATTTCCCCTAATCCTCCATTAGTTGATGAAGTGATTGATCCAAAACCATATTCAGTCAATCCCACTCTCTTTGAATGTGAACTCTGTGAGTTTCTTCCCAACCAACCATTGGTTGAGAAGATGGTATTTAACTAGATTCCACCTTCATTTTATCACACTTTTAACGTAGAGAGTGAGGTTCATACCACTCAGGTTCTTCTCGTTTCTTAAAATCCCATCAAAAAAAGGGGAAATTTCTCTCATTGTCATGGAACCCCCTCCAATTAATGATGTCATTTCCTTTGATTGGAGTCAATTGACAGAACCTCGTCTCCCTTCTTACAAGCTTTTTCAAATCATGGTGAAGGCTTGTGATAAAAACATTCATCACACTATTATAGATGAGAGAGCTTCTATTAGTGTTCTATCCTCGACTACTTGGAAAGATATATGTTCCCATAAACTAGTGTTTTTTGCTCTGATTTGTTGGATTTTAATAGAAGAACCAGTCAACCTTTAGGGATCATTCCTCAGCTGCATATTACTTTGGAAGAAAAAAATGTATATGTCGACGTTATGGTAATCCTAGTCCCCTTGGATCTACATTTGTTCCTAGGGCAAGACTATGTTTATGCCATGAATGTTGTCGTGTCCACACTCTTTCGAGTGATATGTTTCCCACATAGTGGAAAATTGTGACTATTGATAAGCTTTCATTCATTGATCCTGATTTGAATGCCAATCATCTAACTTCCCTAAATGTTCCAAATATGTAAGTGGTATATCCCTTGCCACAGGTTAATTATGTGGAAACATGTACCATGCCCGCACCTACTGATGAAAAAGAGCCTTTCATTATTTGCTCACCTTTTTTTTGACCTAGATCAAGTAGTTGATATGGTGAATCATTATTGGTGGCATTGGAGCCTAATATTTCCATTAGATACCTTTATATATATCCCTTCCAAAGTGTTTTCCTCCCATCTAATGAGAACCACTTCGAAGCCATGGCCTCCTGGAGACCATTATCAAGGTAAATAACTTCATATCAGAGTTCCTTTTCTTGTGTCAAGCATGTTAAAATATGAAATAAGGTCCCATGAGAAGAGTTTTTTTCTTGTGTCAAGCTTGTTAAAAAATGAAGCAAGGTGTCATGAGCATAGTTCTTCTATTGTGTCAAGTTCGTTAAAATTAAATGAAATATGTCACCACGAGCATATTTTCTTCTACGTTTCAAGCTCACATAAAAATGAAACCAACCTTTGAGAATAGTTCCTTTATTGAGTCATTCTTGTTAAAAAATGAAAAAAATCCACCTCCAATCTTGTAAATGTTGAGTCGAGTCTTTCACTTGGTCTCATAAATGAACCTTCATTCCATATGCCTATTAGTAACGAATAGTCTACTTAGGTGAACGAAATGAAGCTTGGGGAGCATGTGCCTAGAATCCATTCATCCATTATGCTGGGGGGATGAAAACTTATCTCAAGCATAGATATCTTTGTTTCAATCTTGTGTAAAAATGAAACCACTCTCAAGCATAGTTTTTCTCTATTTCAAGCTTTTGTAAAAATGAAACGACTCTCAACCATAGTTTTTCTTTGTTTTAAGTTTGTGCAAAAATGAAACCACTCTTAGTCATTTTTATTATATTTTCAAAATCCTTTTACTGTAATGAGATTCCACACTTTATCCCTTATGATTTCCACTTTTTATCAACCTTCTTCTGCAAGATGAGCCTTGGTTTTCTCATTCCATCATCACCATCTACTTGGATGATCATTCACTTTTACTTGGTGTTTTACCCTTTCATGTGGAACCGTTATGATGAGTGGTCTTATCAACCAACCTCTTGACATACCTCTATTGTTTTGAGCAGACCCTTCATGACTAGAACCATTTACTACCTTTATACCACTCATTCCTCCACAAGGAGTTCTCTTTAAGCTCTTTTCAAACTCCCAAAACATGAAAAGATTTTTGAGTACTTGTCTTTTTCGAACTCGTTAAAATAAATGAAAATACATCTACCCAATATAAGTTTAGCCCTTTTCCAGACTTGATAGACTATTTATGAAAAAAGAATACTTCGATCAAACATTGATAAAATCTCTTGGGTATTGTTTTATGCCTTTTCTAGCCCAAGAGAATAAATTTATGAAAATGAACCTTTTGGAGTTTTTTTACCTCTTTTTCAAACTATCTAAACATGAAAAATAAGTCAAGTTACACCTTTGTTGGACTCATAAAACCATTAAATAACATAGGACTCCTCAAGCATGATGAGACTGAAACACTCATTCTCAGGGTTAGTTAAAAATACTTAGAAGGAATCATCCTAAGGATGAACTTATAGATCAAGCACATGTTATCCTCCTCAAGTTTTTAAAAGATAAAGAGGTATTGGCAAGAAATGGTTGGGAAATTGGGAAAATAGGACATCAAACCTATTAATGGCAGTGAGTCGCTCTTGAACATGGAACTCTCTCACCTCTATGATTGCTTTGGGTTGGGAAATTTTCTTGCGTCTCTATTAATCATGCCTTATTAGCCTTCATAATTGGTTTTAGTCAATGCTTCCAACTCCATATAATGTTTTCGATATGTTCAAGAGAAATTCCACCCTCATTTGACATATACTACAATACCTTAAGCCTTACTTCATGTTTGTCACCTTGAAATAGCTCTGCATCATTTTCATCCTGTCTCAAATCTTGATACTTGTTTGATGTCATTGATGGGGGATACCTCAAGGACCTCCTGGGATGGGTCGCTTCCTGTCAACATAAGCTCATTATCCAGGAAGTTGAATTAGAAACTCCCTTTAGTAACTTATAGCTTGCATACTTCAACGGAAATTTTTCTCGCTTTCGACGACAACTTCTCATCATTGGAATTCAACAGGAAGATTCTGTGCGGTGTTCGACTTCAAATCATTTATTCACACTTCATAGAATGTATTGTAGTACCTTGGGAGTCATTATCATTATCAATGGTTCCTCTCTTATATGTTAATGAATTATATCATTGGTCGATAATCAGATAGTGTCTACCATGTTCGACTCCATCTCATTTATTCACATGGTTAGACTCATACTATTAAGCGACGAGGTAGAAGACCAAAGATCTAGCTCTATCCATCTGGGTTGTGATTTCACGATTCATACAAGATTACAATATATGATGGCTATGATCACTCAAAAAGTCATTCAAGCATGGGTCCACCATTTTTCATCAACATACATGACTTTGATTATCAAACATGTACATGTAAATTGGCTTATATGTTGAGTAGGTGTATGCCTACCTCAGCGATGATGTCATGATGATAATTCATTGTAACAAATTATGATCTCAACCAATATATTCTTGATCTGAACTTGTGATGAAGCACTTCATTCCTCAACCACCACTTCTTACTTTATACTTTAGGGGGGAATATATTACAGGTCATTTTGTCACATCCAATCAAATGACCTGAAACCTAGATAAATCATCATCCTTCAACACTTTGCATTCATCCCCTGTAAATCCTAGAGCATCCTCTCTCCAAAAAGTCCAAGAATTATGGGTTAAACAACTTAAAAAACTAATTTTTGGCCCCATCGCACTTTCCCTTCTTGTAATCTGCATTGTTGCAAGTTTCACACACAACAACTGAACTCATCAACGCATGTTACCTTCACAAAAAGTGTGATGGTTCTTGAATTTCAGTAAAAAGAAAAAATAATTTTGAATCTTCTCTTTCCAGAAGCTTCCCGAATGGTTTTAACTATTAAATATTAATAAAGATCTTAAATTCCTACTATTGAGTTGTTATATTTTATCCCTAGAGCTTATCCTCCTTCATATGTGGATCTATGTCCTAGGTTGGTAAATCTCAAACCACCTCTTTTACGTTATAAATTCACTGCCTCCCATAGAGTCAGGGTTGGCTTTTAGAGACTCTTAGTTATGCCCTCATGTTGTTTCTTTGTGCTTAAGGATCCATTATCCATCCATGCATTTGGGTTTTGATTTAAGGTTTTCTTTGTGGCAAAGGAAGGACAAGATATTGGGAGACATCTACAAGGTCAAGATTTGTAAATGGTTGTTATCTTCTCCTATATTCATTAATACGAAATGTGCTTTGTTTTCCTATACTTATGTCTCATTCATGCATATGTATTACAATTCCTTCTTAACTCATTATTTATACATGTTAGTATATACTATTTTTATGATGTAGTTCTCTTGCTTGTTTTAGTTGTTTTGCAGGTTCCATTTATAGCATTTGGAGTTGGAGATGGAGCTTACAAGCAGGGAGAAGAGGGGGACCTTGTGTTGGATTCCAGGTAAGTATTTCTTCCAATTTCTAATTTCTCTAAGGAAAACATCAGTATTTTTGGTTCTGTTGTTTCTAGATCAAGCCACTAGATCTAGGGAGTTTGCTTCTATCCGTGGAAGGAAATTATCCATCAAACACATATAATAGTGGAACTACTTTGAATGACCTAAACTATAGATTTAACTTGGAAATTGTGTATTGTTCTAAAAATTAATTTGGGTATCTAGTATCTGGGCATATGTTCGTAGAATAGTGGAACTCTTTCAAATGAAATGGACTTTGGATTTACCTTGGAAATATTTTTTTCTTCTAAAAATTAATTTGAGTATCCAGGTATCTAGGTGTCTTCATTAAAATACCCAGATTCCAAATTTATCAAAGTAGTTTGTTTAAACCATGGTCATGGAATGTTGTCATGGGTGCTTGGAGGTTTAGCTCCTAGATCTAAAGGGTCATGAAAAATCAATGATTAGTAGTTGTTTCAAGAATTAAAAATTTTGGGGGTTTCGCTTGATATTGAATACAAAGAAAATTTGGGTGATCAGAATATTCGACCCTTTTTATATTTTTTATTTGGGGCACAAATATTTGTTAAGCCTTGGTTTCATGCCATGATTCTTGATTATGTTACAATATTAACTCCAAAAGGGATCCAAGCCATTACTATCTATGTCGGCCCATATCTGGATATTTCCTATAAATAACTCAAATTGGGAGAGTATAGTTGGTGAATGTGTGGAAAAAATATAATGTGAATCTAATGAACTAATCAAAGGGGTCGAGTACAAATAACTTAGAAGATGTAGTCTAAGGAGGATTCTTAGACTATAGGTATCCCATTCAAGAAAAAAAGTGCAAATAATTTCAAGTATAGAAGCATAAAGTAGTTTATGGTGTGCCTTGAAAAGAGTGTTGTAGAGTACAATTATAATGAAAGGATCTAGTTGGCCTCCTAATATAAAAATTAAACTAATAATGAATGTTTATTTATGACTTAATATAAGGGCCCAAGGGCCTTAACATAGTCTCCCTCCTCTTTAAAAAAAAAATCTCTTAAAGCTTGTAAGTGTTGGTGCTTCTTCATGAGCTATCCATTTTCCCATGTAGCTTTTTTTTAGACATATTCTTCCTCTCAATTAACTACTCCATAATGGTTCTATTCCAAAGATATAGAGAATGTTGATCCATAACTTTTATGGTTCAAGAATCAACTTCCCTTATTCATCTAATTCTAAAATTTTTATTTGCACTCGCATAGTTTGTCCCAAAAACTTTTGTAGGCAAGATACATAAGAAACCATGTGAATGCGATAAGAATGCAATTTTAAATCATGCGCCATTTATCAAATCATGTGAATAATATTACAGGGTCCATAAAATTTTGGAACTAATTTTTAATTATTCTTTTGCTTCGATATATATTTTTTATAAGGTTACAGTCTTGGAAATATCAAGCACTCTCCTCAAATTGTCTTTCACTTCAATGTTGACCTGCTTGCCACTTCATCTTGTTTTTCTCCTTTTGAAGGTTTTCGTTAATAATTTTCAAATTTTCTTTAGTCTTCTCCATATGTGACTCTATTTATTTTAATTTGAACTTATCCCTCAAAAATTATGAGATACTAGGAGCTACATATCCACAAGGGCCTCAAATGGGGTGTATGATAAGTAGTAATATACCCCCATTATACCAAAAGAAGACACTTCATCCATTGATATTTCTTATTTGAATAGCTTGAATCTTTTGAGGGTCCACCTTTACTCCTTCCTTTGAAAAAATATGAGCCAAATACTATACTTATTCTTGTTGATATTCAACAAGAAAAATTTTGGCACCCATCATCCTAGTGAAAATTAAGCACCTACACTAGGGTGGGGCCCACTGGCTATTTTTAGGTGCATGTCTATTTTTATTCTCCCTTAATTTAGATGGAAATTAAACTGTAATATATTCTCAATGTGGACTTGAAATAGTTAATTGAAGTGGCAAAATCAGTTAGCTAAGTGAAATTCGAGTTAGAGGTTGGTTGGTGGGACATGCAGAGTAATTCTAGTTGTAATAGAGTTCAAAGTGCAGTGGTGCATGAGTTTGTGCAAGTTGTAAATAGTTTAACCCAGTTAAGTGAGTTAAACTCAGTTGTGCTAGTTGTAAATGAAGATACAAGTAGTGAGAGATCAAGTGAATTAAATATTATTTAATTCACATGCAATTGAGGATTTACTAATATTAGTTGCATGCATGTCAAATCCAGTGGATACCCAGTTGAGTTCTAGGTGAAAGGGAAGTTGACTATCAGTTGTGACATTATCCGCTTACACACATGCAAGCAAACAAACATTGGATGTGTCCATGATACTTGCGCAGTCAAGGTAGGCAGGATTGCATCAATTTATGGATTGCATTCAACAAGGATTGCACAGTTAAGGAAGGATGTCTAGAGACAGTAAATTGGCTAAGGAATTTGCCAATTTTTCTATGACAGTGTGAGACAATTAGCTGATGTACTCATGGCTCTTGTGAGAAGATTTTAGTATGTAATTGTTTCATAATCCATGATATAATATACAATAGAAGACAGTGGGGTTTTTAGCTGTGATCTTTCCCCAGGAAATTATTTGTGTTGTGTGTGATTGATCTTTCTTCATGTTCATGTGATTATCGATTGTGTTTTTAATACCTCAAAATATTTGTAGAAGCAATTCAATATTTAACTTTAGCACATTGTTAGATCTGGTGAATCCAAGATATACATGCATATTTTATAATTTCTACATGGTATCAGAGCATAGGAAATTGCAGAAGTGAAGCAGGAGCTGAGTTTGTGACTGGATAGAATTTTAATTTACAGAAATACTTTCTTGGTGCTACAGCTGATTCAAGATAGAAATGGCTTTCAATGGCTTGAGGTTAGAGCATGCACTCGAGGGCAGCTTGAAATACATTGCTTGGAAGGACAGGATGGAGGCAGCACTTGAAGACAATGGCTTAAAGGAATTCATTGATAATCATGTTCCTAGACTCATTGTGACATATGCTGCCAATATTTATGCATGGCAAAAGAAAGTGGAAAAGGCGAGGAGGATCCTATTGGAGGGAGTATGACACCACAATATCTCAAGCCTCCATGGGAAAGCCACACCATATGCTATGTGGAAGGCTTTGACGGATCTATTCCAAAGCAGCAACGACCATAGGAAATTGGCACTCAAAGATAAACTTAGGAAGATCAAGATGGAAAAGGGTGACACCATTCCAAAGTATCTCATGAAGTTTGTCCAATATCAGGATGAACTAGGGAGTGTGGGAATAATAGTCACTGATGATGATTTGGTGAATTTGGCTCTCCTAGGACTTCTTAAGATTTGGCACAGTTATGAAGACTCTGTCAACGGACGGGAAAATTTCCATATTGGGAACGACTGTGGTTAGATTTGGTGTAGGAGGAGTTTAGACGGAACACCAGAAATGGCTTTTCATCAAAGCATGATGATGAAGAGGATTGTGCTTTGGCTTCGAAGGTGAAGAAGGGGAAGGGGAAGAAATTCCATTCTAAATCTGAGTCTAAAGGCAAGAAGTAGGACTAAATCTGAACTATTTTCACTGTCACAAACATTGGAATTTTGCTACTAACTGTCCACAAAAGAAGAAGAACAAGAAGTTTGTTGTATCTGCAGCTGATGAGGCCCTTATCTCACAATTTGAGCTTGAATTCTCCTTGATTGCATGCATGGTGTCAAGTGCATTGGGATCGGTGTGGTATTTGGATAATGGCATTTCCTTTCATGTGACGAGAGATAAGGAACTTTTCAGTGACTTGGAGGAGAAAGATCTCCAGATGCATATTGATATGGGCGATGTTGGACGCTACAGTGCTACCGGGATTGGTACCATTAACTTTTAGAGGGAGTCAGGTAAACCATTTCAATTAAAAGATGTAATTCATGTTCTAGGTCTGAAAAAAAATTAGTCTCAGTTGCAATGTTGGAAGACAGAGGCTCTGGCGTTGTTTTTAGTGATGGAAAATCTTTCCTGCGACATAAAACAATGGGTCAAGCCAAGAGGATAAGGATTCGAGTTAAAAATCTCTACAAGCTGGAGGTAGATGGTTGCGCTGGCATGAGGGGAAAGGCACAAAAAGTGGTGAGCCGGGATGAGGGCGAATTAATGCATAGGCGATTGGGCCATCTTCCTCATGGAGCCTTGAAAGTCATGTAGCAAATATCTACTAGACTTCCAATGGGAACAATTCCTCAGTTAGATCAGTGCAAGGGTTGCACCATGGGGAAGTATGTAAATTCCACCTTTCATGAGAAGGAGAACCAAGCTTTGGGGATCCTTGAGATATTTCACACAAACATGTGTGGACCATTCTCGGTTGCTTCAACAACAAAACATAAGTACTATGCAATAGTTGTGTAGGATTTAACCTTGTACAGAAATTATCTACAAACGAATCTTAAAACAGAAAATAAACAATAGTGAGAGCACAAAACATAACACAAATAAACACGGATATTTTCCCCTGGATCCCAAATCGGGACGACCAACTTGATTTTTCATTATATTCCTTTTAGTGTTACAACACATATATATATATACATGCCGAAGCAAACATAAACCCCAATCCATTAACCCTGGATTAGAACATAACCGTAGTTCCCATGATCGGATCTACAAAATACTAGGGGTCGAAAACCATCGTCCCCCAAAACCATGTGCAAACTCATGCACAAAACCATGGGTGGGTCCACCAATGAGTGGGTCTGCACACCAAAAAAATAAAATTCCGGGGCACTACTACCCCCCCCTGTGAAACCCCTGCTGCACCCGGCTCAACGTACAACTCGTGGGGCTAGTCGTGGAAATAATATAACACATACCCAACATTCTCCCACTTGTTGTTTTCTTTCTGCAAGGGAGGCCACAAGAGAGCTTAGTCATAATCCCAGCTCTGCAACACCCATTGTTTCTCTACACCAAGAGAACTTCTGAGTGCTCATAGACTTCGTCAATGCTACTGCAACATTCTTCAAAGTGTCCACCTTTACCAGCAACACCCTTTTATCCTCAACCATATCTCTCACAAAGTGATATTGAACATCAATGTGCTTTGTATTTGAATGATAAGCAGGGTTCTTAGCCAAGAAAATTGCACATTGGCTATCACAGTCTATCCTTATAGCTCGCTGCACCAACCCCATACTTGAACACAATATTTGCAACCAAACTGCTTCCTTGCTTGCATGAGTGGCTGCCATGTATTCTACCTCTGTAGTTGAAAGAGCCACTATAGATTGTCTTTTACTCATCCAACTGACTGCACCTCCAAATAGGCTAAACACATACCCACTTGTAGATCTTCTTTGGTCCAGATCTCCAGCCCAGTCTGCATCAACAAAACCACGAATGTCCAACACTCTTTCCAATCCTGGTCTTCCCTGGTAGCACAAGCCATAATCACTAGTGCCATGCAAATATCTGACCACCCGCTTCACTGTTGTCCAATGCTCCTTCCCTAGGTTTGACATAAACCTGCTCAATACTCCCACTGCATGTGAAATGTCTGGTCTAGTACAGACCATTGCATACATCAGGCTACCCACTGCACTTGCATATGGAACACGGGACATATCCTCCTCTTCTTCTTGTGTCTTGGGACACTATTCAGCAGACAACTTTACACCTATAGGAATAGGAACATTCATCGGTTTACTATCCTGCATATTGAACCTCTGCAATATAGTCTCGACATACTTCCTCCGGTTTAACCAGAGCTTCCTCTTTGCTCGATCTCTCTTAATTTCCATGCCCAAAATATAGTTTGCAGCACCAAGATCCTTCATGTCTAATTTGGAGAATAGTTGGGTCTTCAAATATTGGATAATTTCTTTGTCATTTCCAATCAACAACATATCATCCACATACAAGACCAAATAAATAACATAGTCACCAATTAATTTAAAATAGACACCGTGATCCTCCTTGCTTCTGGTGAAGCCAAGTCCCCGTATATAGGTATCAAATTTCTGATACAACATCCTTGGTGACTGTTTTAACCCATACAGAGACTTCTTCAACCTGCATACCAGTTCTTTCTTACCCTTCACCATAAAGCCTTCAGGTTGCTTCATGTAGATCTCTTCTTCTAGATCCCCGTGAAGAAATGTTGTCTTCACATCCATCTGTTCTATCTCAAAATCAAATGCAGCAGTAACAGATAAAAGTAATCTAATAGAAGTAACTTTGGCAACAGGAGAAAAAATATCACCAAAATCAATTCCCGGCACCTGGGAATAACCTTTTGCTACCAACCGAGCTTTGTATTTCTCCACCTTGCCTTCTACATTCATCTTCTTCTTAAACACCCATTTGCTCCCAATGGGCTTCCTTCCAGCTGGCAACTCCACCAGATCCCATGCCTCATTTTTATGCAAGGATGCCATTTCATCAACCATGGCCTCCTTCCAGAGTTTTCCATCCTTTGAATCTACTGCCTCCCTGACAGTTCTGGGATCATCATCAGTTATAGTTAAGGAAAAACTTGAACATAAAGCAAATGGAATATACCTTTCTAGTTTCCTTCTTTCCCGAACTGATCTTCTCACGGCTGGAGTTTGTGGCTCTTCCTCTTCTGAGTCTTCTTCTGTTGTAGAGTCTGATTCATCCTCCTTTAGCTCAAAATCTATCTTCTCAGGTTCCTTTGGTAGGAGTTCATGTTTAACAACATCTTTCACCTCTCTAAACACCACATCTTAGTTGTACACAACCTTCCTTGTTTCTGGGTTCCAAATCTTGTACACTTTAAACCATCCTTATGCCTAATAAAGATGCACCTTTCAGATTTATTATCAAACTTGGTCCTTTTCTCCTTTGGAACATGTACATATGAATCACATCCAAATACCCTCAGATGTGAAAGAGAGGGTTTCTTACCAGTCCATACCTCATATGGAGTCTTATCCTCCAATGCTGATGAAGGTGATCTATTAACCAAGTAACATGCAGTCTCCACTGCCTCTGCCCAGAATTCTTGTCCTAACCTGGTACCATTGAGCATGCTTCTTTCCTTTTCCATCAGCGTTATGTTCATTATTTCTGCAACTTCATTTTACTGAGGTGTGTATGGATTAGTCTTCTACTGTGCTATACCACACTTCTTACAGAACTCTTCAAGTTCCTTCTTTCAGAACTCCCCACAATTATCTGTCCTCAACACCGTTATCTTCTTCTCTGTTTGGTTTTCCACCAGAGCCTTAAATTCTTTAAATCTGTCAAAGACTTCATATTTCTTCCTCAAGAAATATATCCATGTATTCCTTGAGAAGTCATCTATGAATGAAACATAGTACACAGACTTACCCAGTGATGGAACTGACACAGGTCCAAACACATCACTGTGCACAAGCTCTAATATCTTGTTTGCCTTCTTAGCACCAGAAGGAAAACTCACCCGATTCTGCTTCCCATATACACAATGTTCACAGAAATCGAAATCTAGAGAGCTATTAGACATACCTTCTATCATACCATTTCCATGTAGTATTCGAAGGCCCTTCTCTCCAATATGTCCAAGCCTTTGATGCCATAGCATGGTCTTTTCTCCAGAGACCGCTAGGCTTTCTGCTTTCAGGAACCATAGAACTATTGCACCCATCAATAACAGTGCTACCCTAAAGCTTGTACAAAGTTCCAATCCAAACTCCCTACATTAATACCAGTGCTCCCCGAACCATCTTACAGGTATCTTTATCAAACATTGTTTTAACACCCGCATCATCCATCTTGCTTACAGAAATCATATTTCTGGCCAATGCGGGAATGTGCAGAACACTAGGAAGTGTTCTAATCCTTCCACCTTGTAGCTTCAGCTTGACTATTCCACGTTTGATGATTCTGGCCTTCCTATCATCCCCTAGGAAGACATCACCGCCATCATATTTCTCATACTTGCAGAACCACTCCCTATGGGGAGTGAAGTGAAAGGATGCATCCGAGTCAATCAACCATGACTCATGATCTACATGTGTATTTGAAGAAGAAGCCAAATACACATCCCCACCTTCATCCGAGGTGGTTTTTGCCTCTGTAGAAGGAGCATCATTAGATCCCTTTCCTTTCTCAAGAGCTTTAGATCTGCAGCCCTTTTTTTAGTGCCCTTCCTTTCCGCATTTCTAGCACACCTTTATAAACTTTCCAAGAGATTTAGATCTCCCTCTAGATTTATATCTCCCACTCGAAACCTTATTCTTGTTTCTATTTTGGGACCTTCCTCATACAGATAAGGCATCTCCATTTTGGCCCTCCATATTTCTCTGTCTCATTTCCTCCGACAGTAAGGCTGAGACAATGTCATCAAAATTCAAGGTAGTTATATTGCTACCTATTGTAATAACCAGACTATCCCACGAGTTTGGTAAACAACACAATAAACTGATGCACTTATCTTCATCTGAGATTTTAATATCAACAGATGACAGCTGACTTACCACAGTATTGAAGGCGTTCATATGCTCTATCACCGAGTCTCCATCCTTCATCCTCAGGTTATACAACTTTTTCTGCAGGAACAATTTATTCACCAGAGACTTCGATTGGTAACAGGTCCCAAGTTTGTCCCACAAATTCTTCACCGTAGCTTCCCCATATATATTCAACAATACCGAATCTGAGACACACAATCGTATTGTGCTCTTCGCCTTCTTCCAATCTTCATCTGACATTGCCATTGGTTTAGTACCTAGATCTAACGCGATCCATTGATCTTTATCGACCAGCAGGTCCTCCATCTTGAGCTTCCATAGCTCAAAACTCTGACCATTAAATTTCTCGATCTATATCTTTTCGCTGCTCTCCATCTTCTTTCACCGCAAGAATCGATCCCACAGATCTCCCACTGAACAGGGTCTACCATAGGCCCGAGCAAAAAACCCTCAATAGCAAAGGCATCCCCTTGAAGCCGAAACATCTCTAATACCAAATGTAGGTTTTAACCCTGTACAGAAATTATCTACAAACGAATCTTAAAACAGAAAATAAACAATAGCAAGAGAATAAAACATAACACAGATAAACACGGAGATTTTCCCCTGGATCCCAAATCGGAACGACCAGCTTGATTTTTCATTATATTCATTTTAGTGTTACAACACATATATATACATGTTGAAGCATACATAAACCCCAATCTATTAACCCTGGATTAGAACATAACGTAGTTCCCTTGACCGGATCTACAAAATACTAGGGGCTGAAAACCATCGTCCCCAAAAACCATGTGCAAACTCATGCACAAAACCATGGGTGGGTCCGCCTATGAGTGGGTCTGCACACCAAAAAAAAAAATTGTCGGGGTGCTGCCTCGGACCCCAATAGGGGGGGCTTCCATCCCCCCTGTCACCCCCCTGTTACGCCCGGCACAACGTACAGCGCATGAGGCTAGTCATGGAAAGAATATAGCACATACCCAACACTTTGTTGATGAATTTTCTTGTAAATGCTGGATATTCTTCATGCAAAAGAAATATCAAACATTATCTAAGCTCTGTGAGTTTAAGGCATTGGTGGAGAAAGAGTCGGGGAAGCAAGTGAAGGCTCTCAGTAGCGATAATGGTGGATAATACTTATCTAATGAATTCAAGAACTTCTACAACAAAGAAGGAATTCGAAGAGAACTCATAGTGCCTCATAACCCAAATCAAAATGGGCTTGCAAAGAGGAACAAAAAAACAATCATGGGTGTAGCATGAGCGATGTGCATGATCAGGGCCTACCAATGCATTTGTGGGTGGAAGCATGCAACATTGTGGTTTATGTGCAAGACCATTGTCCTCATAGAGTACTTGGCATGAGTACACCTGAAGAGACTTTCACTGGTAAGAAACCTGATGTTTCACACTTTAAGATTTTGGCTCATCTGTTTATGTGCATGTGACCAATGACACCAGGAAGAAGTTGGAACTGATTGCTGAAGTTGGGATTTTTGTGGGGTACACAGAAACACTCCATAATTATCGTGTGTATTTTCCAAATAGCAGAATGATTGTTGTGTGACGGGATATAAAATTTTATGAGGGGAAAGCCATGCGGTTGTCCCTTGAGAGGGAGTTGGACTTGCATGCAGAGGAGGAACTGTTGGTTCCCAAAGATGAGTCTCAAGATGTGGATCATCCACATGAGGAGGTTCATGGACTGGAGGAAGCCACTGATGTAGAGACATCCTTCAAAAATGGCAGAAGGCGCACCACGGAAGCTGATAGGTTGAGACTTGATGTTGCACATAATGTAGGAGCCCCTACTTCACAGCACAGACAAAGATAGTCTCCTGACCGATTTTCTGGATACATGTCTCTCATGAGAAAATGTATTGTGACTGAACCATATTCATTTTAGGAAGTAGTGCAACAAACTACTTGGGTGATGCAATGGTGGAGGAGTACGAATCCATTGTCAAAAATAGTGCATGGGAAATTGTCCCAAGACTGGTTGATAAATAAGTGGTAGGTTCGAGATGGATCTACAAGGTAAAGCAAGTTGTTGATGGGAGTGTGGAAAAATACAAGGCCATATTTGTGGCTTGGGGCTTCTCACAGATCGAGGGGATAGATTATGATGAGACCTTTGCAACTGTCACAAGGTACTCTTCCATAAGATCCATCCTTGCACTCTCAGCGAGATGAGTTGGCACATTCATCAAATGGATGTAAAAATTGTGCTTCTCAATGGGATCATTGAGGAAGAGGTGTACATAGAGAAAACTAAAGGTTTTGAGATTTTTAAAAGTGGGTCGCATGTGTGCAGACTCAAAAGAGTGTTATATGGGCTGAAGCAAGCACCCTGTGCTTGGTACACTCGGATAGACAACTATTTCACCAAACTGGACTTCACCAAAAGTGAAGCAGATGCAAACCTGTACTAGATTTTGGTTGAGGGTAAGCTATTGATCATTTTTCTTTATGTTGATGATTTAATTTTGACTGGTGATGAGCAGCTGATACACTCATGCAAGGATGATCTTGCAATGGAGTTTGAAATGAAGGATATGGGCCTCCTTCATTATTTCCTTGGATTGGAAATATGGCATCACGATGGTGAAATTTTTGTGTCTCAAGGAAAGTATGAAAAACATATATTGGGTAAGTTTAACATGGAGAGCTGCAAACCCATGGATACACCTCTTCCAGGAAACTGGAGGAAAGAGGATGCTACTTCTGGAGAGGTAGTGGATGCTACTATCTATCAACAGTTAGTGGGTTCGCTAATGTATCTAGTGAACACGAGACCAGAAATTTGCTATGCAGTTAACCAACTAAGTCAAGCTATGGTTAAGCCTACCAAGCCCTTTTGGAAGGTGGGGAATCATGTCCTGAGATACCTGAGGGGCACATCAGAGTATGGTTTATGGTACAGACAGGCAGATGGAGTGAATTTGCATGGCTTCACGGATGCAGATTGGGCTGGCAGTCCATCGGATAGAAAGAGCACATCAGGGGGAATATTTAGCATTGGGTCAACAATAGTTTCCTGATACAGCAGGAAGCAAAGATCTGTGGAACTCAGTTCAGCGGAAGTAGAATACATGGAAGCAAGTCAAGCTACATGTGAGGCAATCTGGATGAGAAAGATCTTGGTTGGTTTTTTTGGTTCTCAGATGGATCCGACAGTGATTCATTGTGATAATCATAGTTGCATTAAACTCTCGATTAATCCTATGTTTCATGATAGGTCCAAGCATATAAATATCCAATACCATAATCTTAGAGATTGTGTGCAGAGGAGAATCATGTTACTTCACTACATTCCCACAAAAGATCAAGATGCGGATATTCTGACGAAGGCACTCACCAGGAGAAAATTTGAATACCATAGAGACAGGATCAGGGTGAAGGATAATCCCTTTCTTGTTGAGATGGAATGTTGAGATTCAACAAGAATTTTTTTGGCACCCGTGATCCTTGTGAAAATTAAGCACCTACACTAGGGTGGAGTCCACAGGCTATTTTTAGGTGCATGTCTATTTTTATTATCCCTTAATTTAGATGGAAATTAAACTGTAATATATTCTCAATGTGGACTTGAAATAGTTAACTGAAGTGGCCAAATCAGTTGTCTAAGTGAATTTCGAGTTAGAGGTTGGTTGGTGGGACATGTAGAGTAATTCTAGTTGTAACAGAGTTCGAAGTGCAGTGGTGCATGAGTTTGTGCAAGTTGCAAATAGTTTAACTCAGTTAAGTGAGTTAAACTCAGTTTGGCTAGTTGTAACTGAAGATACAAGTATTGAGATATAAAGTGTTTTAAATATTATTTAATTCACATGCATTGATCTCACATGCAACTAAGGATTTACTAATATTAGCTGCATGCATGTCAGATCCAGTGGAGACCCAGTTGAGTACTATGTGAAAGGCAAGTTGACTATCAGTTATGACATTATCCACTTGCACACACGCAAGAAAACACACATTGGATGTTCCCATGATACTTGCGCAGTCAAGACAGGCAGGATTGCATCAATTCAGGGATTGCACAATCAAGGCAGACTGTCTAGAGACAGTAAATTGGCTAAGTAATTTGCCAATTTTTGTATGATAGTGTGATACAATTAGATGATGTACTGAGGGCTCTTGTGAGAAGAGTTTTGTATGTAATTATTTCATGATCCATCATATAATATATAATAGAAGATAGTGGGGTTTTTAGCTGTAATCTTTCCCCCGGAAATTATCTGTGTTATGTGTGATTGATCTTTCTTCATGGTCATGTGATTAGCGATTGTGTTTTTAATTCCACAAAATATTTGTAGAAGTGATTCATTATTTAACTTTATCGCATTGTTAGTTCGGGTGAATCCAAGATATACATGCATATTGTATAATTTCTACAATTCTTTCCCAAAAGCACATTTGGATCCTTTTACATATAATTGATTGTTCTCAACAATTTGTAGATCTTTATCCATATGTTTAATGTGCACTTACCATGATTTACTATAAATAAGTATATCATCAAAGAAAATCAACACAAATTTTCTAAGATGGGGTCAAATAGTTTTTTCATAATGATTTGAAAAGTAGGAGCATTAGACTTCAACCCAAAAGGCATGACCAAGAACTCATAGTGCCCTTTATGTGCTCTACAATTTGATTTGCGAGTGTCTTCTTTTCTTAATTTGATTTGGTTCTATCGTGATTTAAGACTAAGATTTATAAAATAAGCCATTCCATGAATCTCATCTAATAGCTCATCTATATTTTGGGTATGGAATTTATCCTTAATGGTGATTTTTTTTAGATCTCTATACTCGAGACACATCCTCCAAGAAATATATTTTTCTTCAAGATAGTTATTAGAGTTGAAAATTAACTCATACTATGTTGAATAATACATGAATCTAGCATGTATTGTACAATTTTCTACATCTCCCCTTTGTAAATGAAAGTATCTATATGTCCTTTTATTAGGAGGAGTACTTCTAGGTATTAATTTGATTGTATGTTTATGATCTTTGGATGGAGGTAGACCTTCAAGAATTTCTTGGGAGACCTAATAATGGTTTTTCAGGGTGAATTTTAAGTCTCTCGTTAATATTTTCATCTTCATACTTAACTTCTAGAGAAAACAATTTAACCACAACTCCCTTGCTACCCTTTTTTATGATATTTTCCATTCTATAAGAGCTTATGACTTGAGAAGGTCCAAATTTTTATCTTTTAAGCTCATATTGAATTCCTTCTTATTCAAATCTCATGAATAATTGATTATAGTTTGTAGAAATTGTACCCAATGGTATCAAACACTGAACCCCGAAAACAACATCTACACCTTCAATTGGAAGGACATATATTCATATTTCCAAATTAGATTCTCGAATACCTACTTTAATGTAGTTGTATTTTTCCACATAATCAATACTTCCTCCATTTGCAACTAAAACTTGAAATTTTGTCACTAGATATAGAAAACAATTGAGAAACTTTACTAATATTTTATCAATGAAGGTATGGGTAATATTGGAGTTAATAAGAACTATGACCCTTTTCTTCTTAGTGTAACTAACAATCTTTAGGGTTTGAGGTGCCAACAAACATGCTAATGCATGAGCAAACATCTCAAACTTATCATAATCAATGTTGTGCGCAATATCAATATTTATTCCCCACTCTTTTAAGTTGAAAATTTCTTCCTCATTTATTTGTGTACATGCCTCCATTTCCTCTTCATCGTTATTTTACAAGGTGAACAAATTTATTTCTTGACATTTATGCCCTTTTGATCATTTGTTGTTACAACCAAAGAATAGTCCTTTATCTCTTCTTTCCTCCATTTTATTCTATGATATTTGAGTAGCTTGAGGTAAGGTTGTCTTATTAACTCCAAAATAATCTCTGCTTCTTGTGTATGCTCCCATGGTAGACTTATGTGTAACATTATTCCTAGCATGAATATTGGGCGAAAATTGCATAGCTTCCATAACATTTTCAGGATGTTTTAGGAAAAGCTCATGTTTAATGACTTCTTTTAATCCACTCTTGTAAGCTTCAACAAATATTCATCACTTATGTTATCCACTCCTATGAATACAACCTAAAATTCCGAATTATAATCTTAAATATCACAAAATTGTTTGATTCTTGTCAATTGACTAAAGTAATCTTGTTCCCAAGCTTTTTCTTATTGTTCTTCTAAGTCTCCTATAAATAAAATTCAAGTATAATAATAAGAATGAGGTTTCCTTTTAACTACCCATTAATCCCATTGATGTTGTTTTATCTCAAAGTTCAAAGTTGTTGCGTCGATCATTTGCTTATCATTCATAATATTATATAATTCAAAATACTTCTCCATTTGGTGCACCCAAGTAAAGACCTTCGTTCCATTAAACTTCTTTAATTCAACCTTGGAAAGGTTCACTCCTTTAGGAAACCATAAGTTCCACAACTAGACTTAAATCCACTTGAAAATTTCTTATTATTGGAAATTTGTTCAACTAGAATTCTACCTTTATTTTAATGAGTTCCTTTAGACACATTATTAATTTTAAGGAGCCTTCCATTTACGACTTCTATAATATTTTGTTCCATTTCATCCATCCTTTGTTCCAATTATTTGATCTTCTTATACATTTATTCCTTATTTTCATTCATGTATTTTAATTGATTCTTCCATCCATGGCAAGTCAACATTTTCTTTTTCAATGACAAATATATTTTATTCCATATAAAAAAAATTTACATGTTTTTTTCCTCGAGGGACTATTAAGACTCAATAACAAGGCTCAAATCCATTACAAAAAAGTTCATCATGTCCCTTGCGAGGATTGAACCTAGATGGGGAGGATAACAATTATTCCTATAGAGACATTTCTGGAGCTTAAGTATGTAAGTATGCTGAAGTTTTTTATGTTTCAAGAAAAACCTCACCCATCGTCAGAGAAAAAAAAACTATTCGAATAATGATGTGAGAGTGTTAAGGCCCTATATATAAAAATCGGGACAATAGTAAGTCAAGAAAGAAAAATTCTTGAATTAAGGTCAAAATTACCCACGAGTGATGATGATTATAATAGTATTTAGTCAAAATTAGTCATTTGGGTTATTAAATTTTTTATTTTTTTTATAACAAAATATAAAGAAGGTAAAGGGGTGGAGGGGGGAGTAAATAATAAAAAACTAAATTAATAAAATGGTTTAAAAGAAAAGAAAAATAATAATAATAAAATGCATCAAAATTAGTCGTTAGTGTGTTTATATATATATATATATATATATATGGTAAATAATAAAAATTAAATTATTAAAATTAGTTTAAATGAAAATAAAAATAACAATAACAATAGCAATAGACTAGATAGAGTGGGGATATTAACTAAAGTTTAAAAGAGGTTTGAAAAGTACAAAAATGTTTAGGATAAAAAAGAAAAATAAAAGTTAGAAAGCAAATAAAGGAGAATAATGAAAAGAAAGGAAGAAAATTTATAAAGAATGGGAATTGGATAGGGGAATAAATAGAAATTTAAAATAAGAGAGAAAGAGGTGGGAAGATTTATGAAGGAGGGGAGAAAGGTATTACAAAATTAGTAAAAAAGATGGCTTCTAGAATAAAAAACCCAACATAGAGGTTGAAAAATGAAACAAAGGAATAGAAAATTTGAGGAAAGGCAACAAGAGTGCTAGGGGAAATATAGAAAGAGATACATGAAGAAAAATATATTAATGAGGGAAGTGATACATAGAAAAGTTATAAAAGAAAAGGAGGGAAATTAGAGAGATTGATTTGAAAAGAGGGATGAATCACAGGAGGGAGGAGGACACGGGGAATGTGGTAAATAATGAAAAGGAGGATAAGACAGAAGAGGAGTATGAAGAGTACGAGGAGAAGGGAAAGGAGATGAGAAGGATCAAGAAGAGAAACCTAAGAATGAAGTTGATGAATGACATGTTTCCACCACTGAATTAACATGTAACCTTCTTCCCTATTAAACTTGTTCACGTGCTTTTCAATTTCAATGCCTTCTCGAATGTTAGGTAATGGTAACAAGCATTGGGGACCAAAATTTTGGCTTGGTCAAAGAAAATTAGGTGTTTAGAGTTAAGAGTGGTCAACAATCACTAATTTGGAGCTACAGTTATGATGAGCATCCACGATGTGTTTTTTGAGATGGGTTTTGAAGGAATGACATGTCTACCCAATGTAGGATATGTTGGAAAATGTAGCAAGAAATTCTCAATTTGATTTTCCCTTGATTAAATTGAGAAAATTTGAATTTCCACATCAGCAGACAACTTGGATGATGTTAACTTGTGTGACATGGCTTGTGTCACCAAATTTACTCAATAAATTCGAGTTGGAGGAGTTATATTTCAGTTAAGTATGTGTGATTACTAATTTGTGGCAATCAAGGTTGGTTATCTAGGGTTGTTTTCAGTTAAACTAGTTCCAATTGTTGGAGGAACTAGTGGAGGGTCAAGTTGTGGAGTGGATTTTCAGTAAAACTCAGTGATCATCCAGCTAACTGACTCGTCTTGAGTGTACAGGTGTTGCATGCAATCATATGAACAACCTAAGAAATTGTGCAATTAAATTTGAGTAATTTCCTAAATAGTAAGGGCATAATTCCTCAAGGAACAACACAAGGAAATAGGAGCTCAATCATAGGCAGAATTTGACTAAGTCTGGGTCATAGGACTTTAGTGAGCAGAGAGATTGGTTGTGCACTTGCAAGGTGAGCTCAATTGAGAAAATAAATTGTACTGCATCTCTATTCATTTGATTAATGTAAGCAGGCATTGGGGTTTTTATTGGATTGCTTTACCCAAAGAAAAATACTTGTTGCATGTGTGTGATTTCTTATTGCATGTCTGAGATTTTTATTCTAAATTGTGAATTAATGTATAAAAAGCAGGATAGTAGGTTTTTCTCTTGTGATTTTGATTAAAACTTCATGAGTAGTTGCAAATCTACACCATAATTTCTACATGTACCCGAGAAAGATTCACATTAGAGCGAGGACTTCAAAGCTAGTTGTTAGCAGGTTCAAATTTGAATATCAATGTTGCAGTATTTATTCAGAGCTAAGAAGATGTCCTTTAATGGACTAAGGCTAGAGTATGCCTTGGAAGGCACCTCTGATTTTGTTGCATGGAAGGATGGCACAAAGACAGTATTGGATGACAATGGACTGCTAGAACACATCAAGACAGATGTTGCACCACCACCAAAATCTGATGCCTAAAACCATGCTCAGTGGAATAAATATGTAGCTAAATCAAGGAGAATCATATTGGAAGGAGTATGGGATCGCATTGTCTCAAATATCCATAGAAAAGAAACTTCACTCGCAATGTGGAAAGAACTCACATAATTGTTCTAGAATAATAGTGACTACAGGAAGTTGGCGCTCAAGGATAAACTTTGAAGTATCAAGATGTAGAAGAATGACACAATTCCGCAGTATCTAAGAAAGTTTACACAATGTCGTGATGAAGTCGGTGTTGATTTCCCTAAACTACGCCTTCCCAAGAGTTGGCACAACTATTCATATTTGGTGAATGGGAGGGAGAAAATACTGAATTGGAAGTGTTTATGGTATGATTTGGTACATGAGGAAATAAGGTGGAATACCAAAGATGGGACTTCATCTAATGGAAAGGATGAATAAAACCTTACATTGGTTGTAAAGGAAAAGAATGGAAAAGGGAAGAAATCATAATCCAAACTAGAATCTATTCAAGGAGGCAAGAAGAAATATTTGTCAAAAATTAAATGCTTCCATTGTCATGATTTCAAGCACTATGCCACGAAGTGTCCACACAAGAAGACAAGCAATAAGATCTCAGGAGGAGTAGCAGGTGAAGCCTTGGCTTCATAGTTTAAGCTTGACCTTACACTCATTGCATGCATGGCCAACACAATGATGGTGAGTGTGTGGTGCTTGGACTCAAGTGCTTCATTTTGCGTGACAGGGAATATATATTTTTTCAGTGACTTGGAGGAGAAAGACTTGCAGATGCACATTGATATGGGGGATGATGAGAGGTAAAATGAAAACATGATTGGTATAATCACCTTTCAGAGGGATTTAGGCTCCCCCCTCAGGCTTAAGGATGTCATGTTTGTTTCAGGCCTAAAGAAAATAATCGTCTCTATTGTAGTTTTGGAAGACCTTGGTTATGATGTGATCTTCAACAAAGAAAAGGAATTCCTAAGACACATAACCACGAAACACGTGAAGCAAATTGGGGTTTGTGTGAAGAACCTGTATAAGCTAGATGTGGAGGATTGTGTTGCATTGAGCACAAAGATGGAGAAGGTGCAGAGTCACGATATCGATGAACTTTGGCATAAAATACTTGGTCATTTGCATCATGGCACTTTAAAGATTATGTGATGGATAACCACAGGCCTCCCAAAAGGAGCACTTGAGCAACAAGGTGTATGCAAAGGATGTACTTTGGGGAAGTACACAAAATTCACTTTCCATGATAAAAAAAACAAAGCACATGCAGTCCTGGAAAGGATCCACTCAGATGTCTCTGGACATTTCTCAACAGCCTCCACTTTCGGACACAAATATTTTGTCATTTCTATTGATGACTTCTCACATAAGTTTTGGATGTTCTTCATGTGGAATAAAGATAAGACATTCTCCAAGTTCGTAGAATTCAAGGAAATGGTTGAGAAATAAATTGACAAGAAGGTGAAGGATCTCGGGAGCGATAATGGAGGTGAGTATCGAATGAGTTTAAAAATTTATGTGAAAAATAAGGCATTCAACGAGAATTGATAGCACCCCACAACCCACGGCATAATGGGGTGGCTGAGAGAAAGAATCGTAGTATTGTGGGAGCAACGAGGTTGATGTTGCATGACCAAGGCCTACCTATAAACTTGTGAGTTGAGGCATGCAACACAACAATCTATTTGCGGAACCAGAGTACTCATAGAATTATGGGTATGATTACACTGAAATATGCTTTCTCGGGGAGGAAGCTGGATGTGTCACACTTAAGTATTTTTGGATCCTTTGTCTATTGCCATGTATCCAAAGATGCAAGGAAGAATATAGATCCGACATAAGAGTTGGGGGTATTTATGGGTTACATAGAAACTCCCCATAACTACCATGTGCACTTGCCATCCCTTATAATGACAATTGTGTGAAGGGATGTAAAATTTGATGAGGAGAAATCTATGTAGTTCTCTCTTGAGAAGGAGATTCAAATCCCACCAAAAGAAGAGCCTCATGAAGTTGTGGAACAAACACAAATTGAGGAGGAGAGAGTGGAGATAGTCACTCAAGAAGAAACATCTAGAGAAGGTAGGAAAGGACCAAGGAAGTTAAGATACATGTGTAGGATGCGAGGGAGAATGTGGGTACTCCTTCAAATTAGCGCAGAAAAAGAAGGTCACCATATCACTACACTGGCTACATGGCTCTAATGAATGAGCTTGTAGAGACTAATCCTTCCTCTTTCGAGGAAGAAGTAGAGAAAACTGCATGGGTTTATGCAATGGTGGAGGAGTATGAATCCATTGTAAAGAACAGTGTTTGAGAAGTGGTCCCGAGACCAACAAAAACATCACTTGTGGGTTCGAGATGGATCTTCAATGATCAGAGGCTTAGTATTTTAGCTCAAAAATGAAAGTAAGCAGAATTGAATGAAACCAAAATGACTGGATAGAGATCATCACCATGATTCCAATGCAACTCATTTCATCAAAATTCAAGTTCGTATGAGTGAGTTATGGTCTGTTGTTCGTTTTCCCAAATAGGTAAAAATTATGCAGAACAGTGACAGATTGATGACTTGGAATTCTAGTAAGCACCTCAGAAATATTCAGGGAATATTCTCTAGTTTTTCAGAAGTGTCATCTCCAGATTTGCCAATGTTTCTTGCGGAAGTTGAATTTTTCTCCTATTTCCTAACTTTGGAATTATCCTATTGGTGGAATTTATAGGTCAATGGGGAAGGGCCATGTGGCGCAGCTGAGGACCAAAGAAATTCGACGGATAATCTTCAGTTGGAAGGCACATACATTACATATTTCAAGGTCAAAGGTTGGTCGCAATATAAATATTTTATCAAATGTTGGGACTCATGGCCGAAACCATAGTCAAATGACAATAAAACATATATTCGCAACATATTTCATTAACCCAAAGTATTAAACCTTGGCCCAAAGCATCAGCGAGTTCAACAAAATGATTTACGATAAGGTGGGTCCTACCAATCGCATCAGGGTTTTAGGAGTGGACATGAATGCATTATCGGGTGGCGGATCTGCGATTTCGCAATAGCGATAAGTGACGTGGCGGTAAGGTTATCGGATGCAAAGCTGCAATGTGATGCAAAATTGCGATGTGATATATTGCATCTGGGTATCGCAATCACAAGACTAAACATGCAACATAGAATGATTTATAGTGGGGCTGCAATATGCGATCTACAATAAGTGTCTGCGATGCAATATGTCGAGATATTAATGCATTTAAACCGAGTTTTAATATGTAATATGTGGGTTATGGTTATGTTAATACGAGTTTAACGATAAGTACAGGTTAGTGCTAAACACGCTTAACCCCACTTATCACCCACTTAATTTAATATTAAACTCACGATTATCCTTAATTAAGAGTGCTTAACTGGCGGAAGACTTGGTGGAGCCTGCAAAATTAGGAGGCAGCTCCAGTTTTAGTGGAGTTAGATGGACATTTTCCAGAATTAGTGGAGAAATTGCAGGGAAATTGGTTTTTTCCATAACTTAGGCAATTTTTGACCAAATTGGGTGCAAGGCAAATCATCTTTAGCATATTTTGATGTTTTGGAACCATTGGAACAGGTTGCGGAGGCAGAAGAGGTCATCTACACATTTTTTTGTTTCCATGAATATTTTTGAAGCCTAGGGCCACCAGGAGGGAAGGCCATGTCTAGAGCATCTGGTAACCAAATTGAGTAAAAAATTAGTCGTTTCTAATAGATTTCAATGTTTTAAACTCATTGAAATAGGTTCCAAAAGAATTTGATGCATGTAAAAAACATTTTGAGCAAATTTGAGCTAATACAGAGGAAAAATATATGGAGTTGGACCAAGGAGATGTAGCCCATGAGGCGTGAAATCCTTCATCAAAACTCTGTTTTATTGTATCAGTTTGTGTGGTTTGCTGACATTTATGTTGTTGTTGTTCAACACTTTAAATTCAGGCTTTATTCTTTCAAAAACACCCATAAAATTCAGTTTTAATTCCTCTTTTGACACACATAAGAAATGAGGGAACCCGCACATCAAGAATAAGACCAGTGAATAATTTTTATATTTGAAACTGAAATTAGCACAACAATAACTAACATTCAATTTCAAATCAAGTTGGTATCATATCTTGGTTGAAAGACAAGTTTATTTTCTTGATAGTTGCTTGAAGTTTTGTGCAAGTTAATGGTTGCAATTTTATGATGCTGACAAGGTCAAAATTGAGATCTGAAATCTCAAAACATAACAAAGAAGCTTTGTATACATTGCATATGTGATGGCAACTTCATTAAGTGATGCTTATAGTCAATCTTCCTTACAAAAACTCTTTGATAAAGAGATGTTGCAGAAACTCTACATGATTTATAGGATGCAAGAGAAGTATGAAGATAAGAGGGAGAGCATTAAAATTCAAGAACAGTTGATTTCCATGAAGGAGGAGAAGAAAGAGCTTCTTGAAAAGTTGCATGATATGGAGATTCAACTCCATGTTGCAAATGAGAACCTTGAAAAGTTGAATAAAATGGAGATTCAACTCCATGTTGCAAATGAGAACCTTTAAAGGATGCATGAGATGGAGACTCGACTCCATGTTACCAAGGAAGCCTTAGCCAAGCATGTGCTTGAAAAATAAGTAAGCAATTCAATTTTATCTTCAATTTCCTCTGAAAATGAATGTGTAGGTTCTTTTGAAAGACACACTAGAGGAATAGGGTCCAAATTATTGATGAAGGTGGGTTATGAAGGTAAAGGATTAGGCAAACATGCACAAGGAATAGTTGAGCCAATTGTTGTTGAGGAAAGGCCTAAGTATTTGGGTCTCGGTTATGGACAAATTGATGGAGAAATCTCTGAATCCAAGAAGGCACATGAAGGTGTTCCAAGAAGGAATTTCATTTCATGTTCATTACCTCAAGCTTGTGAAGATTGTGTTCATAAGGAATGAAAAAGTTTTACACCCACTTTGCAAGAAGGTGCTCATAAGCATACAACTAATGAGAATGGCGAATAAGTGGATGTTGAAAGCTCTAAAGACATTGAATGCATTGTTGGTATTCCAAAGAGAGCCACTACCTCATCAAATTCACCTCCTCAAGAAGGTGACAAAGGTGAATGTTCAGGGTATAAATCTGCTTTTAATCAAGTTTCTTTTGATTATGATAAACATGGAAAATTCTCACATAATATTTGGAGAAAGTTTGCATGTTCCTTTTGTGGTTTGGATAACCATAATGTTTCAAGGTGTTGGAAGAAGATAGCCATGCACAGGAAACTTTTGAAGCAAAGGAGGTAGGAAGCCAAAGAAAACCATGTTGAAAAGAAGAGGTAATTGTTTTGCACTCATTGCCATAAGCAAGGTCATATTGTAGACAAGTGTTGGACTTTGTATCCAGCAAGTCATCCACGACATTTGAAGAAGGTGGAGAAAGAGAATGGAAAGAATGGAAAAGGGGATTCCATAATCAATGTGGATCAAGATGATTCACATGATGATTAAGTACAGCTGAAAGAAGCGCCAATGAAATGGTTTGTTCTTTTACACTGCATGTTGCATGTTTACGCCAAGAAGGTGATTGAAAGTGAAGTATGTTGACTCACTCTATTGCAGCAAAATTTGTTCATTGCAACTTTAAGTACATATACATATGAATAGAGTTTTTTTTACTTATGATTGTACTTGTGAGAGAGTTGAATAATTGTATACATGCATGAGAGTTTGTGTGTATGAACAGTGAAATTTTGATGGTTTTATTGTGCTTGAACATGCATGAGTAATTGACATGTGTTGGTCGATTTCTTTGTTTAACATGCATGATGTCAACTTGAGAGTGTTGATCATTTACACATGCATGAGTGTCGGCTTGTGTTGGTCGATTGTGTGTTGCATACATGTCATATTGACTTGGAAAAGTTGATTTTGTCTCCAAAGATGAAAAGGAGATGTTGACGAAGTGTTTCATGATGTGAATTTTTTTTTTTTTTTTTAAGGAAAGAATCGTCAAGTTGTTATACATGTTTATGCTTGACTTGAGAGTCATTTGTTTGAAGAGGCATGTTTTTTTCGACTTGTGTTTAGTCGATGATTTTGACACCAATATGTGAGAGTACATGGCGATGTTCACATTATATGAAATATGTTGCTTTGAAGGAGCAAGAGGATATGTCGTCAAGTTGTTTCTTGCATGTGTGTTTGTGACAAGACGTCAAAGAAAGTTTGCAACCATTGTAGACCATGTTATGTGTTGACGCCAAGAAGAGAAGGAGATGGCGAATGCATCATTCTAGATGTGGAATTTGGAACCGTGGAGATAAAATAATTGTCCTTTCTTTTCTTGTTTTTTACTGATGATTGGAAGCTATATGTTGTAGTTCACTCATTGTGCAAAGGAGGAACATGATTCTCAGTGGGAAGGTACCGAGGAATCTATTTGGTACAACAAAAGTATTATATCAGCAAGCAACCAACAATTGTTGGATTGGGTCAGCAAAAGAAGGAGAAGAGTGGTTGAAGAGCCAAGCCATTTGCAAGGCAAGGCAAGACATGTTAGTGATGAAGTGGTTGTCATAGTGATTTATCCAAGTAGAATCAATATGATATAACTTTGGAAACATAAGAGTGTTCATCACTCATGAGATAACTATCTTTTGTGGGTCCGAAAGCATGTCAATGGGAAGGAATGATCAGAGACTCAGTATTTTAGCTCAAAAATGAAAGTGCTTAGAATTGAATGAAACTATAATAACTGGATAGAGCTCATCACCAGGATTCCAACGCAACTCATTTCATCAAAATCTGAGTTCGTGTGATTGAGTTATGGTCTATTGTTTGTTTTCCCAAACAAGTAAAAATTGTGCAGAACAGTGCCAGACTGATGACTTGGTAGTCCAGTCAGCACCTCAGGAATCTTTAGGGAATATTCTCCATTTTTTCAGCGAGTGACCCTATGACAAGTGTCATCTCCAGATTCACCAATGTTTCTTTGGGAAGTTGAAGTTTTCTTCTATTTCCTAAGTTTGGAATTATCTTATTGGTGGAATTTATAGGCCAATGGGGAAGGGCCATGTGGCGCAGCAGAGGGCCAAAGAAATCCGACAGATAATCTTCAATTGGAAGGCACATACATTACATATTTCAAGGTAAAACGTTGGTACATATTTTATTAAAGGTTGGGATTAATGGACGAAACCATAGTCGAATGATAATACAACATATAGCTGTGACATATTTCATTAACCCAAAGTATTAAACCTTGGTCCAAAGCATTGGCGAGTTCAACAAAATGATTTGTGATAAGGTGGGTCCTACCAATCACATCGGGGATTTAGGAGTAGACGTGAATGCATTATCGGGTTATGGATAGGTGATTTCGCAATAGCGATAATTGACGTGGCGGTAAGGTTATCGGATGTGGAGCTACGATGTGATGCAAAGTTGCGATGCGATATATCGCATCAGGGTATCGTAATCACAAGACAGAGCAGGAAACATAGAATGATTTATAGTGGGGCTGCGATCTGTGATAAGTGTCTATGATGCGATCTGCGGAGATTTAAATGCATTTAAACCGAGTTTTAATATGTAATACGTGGGTTATGGTTATGTTAATACGAGTTTAACGATAAGTGCGGGTTAGCGTTAAATGTGCTTAACCCCACTTATCACCCCCTTAATTTAATATTAAACTCATGCTTATCCCTAATTAAGAAAGCTTATCTGGTAGAAGACTTGGCAGAGCCCGCCAAATTCGGAGGGAACTCCAGTTTTAGTGGAGTTAGCTGGACATTTTCCAGAATTAGTGGAGAAATTGCAGGGAAATTGGTTTTTTCCATAACTGGGGAAATTTTCAACCAAATTGGGTGCAAGGATAGTCATTCTTAGTATATTTTGATGTTTTGGAGCCATTGGAACAGTTTTCATAGGCAGAAGGCTTCATCTACATAGGTTTTTGTTGCCGCGAAGATTTTTGAAGCCTAGGGCCACCAGGGGGAAGGCCATGTCCAAAGCATCTAGTAACCAAATTGAGTAAAAAAATAGTTGTTTCTGATAGATTTCGATGTTTTAAACTCAATGGAATAGGTTCCAAAAGAATTTGATGCATGTAAATAGAATTTTGAGCAAATTTTAGCTAATACAGAGGCCCAAGCTATGAAGCTGGACCAAGGAGATATAGCCCAGGAGGGGTGAAATCCTTCATCAAAACTCTGTTTTATTGTATCAGGTTATGTGTTTTGCTATCATTTATGTCGTTTTTTTTCAAAACTTTAAATTCATGCTTTATGCTTTCAAAAACCCTCATAAAATTCATATTTAATTCCTCTTTTGACACACATAAGCAACAAGGGAACATGCACATCAAGCATAAGATCAGTGAAAATTTTTTATATCTGAAAATGAAATTAGCACATCAATAACTAACATTCAATTTCAGATCATTCAAGATAAATCATGCAACACACGAAAGCATAGAAAAATACAAGGCCATATTTGTGGCCAAGCTGGGGTACTCTCAAGTTGATGGAATTTACTATGAGTAGACCTTTTATCTTGTAGAAAAGTACTCATCCATTAGATAAATTATTGCTCTAGCTGCACAGATGTGGTGGAAGATCCACTAGATGGATGTGAAAACAACATTCCTCAATGGAGTTATTGTGGAGGAGGTGTATATTGAACAACCAGAAGGCTTTAAGACTTTTGATCGGGAGTCTCATGTGTGCAGAGTCAATCGAGTGTTGTATGGTCTCAATCAAGCACCCCATGATTCGTACACCAAGATCATTAGTTATCCCACTGGTTTGGGCTTCACCAAAAGTGAAGCGAATGTAAACCTATATGATATTTTGGTAGAAGGTAAATTTTTTATTATTGTCTGATGTGTTGATGACTTTATTTTAACTAGTGATGAACAACTAATCAGATCTTACAAGGAGGACCTTGCATGGGAGTTTTAAATGTAGGACATGGGACTCATGCACTAATTCCTCTGGTTGGAAGTATGGCAAGGTGATGGGGAAATATTTGTCTCTCAGGGAAAGTATGCCAATGAGATGCTTCAGAGGTTCCACATGGACAGTTGCAAACCCATGGAGACACCTGTAGTGACCAACTAGAGGAAAGAAGATGCCACTTCAGGTGAGGAAATGGATGCTACTATTTACCAACAGTTGGTGGGTTCACTAATGTATCTTGTGAACACACTGCCAAATATGTGCTATGCAATCAACCAGCTGAGCCAAGCCATGTTTCGAATGACCAAATTATTTTGGAGGGAATCTAAGCATGTTCTACGGTACCTCAGAGGCACTACCCAGTTTGGACTATGGAACATAGAGATAGGGGGGTGAATCTGCATGGCTTCATAGATGCAGATTGGGTAAGGAGTCTATTAGAGTGAAAGAGTACTATAGGTGGAAGTTCCAGTGTTGGGTTTGCAGTGGTTTCTTGGTATAGTAGGAAGAAAATATTTTTGGCAGTCAACTCGACAGAAGAAAAATACATGGATGTAAGTTAAGTAGCATGTGAGGTGATCTGGAAGAGAAAGATACTTGTTGAATTGTTTGGTCAAATGATGGATTCAACTGTGATCTACTGTGATAATCAGAGTTGCATCAAGCTCTCTAATAATCATGTTTTTCACGATCGATCCAAGCATATAGATATCCAGTATCACCATTTATGGGACTATGTGTAGAGGCAGATAATGTTGTTGCAGTACATTCTAACAAAGGAACAAGATGTTGACATTTTGAAAAAGGCCTTGTTAAGAGGGAAGTTTGAGTTCCATAGGTGTTGGATAGGGGTGGTTGATAATACTTTTTTTGCGGAGAGGGAGTGTTGAAAAATGCAGCAAGAATTTCTCAATTTGATTTTGCCTTGATTAAATTGATTAAATTTGAATTTCTACATCGGAAAATAACTTGGATGATGTTAACTTGTGTGACATGGCTTGTCTCGCCCAGTTTACTTAGTAAATTCGAATTGGAGGATTTAGAGTTCAGTTAAGCATGTGTGATTGATAATTTGTAGCAATCAAGGTCAATTATCTATTGTTGTTTTAGTTAAACTAGTTCCAACTGTTGAAGGAACTAATGGAGGGTCAATTTGTGTAGTGGGACTTCAGTGAAACTCTGTGACCATCCAGTTACCTGATCAATCAAACCAAAATAACTTATGCATGCAGAGAATTTAAGTTCCTCGAGCTAGGTGGAGATTCCAAGGCATTGAAACATTAGTTGTAGACTAGTCATGAGTGTACAGGTGTTGCATGAAATCAGATAATCAACCTAAGGAATTGCACAATTCAATTTGAGGAATTTCCTAAATAATAGGGGCCTAATTCCTCAAGGAAAAACGTAAGGAATTAGGAGCTCAAGCAAAGGAAAATTTTGACAAGTCTGGGTCGGAGGCCTTCAATGAGTAGAGAGATAGGTCGTGCACTTGCAGGGTGAGCTAAGTTGAGAAAATAAATTGTAATACATCTCTATTCATTTGACTAATGCAAGCAGGCATTGGGGATTTTAGCAGATTGAATTCCCCAGAGAAAAATACTTGTTGCATTTGTGTGGTTTTTTATTTCATGTCTGAGATTTTTGTTTTAAATTGTGAATTAATGTCTGTAGAGCAGTAGAGTAGGTTTTTGTCTTGATTTTGATTAAAAATTCAGGGGCAGTTGCAAATCCACACCATAATTTCTACAGGATTTACCACAAGAGTAAGGAATTTCTTATACACCAAGGCCTTACATTGGATCAGTCTTGTCCTTAATGGATTTGAATAGTTGTTTTAGGGTTGTAAAGGGTTTAAACATAGTTTAAATGTTCTTTTTGGAAATAACTTTAGAGATATGATTAGTGGTGCCTTGAATATAGAGAAGAGATACTAGGGATTGGGGAGGAAAGGGGTTGGAAAGAACATATTTATTGTTAGTATGGGAGAAAAAACTTTTTTGATTTGCATTGATGAATATCCATTAGCTTCAACAAATTTCTTAAGGTGGGCTTTCTCTTAATAAAGGAATTGGGGCTCAGAAATACGAGATGCCTGAGTAACTAGTGTTTTGAGGATAACAAATTTCTGCATAAGATGATGATGGGATTGGGCATGAAGGTATATCTTTGTATGAGTCTTATTTCTATAAACTTGATGCATAAGGGTGCCACTAGGTTGATGGGAAAAATGAACATCAAGGAAGGGAAGGGAATTTTTCTCTTGGATTTCCATGGTAAATTGGATGTGAGGGGATGGGTTATTAAGATGGGTAAGGAAAGATTCTAGAGCAAGGTGGCCATGATGAAATATTACGAAGGTGTCGTCTACGGAAGGAAATGAAAATTTGGGTCTAAGGGGAGAGGACTTCAAGGTGGACTATTCAAATTGTTCCACAAAGAGGTTGGCCATCACTGGGGACAGAGAGGACCCCATGGAAGTTTCTTCAGTTTTTTCACAGCAAGCTCCTTTGAAAGAGAAAAGAGTGGAGGAAAGGCAAAGTTTTATGAAATTAATTGTTTCTTGATCCATGATATGATAAATAGTGCTAAGAGCCTGATGTACAAGATTTTTGGTAAATAAAGATACCACATAAAAACTAACCATTAGGTCACTATCATCAAGATGAAGAGCTTTAATTTTTTGGATGAAATGAACATAATCCTTAATAAAGAAATGGGTACAAACAACTATATGTTGGAGTTTTTTTGCAAGTAAATTAGAGATAATGTTGGTGGGGGCTCTAATAACACTTAATATGGGCCCTTTTGCGTATATTTGCCCATATATTTTAGGGGTCTAGGGATTGGGGGGGGTATGACATTTTGGATAGAAGGGTCAAAGAAGGATGCTTTGATGTTTTTAATAACCATGTAGGTGATATAGGTAATGGGGTATTTTGAGAGGGGTTTATTAGAGGATGATGAAATGAGGCTGATAAGTTTAGATTCATAGGTTATCATGTCCATGACAATGGAGAGATTACCTTCATCTACTTTTAGAACAATAATTTTAGGGTTGTTATTAATCATGTGAATGGATAGAAACTCATCGTTCGAGAGGTTAGAATTAGAAAGTTTAGAGCACTTAAGGATCCTAGCACACTCCTGCCTTAGCCACGAGGATTAACTCAAATGGTCGAGTCCCTATCGTTAAAGCACCTTTGTTATTTAGAGGTCATAGGTTCGATTCTCTTGCCACTCGCGGGGTCAAGATTTGTGGTTGAGATGATAGGAAATGATCCCTTTGGATGGATCTGTCGGGTACACATATTTCGTGGACACAATGGTCACCATTCTCTGAGATCTGTGAAACACAAAAAAAAACACACACACACACACTCCTACCTTATTTCTTCCACTTCATGGGAAGGTAGAAGATGAGAAATCGATACAATAATTTCTTTAGTAGGAGTGTGATGGGGGTTGATGAATAAATTAAAACCTTTTTAGTTTCCCCCTTCCTTCATAAATCTTCCAACCCCTTTCTCTCTTCTTTTTAAATTTCTCTTTTTATTCCACTTTCCATTCCCCTTCTTTATAATTTTCCCTTCCTTTCCTTCCATTATTCTCTTTTATTTGCTTTCTAGTTTTGTTTCTTTTCTATCCTAAATATTGTTGTACTTTTCAAACCTCCTTTAATATTTAGCTAATATCCCCCCTCCTTCTAATCTATTCTAATTTATTTTTCTTTTCATTTTAACCAATTTATAATTTAATTATTATTATTTACCTTCAATAATACCAGGAGCAAATTTTTCCTGTAATTCAAGAATATTATGTCCCCTTAATCTTGTCCTTTATTTATATATTTTTCTCAACACCGTTACATCATTATTTAAAAACCTTATTTTGTACCTTTGGAAGGGTAGAGTGTCTCCCCGAAACGTTGGACATTTCAACCTACTTACATAGTTTAGCTCTCAAAGTCTATCTACAATATGAACAACGTTGAAAATATGCATTCAAACATTCTCAATCTCTATGGAGAGGTTGTTCTTAAGGAGACCAACATATTCAAAATGCTAAGGATTAAAATTTCTAAGAGAATGGTTGACCTTGCCTTTCTAAAATGTTATTGTGAGTCTTACATTCTTTCCTCTTTAACTAAGCTACGTCATCACCATCCTCAAAGGAAGGATCTTGCTCATATCTTATCCAAAACTACTCACACAATCCTTTGAGCTGAAATCCATTTTACTAGGTTAGTTATTTCTCATTTATCTTTTAAATGTTTTCAACTTCATTTAAAACTTAGCTCAATTTTCAACTTTGATTTATGGTCCATCCTTGATAATGCATCCCAATACGTTTTTGAATTTTCCTTTGCTTGGAAAATTAGAAAATGTAGCAATATTTAGTCCAAGGTTTCCATTAATAATAATATGTCCTTGTTTTATCATTTCTCACTAAGATCACAACCCCTCCCCAATCCTTCAATGTGGACTTTGTTGTCCATTTAGTCCCTAGGTTCCTCTCTTCCTTTTGATATCTCATATCCTGCCCATCAATCATGTCAAGATTATCCCAATTCCAATATTTTCCCTTTTACCTCTCAGCGAATTATCAAGCCAAATATTAATCGATCTCTTCCCTGACCTACTAATTAATTTATTCCTTGTCATATTGATTCTATCATTAATACCGACTCTTCCCCCTTGAATCATAACCTTACCAATATTGATAATAATCTAGAGCTTTGAATTTTAGTAATAATAATAATAATAATATTGGACCTTCAAATTCCAATGATAATATTGAATGTCTAGTTAATAATAAAAATCATTTACCATTTATCTCTCCATTTAGTCCAAATTCATCTAGTCTCCTTTCCACTGAGGATTCATAGCCCAATCCTCCTCCAACCCTCTCTCATTAAACTCCTCCCACCATCACAAATCTCTCATATACCTCCCTTGACCCTTCTACCATCCACATTTTGGAAAAAGGTTTTAATTTTTCAATCGCCTCCCATCATATTCCTACTAAAGAAATTATGTGCTCTATTGAATTAGTTGCTCATATTCTCTCTTCCCATGAAGATAAAGAAATACGGCCAGGGTGCATTAAGATCCTTAAGCACACTAAACCACCTATGCTTAAACTCTTGAAGAATGCATTTATAGTCATTCATCAAATTAATGACAACCCCAGAATTGTTCTTCTAAGAGCAGATAAAGGTAATGCCTCCATTGTCATGGACATGATAGCCTATGAATCTAAACGTGTTAGTCTCCTTTCACCATCCTCTTATAAAACCCTCTCCAAAACCTCATTCCCTTTATCACCTCCATGGATACTAAAACCATTAAATCCTACTCCATTGACCATTCTTTCCAAAAACGTCTTGTCCCCTAATATCCCTAAACCCCCATAATATATGGGAAACCTAAAATACACAATAAGGATATCCCTCTCTGACCCATCATATTATTGGATCCCCCACCCACACTCTTGCTAAGTTCCTTTCCAACAAACTCCAACGCTTTGTTGGTTGCACACCTTCCTTTATTAAGGATTATGCCTATTTCATCCCAAAAAACTAAACCTCTTTGTCTTGATGATAATGACCTAATGGTTAGTTTTGATGTGGTATATTTATTTACCAAAATTCATATCCCTAAGGCTCTTAACATTTTTTTTTAAATCTTGTGGATCAAGAAACCCTTGACCTCATCAACCTTTTCCTTTCTTCCACTTTTCTCTCTTTCAAAGGAGTATGCTATGAACAAAATGAAGGAACTACCATGGGGTCCTCTCTTTTCCTAGTGGTGTCCAACCTCTTTATGGTTTGATGGTGAGGACCAAGTTGTACTATAAATGAAATGTTTTAGTTTCTCAATTTTCTTTTAAACTATTATAATTTGTCAAAGGCATGAAATCTAACTTAATCTCTTGCCATGTTTATTATCATGTATACATGAGGCCAGTCCACATTTTTCTCTGTTTCTGTTTAAAAAGTGAGAAATATATATCATTTTGTATACAAGGTACTCAACAGTCATCAATGACTTACATTAAAACCTTAGGTCATATATTATCTATTGTTGGACTTGTCATATCAGTTTGCTTTTATTTTTAAAGCCCAACCTTGAATAATCCATTTCAAAATTGAAAATATTGTATTTGTTCCTTACTACGATGAAACATCTAAGAGTATCTGTAATGATTTCTCTATCCCATTGTCATGGAGAAGTTTGAATTTTTATGTAGGCACAAACATGACCTTGGTTACAAAATACCCATCGAGCAGTTTGTAGAAGACAATAAAGATTAGAAATGGTATGTTCTCTAGAAACTCAAGTCTCCAATGAAGCTAGAAAGTCTGACATGTTGATACTGAGAAATAGGCTCCTTAACTAAGACAATCTATAGAGGAGGTGGTCATGGCAAAGGGCAAGCATGACTTTGCTTTCCATAGAAATGTGGGAAGTGTAAACCATCTCTTTCTCACAATATACCTCACAAGGGAAGTTTTTTTTAGTTCAAAACATCATATAAGGTAAGGGAATTCAAGATGGATCCATTGTTGCAGAGGTTACACAATCTTGGTTAGATGTTGAAAAGTTGAGGAAGGAACACCACTCCTTGCCATTGTTTGTTATCTAGCCCATACAGGTGGGGTAAGATATGATTCTCTTTTTCAGGACAATGTATTCACATCTATTATGGAATTTTATGCAAGCAGTTGAATGTATTCACACCTATTATGGAACTTTAAGCAAGCACTTGATAAAATGAAACATAAAACTCATTTTGAGCTGGAGTGTCCCTCAATGATGTTGGGAGTATTTGTGCAAGTGTTGTTTTATACATATAAGATGCATACTACTTTCCTTTAAAATATGATCTAGGTGAGGGATCTATTGCAACTAAACTAAGGGTAGTTTACCTTTTCATGCTCCTAGCCTTTTTGGAGATGGGTGTTTAAGATCTACATTTTATAGTGATTCAAAATTAGTTATTTCATGGTTGGAAAAATCCATGGATCATAGGATCTGGAACTTCATGTAGTGGTCACAAGGACTATAGAATTGATGCCATCCTTTCAACATTTCTCTTTCTTATAAACATTGAGGGAGAACAATAAAGAGGTTGACTATTAATCCAAATTGGATCGTGGTAGACCAGATGGATTTGTCTGAAATGAATCCATGGAAACATTGACATTTTTTTATTAAGTCATGAAATAACCTCACAAAGGTCTTATAAGTATTTTATTGAAGTTCTCTTATAGAAGTCCATGTTAAAGTATTAAAGGTCTTGTAATTAAGCCCCAAAACCTCGATAAAGGGATGGTGGTAACATCTTGAATAAAAGTCTCAATGAAAATATCCTTATATAGGAGACTTGGGACCCAACATTCAGCTCAACCTAGGAATCACCTTGTTGTAAATGAACTTGATAATAAAGTTACAACTGAGTGACTAGATGAAGAATTACCTTGTGATTCTCAAAAGGGAAGAGATTTGAGTCAACTAGCTCAGGAAAATCAATCCAAATTGCAAGAGAGTGGTTCAACTTAGAAAACCATCTACTAAAAGAGAGAGGAAGGTGAAACAAATATCGAGACCGAACACATTTATATGTTAATATTAGTGACAATGAATAGTTAATATCATGTGACTTGGTAAGGTAAAGGGATTTTGGGTAGTTAAACCACCATAATCAGTTCATTTATGCCATGTATCAAGAGATGATACGAGAGCCTGAATATGCACATCTTCTTAATATAAGCCTCCCCTAGGCCAATCACAAATTTAATGTTCGTCTTCTTAATATATGCCTACCCTAGGCCAATCCCATATGTAATGTTCCACATATCAATATAGCTTATTTGTTTATTTGTTCTCCCTCATTTCATAGTGTGTGCTTGTGTTTTATATCTACCCTTATATTTGAACCTTTAAATTTCAACCATACCACACAACAAAATTTCTCACACTATAATATAGACTATAAATCCAAAATATATTACTGGAAGCAAATGTTCTTTGACTCAACATCACCAAAAAGGGTCAACAACATACAAAGGCTTCAAAAGAGGAACAAATATTTAACCGCAATTTCCCTAACTTACATCTTGAATTTTTATCCTCCAATACCAAAAAATACTATAATTGCAAAATTGTCATGATACAAACATACCATTTCTACTCCAAATTTCAACATCTAAACTCAAAACCTATAATTTGCACGTCTTTTTAATATAAAACTACCCTACAACAATCACACATGTAATGTTTTGTAGATTATTTCTTAATGTATGCTCATGTCCTTAGATCTTTAAATTTCAACCATACCCAACAATACGATTTCTCATACTATAATTTAGAATATAAATCCAAAATATATTACTTTGAACAAATTCTCTTAGACTGAACATTACCAAAAAAAAGTAGTAAAATAAAAATTAAAAAATAACTACAATTGTCTAAATATTTTTCTTAAAATTTTATAGATGCAAAACATTCCTATAAAACAAGAAATACTATATAAATACAAAATTATCATGTTACAAATATAATGCTAGAAATCAACTCTTCATTTTATACTCTCACAAATTAGTACTAAAAAAATACCATAGATAATTTTTGCTCAAACTTCAAATCTTTGAAACCTACAATTTACAATACAACACAGTCCTACACATAAACATTACAACACAATCTTAAAGCTCAAAACTAAAATATTTTGATAACCATAATCCAAATACCATTCAATCAAATTTTAATTGTCTTCTCAAATTAAAATTGTATTTATGCAAGTCAAAGTGATAGCCAAACCGACTTAATATATAAAAAGCACAACCAAAAAATAGTATACTCACTACTATATATAAGTATGCAACAAAATGATGTTTTATCAATTTTATGTGCTATCAAAAATCCAAATAATATACATGATGACTTTCCGTACCAAAATTTAAGAGGGAACCGATGTGAAGCCAAAAATGAAAAATCCAAGTAATATACATGATGACTCTCCGTACCAGAATTTAAGAGTTAACCGAGGTGAACCCAAAAATGTCGTTACGCCCTTTCTGCTCTCATCTATAAAACCAAACAACCGTTCATTCTCATGCGGGCGGGCGAGCGCAGAAGCATTTTCTCTGATACCCCCTTGACACATCTTGTTCTTAATGGACTCATACCTCCCCTTCATTGTCCTCAGCTAACAAGATGGCTCAATTGTCCTCAGGTAACAAGATGGCTCAGGGGAGTATCAAAGAAGATGTTTCTGAATGGATTCATACCTCTCCCCTTCATCCTCAGCTTTTCATACGGCTGGGGATTACCAGCCAATGAATCATTAATCTTTTCAAAAAGTTATGGCATGTTCTTTAGCTTCTCCGGACCCGGACAATGAATCATTGATCTTATCAAGGAACTGTGGCATGTTCTTGAGATAGTCAGACCCTCCTTCGCACAAACCAGGGTAGCTATATTGATACTCCAGACCCTCCTTCGCACAAACCAGGGTAGGGTTTGGAGTATCAATATGAAACCAGGGTAGCCATGCATGATGACGAATGTCTGTCCACATGCCCGCTGTCTTCTTCGACGATTTCTTTGCGAGTACTTCGCAGGAGTCACCATAGGAACGGCGGCAGGGGATTCTTGCTGCTGCTTCCGCGGGTAATTTTTCGTAGGGTTCGAAGCCGGGACTTCTTCTTCAGCGGGTTTCTTTCCGTTGGACGCCGACTTCTTCTTCGGCCGGGCTGCTATTCCGTAAAGTCATCATCTTTCTCTCTTTTTGCGGCTACGGCCTTCTTGGGCTTCGAACCATACGAAAAAGAAACCGCGGAAGTAACGAATTTCTCGTGAGATTATTATTAGTCTGTGTAGATATGTCTTCTATGAATGTCCAGCAGCAAGGAAATACTGTGTGTTGCTCTCGGGCGGCGCCTCCGATGCCGAGCCAGAGAGGCTGCAACTCCTCTGTCGCTACCGTTAATAACGACGCTTTCTTGGCTTTTCTTGGCATTTCGAGTATGGTTTGGCCTGAATCATCTGTGAAGACGAGTGTGAGGGAGTGCAATCTTTCTGTTTTTTATTTGTCTTCGGCAAGGGATGATTTAGTGCGTAGGATCGCCGACTCTGCTGCGGTGTTCGGTTACTTTGAGGTCATAAACCATGACGTTTCTCGCGATGTGGCGGAGAGGGCCGAGAAGGAATGCTTTGATTGTTCGAGCTGGCTGTAGAGAAAAAGGAAGTGTTGTCAAGGTAGAGAAAAGGAGGCGAACCAGATTGAAGACTTCGTCAGAAATATATGGCCTGAGGATGTGGCAACGTCAGGTAGGTTTACTTCGGCTTTTTAATGGTGTGCTTCGTTTTGTTTTTGGTTTTTTGTTTGTTTTAATTAAAATTTATGTGGTTAGTAAGAATTAAAGGAATATTCAACATAGTGAAGATAAGGAAGTTTCAGTTTTGTAATGGAAATTTAACTTGAATAGGGAGGTTGTCATTAAACTTTGCTCCTCTCAACTATTTAAGATGCATTCAATTTAAATAGGTCATACAGTCAATTAAAATTTTTAGGTTTAGGTTCTGTTTTGTTATTTTAATGTTGGTATAAATTTTGATATAGTTTACAGTAAAATTTTCATTGCATAGAGAAGGTTAGGGATTGTTGATGTGAAAAACCTATATCTATTCTGGTTTGATATAGACCTGGAGATTGAAAGGGTGTAGTGGCATCGATGATGAGGAAGCATGGGGATTCATGTTATTTGCTCTTATTTTTCCCCTGGTATTGAATGATGACCAGTGCAGTCTTTACATTAAAAATTAACACGATGATAAGTGAAGAGTTTACATTAAATATTAACACAGTGATATCATATTAACTCAATATTCATTCTTGTAAAATTTTGTAAATTTTTGTTCAAGTACGAAATAGTGTAATTTAATGGAAAAACCCTAATGCAGAACATTAAATTGCATATTAAATTCCTTTTCACATTAGGGTAGAGCATTTCTGAAGTTTTATTGTATTTTCAAAGATATTTATATTTAATGATATTCCATGTCCTCATTTCTAGAAACCTGCCTTTTAAATACATTAGGACAGATTTTGTCTTAAATCTTAAATTGCATATCAAATTCCCTTTCACATCATGCCTGAATTTGTATCGTATTTTCAAAGGTATTTATATTTATTGATATCTCATGTATTTTCAAAGGTATTTATATTTATTGATATCTCATGTTCTCATTTTTAGAAGTCTGCCTTTTAATACATTAGGACAGAGTTTGTCTGAAATCTTAAATTGCATATTGAATTCCTTTTCACATTATGCTAGAGCATTTTTAAAATTTTATTGTATTTTCAAAAGTATCTGTTTTTAGTTGCATTTCATGTTGTCATTTCTAGAACCCTGCCTTTTAAATACATTAGGACATAGTTTGTCTGAAGTCTTATTGTATTGCAATGATTTTTGCAAGTATTGATATATTGTGCTGAGAAAAATATATATATTCATTTGCTGAGCCTTTAATGCAAAATCTGTTCGAGCTTTTTATCCGGAAACAACGGATTCATTGAATGTAGTAAATAATGAGGTCTAACCTTTGGTACAAAATGTGCTACAGCTTTTAATCCAATCCGAGGTTCACAGAACACAGTTAATAACCAAAATTTTCACAACTCTCTCACGTGGGGTTTTATAAAGTTATTTTTATTTTGATTGCAGAATGTCTTGAAAATTTAATGGATAGAGCAAAATTGCTTCATTGTTATTTACTAAATTTTCAAAATATTTCAAAATCCACAATCAAATTAAATTCAGAGTTCAGATTTTTAATATATATTCGATATATTAAATATCGTTATTAACACAGATTGATTTAAACCTGGTATTAATATGTAAAGCTTAAATTACATATTAGCTTTATGTTTCAGATATTTAGTCAAGGCCAAATTCTAGTGGTTTTTGAAGTCTCACACAAATGTAAAACAAAATGTTTTGTGTGAAACAAACTGAATTTATTAGATGATAAGAAAGGCTCATGGCCAAATTTCAAGCATGGCTTTAAAAGTCACACACAAATGTAAACCAAACTGTAAACCAAACTGAAATGATTAGATGATAGGAAATGCTCATGGCAAATTGTAGGCCTGGCTTTAAACTGATGCAGGTTAGTTCATGCAATGTAAGTACTAAGTATCTAAACACGCACAGAGAATATGTTGGCTTAGAGACACCAATAAGTTTTGAATCTCAATTGAGGATAGCACAGACCCATTCACCAATGTGTTTTGGTTAACAAAAACCAGAGCAATTTGGTGACTATCTAGACAGACTGCCCTGTTTATGAGTTGCAAATCCTTGGTAGATTTATGCTCAATTGTAATATTGATAATCGTTCAATTTTCACCGGTTTTGAACTCTGTTATCCAGCTGTGCATTGGGATATCATTCGACCGCTATGGAGAAAACTGCAGGCGAGATCCTAGATCATTTACTAGAGGGGCTTGGTGACTGGGACCGATAAAGTTTCATGGCAGATGCTGTAGAGAATAATGTAGCTGTGATATAATCAGAAAGGGCCTGCAAAACCCCAATCAGCCGGTCTGATAGCATCGAAGTATACGTGAATCGCAGTTGGGTTCGAGTCTCCCCACAAGCTGGAACTCTCTTGGTTACCCTAGGCGACATAATGAAGGTAGTCAATAGTCCCTCAAAAAAATTCAATACTGATGGGTTTGGATACCATGTGTTATGAAATTGGAAAAAGAAATAGCAGAACGAGTAATATATTAGCCAGAGTTTTTTTTTTTTTTTTAATTATATTTGCAGGTTTGGAGTGATGGAGAGTACGAGAGTAGTGTAGGTAGTCCGACTGTGATTAGTGACCAGACTTGTACTTCCATGGCCCTAATCTACTCACCATCCACAGAGAGCATCATCTGCCGAATTCCAATGCCAGATGTATTGAATTCTGATAAGAGGCCTCGCTGTAGATGCGTCTCGGCTGCGAAAGAAAAGGCTTTTCTTTAATGATCCAGTGGAACGATACAGGATTTTATGTTTCAAGTTTGAGTGCCAAACGTAAGTTTGAAACACTTTGAATTCTGTTTGATTCGTTGTGTTCGTTTTCGGTGGTGTTTTTTAATTCAAATCTTGTAAAACCACATTCCAATGTTTAAAGAAATGCTCATAGTTGATTTCTGTGCCACAACCAATCCGATAAACATGTTTGGTCTCTTTGTAATAATTTCTAAAATTTTAAAATCTCAATCAACATTTTGTAATAATTTCTAAAATTTTAAAATCTCAAATCAACATTTTTCTCTGTGTCACAAATACAAATATAGTGTGGGTAAGAATAATACATTTAACAATTGGACAAGGTATTAAAGTTAAGGCTATATTCAAAACAATTTAGTTTAATAGTTAATTAGATTTATTTTAAGGATCTTAAAAACAATTTGATATTGATCGGTTAAAATATAGTTATAATTCATGAAATATTTTAATTTATGAAATAGGTATAAATTTATGTTGGTATTTCATTAGTAATTAAGTTGTTAATTCAGTTTTTTAAAATATATAATAGTTTGTATTTATGGAGATTGAAAATTAAGTTGAATTATATGAAATTATTTATAATAAAATTTTATTTGTAATTTTTATTTATAGATATTTGTGTTTTAGAAAATGTTTGTATAAAGTGACGAAGAATTGGGTAAAGTAAGTGAGGTGTACAATTATGACAAGAGAAGAGCAAAGCTAACAAGTATTCTTATTTGGATTATAAGACAAAGGAGGCAAAGATTACAGGACAAAGAGGCAAAGGGGCATAATCATTGTATATGTAATTATTAATCATTGTATATGTAATTATTAGTTTAATTTTAAGCTAAATATTTTTTATTTTTATTTTAGTATAACGTAAGAAGATTATATGTAAGAAATTATATTTTATTTTTTTGACATATAATTTTATTTTTTTATTTATGACATTTTATATGATTATGAAAATCTATTTACTTAAAGTGGTTTATGAGATTTTATATATGTTAAAATTAATCTGAGCTTTTTATTTTAATGACATCATTTTCTAAAACAAATTTATATAATTGCAAAAAAAAATTATTTGTATTTTATAATTATTATTTTTGTAAATTCATTCATATTAATTTAATATTTTTTAACAAAAAATTAACATAACCTTTTTATCTTAATGACATCATTTTCTAAAACAAATTTATATAATTGCAAAAACAATTATTTGTATTTTATAATTATTATTTTTGTAAATTCATTTTATATTAATTTAATATTTTGTAACAAAAAATTAACATAACCTTTTTATTTTAATGACATCATTTTCTAAAACAAATTTATATAATTGCAAAAAAAATTATTTGTATTTTATAATTATTATTTTTGTAAATTCATTCATATTAATTTAATATTTTGTAAAAAAAAATTAACATAACCTTAAAAAATGAAATTACTAGAGAACAAATTTGTTTGAGAGCTTAACCTTAAATTCATTCATATAAAGTGCTCTAAGGAAGAATAGGATAAAGTGAGTTAAGGTCTACAACTATTACAAGAGGTGTTTGGATTGCAAGGCAAAGGTGTTTTATATGATTATGAAAATGATTTATAATTGCAAAGAGAAACGTTTGTATTTTATTTCTTATTTTTGTAAATATATTCATATTAATTTAATATTTTGTTAAAAAAAAAGAGTAGAATAACTTTAAAAATGAAATTACAAGATAACAAATTCATTTGAGAGCTTAACATAATCAAATTAAAATGATAAAATGTTTTTTAAATGTATAAGTTGAGCATTATATTTTAAAATTATATATCAAAACAAAAATAAATAAATAAATAATTTTTTATAATTGAATCTATGATTTATATGTAATTTTATTAATAATAAATTCACATAATTTATTTTAAAATAACATGAAAAAGCAAAATAATTGAGATTTTTTTAATTATTATTTATGCAATGTGCATCACCATTACTTTTTCTTTTTCTTTTTCGAACAAATTCGGTTATGGTATATTTCTAAAAAGAGGGCGAGGAGAAGAACTTCCTCAATACAAAATTTTCCAAGTTTGATACAGAGAGAGATTGCTTGGGAGTCATTACATGAAATGTGCTGCTTGAAATACATTTTTCTTCCCTTCTTTTAGAGCTAGAAATTGTTACATTTGAACTATATTGTTTGACATATTGATCAAATAACAAAATGCATTTAACTTTCATAGTAATCTATATATGCTATTATAGAAAACATAGAGAATCAAAGATTTTGAAAAGTTATTTGTTCACGGTATTTTCACGTCTTCTATATTTGCTTCCCTCATCCTGCAAAGTGGAGCCTTGCATAGATTTTTGGTTGAGCACATCCTTAATGAATTTAAGTGATTGCAATGATTCTTTATTGTCGTCATTTTTTCATTACAAGTCTTCCATTGTGATCGAATATAAGCAATCTCTGCTTTAGATCTTTCCTTGTCTTGTTGGACTTGATTCTTGAGATTTTCAATCACGATTTGGTGAAATTTGCAAAAAGCGCAAGGGTGTGGCTTGTCTTCCAAGGGGTCCATTTGCTGCTCTATGATGTTGATGCTGCATGCAGTTGGTGTGCTCTTTGAAGTTGAGTGCGCTCTCTGATGTTGATTGTGCTCTCTGTTGTTGATGTTGCTTGTAGTGTCTTTTGAAATATTTGCTTCAAACCTCCTTCTCGAAATCTGATGAGAAGGATCTTTGATAATATTAGACTGCGTTTCTGCCTTATTGGGTGGGTAAAGCCAGCTCAAAGCACAAAGGATGGAGTGAGATGTGGAGGGTAGAATGCACTGAGAAGGTGATTTTTGAACGTGGAACGGGAAGAAAGCAATGAAATGGGAAAGTATAGAGATAAGGGGTGCATTGTGTGGGAACAGAGAAAGCCTACAGATTAGGTAGGAAAGGCAGGGAGCCAAAGAAGAAAAAGGCGCAGTGCTGCGAGAAAAGTTCTCAAACAGAGGCAAATGCGTATAGGATGTTGTTGGTTCATGACGAGGGGAGCGATTTTTATAATCTAGCAGAGGTGGAGAAGAGTGCAGAGCGATCACGGGAGGCATCACGATGTGGGATATGGAAGTACAGTTCACAGAGATTTGGGGAATAATGCAGAGATAGAGAATGATTTCCTTTTTGACCGAATGCTGGGTTATTGGATCAATAGTGATCTTGGTATAATTCTTGGATTTTTGAATTGAGATGATGGGATTGTCTTTTCACCATAGGAGAGAATGGAGGATTTAGGGATGGGGATTTGGATTAAGGTGTCACCAATTTAGGCATGTCCTATACTTCGTTGGACTCCTTCATTAGCTTTCTCATCTGCTTGCTTGTTATTCTTTCTCAGAACGTTATAGTATTCGATATTGCCAATGTAGTTTGCTATTTTTTGAGCTCTGTTCAGTATTTGATTAAGGCTTGCATTTTTTGGAAGATAATTAATTACCATTGCTTGGATAATGAGAGAGGAGTCTCCAAAAAATATAGCGTCTTTTATCTTTTTGTCCTTTAAGATTTTGAGGCCTAACAGGAGCCCGTAAGCCTTTGCTTTGTTATTTGTCATCTGACCTAGCCCCTAATTGTATAATATCTGAGTTGATATATTTTGAAGAATTATGATTCCTCCAAATCCTGCTTTTCCTGGGTTTTTCTTTGATGCCCCATCAAAGAAGAGACAGACTTTGTTAAAAGAGTTTACCCAGGATTGAAACTCCTCTTTAGTCTTTCTGATTTTCCATTTTTGATGCATCTTTATATTTTTTGTTTGAGGTACTTGATTGATCTTGTTAATTGTGAAGTTGATCTAGCTCCTTTCATCTTCTTGGAGATGGCTCATATTTATTTCTTGGAGTCCTTTGCCGAGAGGAACTCCACCATCATCCCCCATGCTTTTGATATTGTTGTGCTTACTGTTTGGACTTTATCTTTGAAGATCATCTTGTTTCTTGCTAGCCAAATTTGCTAGCAAATAAAAGAGGAAAGGTTTTTCCAAAGACGCTGCACTGTTGGTTTGTTTTTGAATGAATGAGGATAGTTGTTCTTCCACCTGCTGACAAACTGATTTAGGGAGATGTTTTAATTCATATTTACTTCTATGGGAGTCAACATAGCCTCCCAGCATCTTCTAGAGTAGGGGCATTCCAAGAATAAATGATGAATTGTTTCCTCAGCCTCCTTGCATAGGGGACATTGTGACAGACCACATATTTCTTTCTTCTTTAGATTCTCTACAGTTAAAGATTTGTTGTGAAGTAAAGTCCACAAGAAGATTTTTATTTTGGGAAGGGTTTCAACCTTCCATACTAATCTCTAGTATTGTCGTTCTTGTTGATTCTGATTCTCTTGAAGTTTTTGGTATCCAATCCTAACTGTGTAGTCTCCTCCTGTTGGCTCCCAAAAGTGGACATTCTTAGTGTTTTTGTCAGCCGAGGTTGCTCCTGCCAAGAGAGTAATCAAATGGTTCCATTGAGATGTTAGGTCACTTGGTAGGTTGGGTTTGCCCCATTGCTTCCATTCTCCTTCTGTCTCCCAGATGGAAATGTCTGCCAATTTATGAAGACCTTCCCTTATCATCTAGTTTTTTAATTCTTTTAAATCTGGGTTGTTGTTCAAGGGATGATGTCCTATTATGCTATCTTTCTAAATGTTTATTTGTTCCCCATTTCCAGGTCTCATTGTGATGTGTTCCTTGATTAGTTGGGATGCATTGGAGATTGCTTTCCAAATATGAGTACATGACATTATCGGAGGAGTCTTTTCCAAAATCAAGGTCCTTGATGCATTGAGGTATTTTGCCTCGAGCACTGCTTTCCACCATGATTTTTCTCCTATTAAGAGCCTCCAAGTTATTTTGCTTCCCAATGCTGTGTTCATTAGTCCTAGAAGTTTGATGGAGAGAGCCCCATTTTTGTAAGAGGTTGTCACTTGTTTCCAATTTATCAAACTGAATTTTTTCTTTTCTCTTTTCTCTCATTGCCAAAGAAAACTTTTGATTATTAGTTCTATTTGTTTGTGGGTACTTGCAGGAGTTGCAATGAGGGCAAATTGGTATAAAGGGAGAGCTGCCAAGATAGACTTAATGAGAGTGATTCTCCCAGCTTGATTTAACCAGAGCATACCCCATGCTTGAATTTTCACTTTCATTTTTTCTGCAAATTTACTCCATATTTCATTTTTCATATTTTTCTTACTTATGGGCAGCCCAAGGTATTGGAAATGATCCCAGTTGTTCTGGAAGGGGATATTCAGAATTTAGGACATTCTCTGTAAGGTTCTTATAGTAGTGTTCTAGCTGTATATACGGCTTTTGCCATTATTTATCATGCCTCCGGAGACATCCAAAAAGCTGTCCATAATAGTTTTGAACCTTCTTGCTACAATGCAAGAAGCTCCGCCCAAAAGAAGAGTATCGTCAGTGAACAGAGAATGATTTATTCTCTTAGTTCCACTGCTAGTGGAGAGACTGGTTAGGGTGGAGTTTCTTCTGCTATGTTCCAATTTTCAGCTGAGGGAATCTGCCATTATGATGTAGAGAAATGGAGACAATGGACAACCCTGCCTCAAACCCCTTGAGCTTTGGAAGAAATTACAGGGCCTGCCATTTACAAGGGGGGCTATCCAAGAGCCCAATGTACAAACTTGAATTAATTCAACAAAATCATCAGAAAAGCCAAAATTTTTTAAGACAGGTGCAAGAAAAGAGAGGTTGACTCTATCAAAGGCATTTGCCATATCCATTTTTAGGATGAACCCTTTTTCTTGATTGGTGAGGCTAGTATGGATGGCTTCTTGGACAAGGATGATATTGTCCACAATCTGTCGATTGGAGACAAATCTGCCTTGGTTTTCAGAGATTAAGGAAGGGAGAAGGGGTTTCAACCTACCGGCAATGATTTTGGAGATTATTTTATATGAGGCATTACAAGGAGAGATACGCCGAAATCGGTTAAGAGAGGATGGGTGAGGATCTTTGGGAATAAGGGCCAGAAGGTTGAGTTGGTGAATTCTTCGATTTTCTTTTTTCTCATTACATATCTTATCATTTTCAGCAGATCCTTTTTGATGAGATGCCCGTTAGTACGATAGAAGTCTATGGGAAATCCATTCAGACCCGAAGCCTTGTTCGACTGCAAGTCCCAAACAACTGCCTTTACTTCTTCTTTTGTTACTTCCTTAGTAAGGGAGATATTGGTGTCACTGTCAATAACTTTTGGGATGTGTTCCGGAAACTCTTCAGGATTTTCTTGACTGTTTGCAGCTGTTAAAAGGGTTTTGAAATGATTGAAGGCCTCATTTTTTATTTCTTCTTGCCCTTTTAATTCTAATCCATCTCCCCCTGTAATTTTTTTAATATTATTCTTTATCATCCTTGTTTTTGTTGAGTTATGGAAGAAGGAAGTGTTCTTGTCTCCAGCTTTCATCCAGAGCTATCTAGATTTTAGTCTCCAAGTTTCTTCTTCTTGTCTGTTGTTTATGTAGATTTTCCATTGCACTTTTTTTTCTTTTGCTTGCTTCTTAATGGTACTGTCACTGCTTTCAAGTTCCTCTTGGCTTTTTATCAGCGCATTTTTTAGATCCTCTTTCTCTTTGTGTGGCTCCTTATATTTGTTTTTTTCCCAATCTTTTAAGCTTGCTTTACCTCCATACCCTTTCCACCTCTTTTTTGGCTTCTTCATTGCTGCCCCATAACTGATTGTATCTAAAAGGGAGAGGTACATAGTTTTCAGCCATGCCAAGTTTTATTAGAACTGGTTTATGATCAGAAGCTGCTGAGGGGATGATTCTAGAGGTAGCTTTGTTGTAGTTGACTATCATCTTATCTCGGATGAGGATCCGGTCTAGTCTTTCTTTGTGTTTTCCTTTCCTATTCTTCTATTATTGCAAGTATATTTTCCATTTTTTGGGGGGATGTCAAGAAGGTTGCATTGTTCCATTATTTCTTCTAAGGTTTCTCTACTTGGATCTGGCATAAAATTCCCCCCTCTTTTTTCTTCAGCTTTGAGAATGAGATTTAAATCTCCACCAATAATGAGGTTATCTTCACGGTCTTCCATTGTGCTCTCTTTTAAGGTTTGCCAGTAGTTTTCCTTATCTTTGTAGTGATTAGGAGAGTATATGTTGTAGAAGCTGATTTTCTCACCATTTTCAACATTTTCCAAATTTATGTTTATCTAGTATTCTTTTTTTTGTAAAGTGATGCATTTTCCATTTTCCTTTTTTCCACGTAGTGCTTATCCCTCCTGAAGCTCCATTAGCAGATATTGTTTGTCCCTCATAGATTCAAGATTTTTCTATTATCGTGTCCATTTCTTGGCTGCTTAGTTTTGTCTCTTGAATTAAGAGGATGTCGGGTTTTTTAGTTTTGATCAGGTCTTTTAAAAAGTTGATTTTGGAGGGGTGACCCAACCCTCCACAATTTCAAGAGACAACTATCATTATTTATTGTTATGGGTGACTGTGGGGCCTTTCCCTTTATATGCTTGTTGCACTTTCTCCTTATTCTCTGGTCTTTATTCTAGAAAACTCTCTAATCCTTGTTGCGTTCCCAAAGAAATGTCTTTCACTGCTACTTCATCCCTTATTTCTTTATTTGATCTCCTTCCAACTTTCTTAGTATTTTCAGTGTTTTGAGGAGTTTCTTTAGTTTGGTTCCTTGTGAGGATTCGATCCAGGATTTGGGGGAGAGATTGATCCCCTGATGAGGGGATCCAGGGGAAGATGGGGAGGGAGAGGAGGGGGGGACGGGGTTAGTGGGAGAAGTAGAGATCAGGGCCTCGGATGTAATTAGGGCTTTTGAAAGGATGTCGAAGGGGTTTACCCCTAGGAGGGAGTTTGGGAGAGAGGTGGAAGGTTGAGATGTGGGGTTTGAGGATGGGGGAGGAGACCCAAGTGGAGGAGGGAGCTGAGGGGCATATTGGGGTTTTGAGGCCGTCTTTTTCTTTTTTACTTGTTCCCATTTTGGTTTTGGATTTTCTTCTGCAATTTTTTCAGGTTCTTCTCTTTTACTAGATCTATTGGCGAAATGACCGCATTCATGACATACCTTGCATTTGAAGGGGATTTGCTCGTAGTCCAGCTATTGTATATGGGTCTAGTTGTCAACCTTGATCTTGACAGCTTTCGGGAGACCCTTTCTTAGATACACCTCAACGCAGATCCTTGCACATGCCTGCATGTTGTCTTTGGGTTCACTTCTGTAGATGTATTTACCAACTCCATTTCCTATTGCGCGAACCAAATCGTCTCCCCAACAATGAAGAGGTAGATGCCCATACTGGAGGAATGACATTAGGAACATCCAGTTCTGGGTCAAAATCCGGAGTCCAACGATTATGATATAATCCCTTGGTGTCCATGAAGTAAGGACCACTTTGAAAGATGAGTTCCCATTCATTTTTGGTCTCGAAATGAAACGTGTAATGGCCCCAGTCATATAGTTAATTTATAAGTAACTATATAAAATTAAAAATAACAAAAAATATATTTTCAACTTTTATATATAAATATTTTTTCTTGAAAGTATGTTTGTCTAAGTAATTACTATGTTAATTTCAATTTGGTAAAACTCTCTTCTTATACATGCTTCTGACAAAAGAGACATTATATCAAAGATTGCAAACATTTTCGATGTTGGAATGTCCACTCTTGAAGAAGGGTTCTCCAATCTAGGTTTCAGATTGAACTCAAACAACTACCGTACTATGGACTGGTATTGGCTTATTGACAAATTTGAATGCATGTTATCTTTTTTTTGCCATGGAAAAATTCGTAATTTTATTATGAAAACAAAATTACATGTTACATGTGTTGGTAATTGTCAATCAAGACAATCAAGTATGACGCAAATAAAATAATTTACAAGGGGAGAAAATTAGGATTTTCACCCTTTTTTCTTTTCAACCTTATGCCAAGCACCTTGTGTTGGCGTGGTCAAGATAAGGACAAGATGGTTTCTTCCGAATGTGCTCCAATGTCCTTATCTGAGTCAGATGTGTCTGAAGTATGTTGTCTTTTATTCCCCCCGATGTCTGGTGCCCTAGGATCCATAACCGGCTGTGGCTTGGTGGTGATGTCAAAGGGATCTTGCATTTCTTGTTCTTGTGTGCTCATAAAGGTGTGTGCATGTTTACTCTTATGTGGGATGGGGTCTTCCTCTTCTTCATTTGTTTGTTGTTTTGGCTCTTTTGAAGGAAATTGCCATCCTTTGGCAGCTTTCCCTGTTTTCTTCTTTTCCTTGTTATCTCGTGTGGATTCCGGGCATGTGTTTTGTAGGTGACCCATGTTTCTGCATATTCGACATCTAAATGATGTGTTTTCATGGTCCAAGTGTTGTGTCCATCTTTATTGTTTATGATTCAGTTGAATGCACTCTGGTAGGCCTTTGCTTAGATCCACTTCCACACGGATTCGTGCAAAAGTGTAAATGCGCTCCTCCAAACGTTGGATATTTGTTTTAATATATCCGCCGAGGGTGTTCCCAATGTTCCCAAGAACATTTTCATTCCAAAAATGAAGCGGGAGGTTGTATAGTCGTACCCAAATTGACATTCTAATCACCTCCATAATGTTGGCGTCAAAATCAGGGAACCATGGTCTAATGAAGAGTACAGTGGATTCCCAGAACCATGGTCCATCCCTAAGTATGGTATCTCTGGCTTCAGATGATGTAAACTTGAAAATGAAGAAACCATTTGAACATAGATGGATTTCACAATCCATGGTCCAGTTGGTAAAGATCCAATGGAACAACTCCATTGGTTTGGGCCAGAAGCAATTGAATCTGCATATTATTGCTTGGGATTCAAAGGTGGTTCGATGCACATCTATTTCTGGAGTGTCTATATTTATTTCGGGCACACTGTTTTGTTGTTCCACAATGTATGGCTTGGGGGAGCTTTCTTCTGGGGCAGCAGTCGCTGTAGTTGCTTTATTCCCCCCCTGTAAAACATTTATGTATGTGGATCCTTTTGAGTTTTCTATTTTGGAAGTACTGGCTCCCAGAGTGGGTCCTTGTGCTTTGTTTTGGCCTAATTTCCCCCCCTCCGCAGTCTTAGGTTGAGGCAAATAGAGGATCCAGAAACGATAGTGTAATCTTTAAGAGTGCTGGAATTTGATAAAGCTTTCCCCCCAAAAATCAAAGACTGGAGGTGAAAGGGAAACCCTGCAACTGACTGGATTTTTTCCTTCATATAAAATATCGAGTCTCTGTCCTGTATCCAGATAATAAAACTATTGCCTACAAGAGGCTTTATGAAAATTTGGAATGGAGCAAAGCCTATGGTAACACTGCAGCTCCCTTTGGCCTTCGGTTCTACTGTCTTGGACGGTATACAGTCAGGTTCATACAACCGTATCCCTCAGAAAGGAGCAGTATGAGGGCAGCTACCATAGCAAGATGTTGCACGTTGATGGCCCAATGGTCTTGGCAAACACTGCCTCCAACAACAAGCCACCGACACAGATTTAGATCCAGAGAACCCAATAAAACTGCTATTACCGCGGGCTAGTGAGTATGTTTGGTGCTCCGTCTCACGAGTCCGTCGTGAGTGATGGATGTCAAACACATTGCAAGGCCAGTGGCCAGATGGGTCATAAGGAAATGAGATTGCAGCCTCCGAGCTAAAGGTTGCAGGCCGGTAGGTAACAAAACCCCAACTCGGCACCTGTGCAGTGCGATTCGGCGCCTTTGGTGCCCGTCCATGGTAGACCACCACCGCAAAAGCTAATAAACCAGTGCTATGCATCTTAGGGTTTCCGCAAACCTCCATTGCTTCTCTCATTCTCTCAATTATCCCAGCTAGACTTGCCTCTTCCTTTTGAATGCAGGTTATCTATCTGGGTTCAAAAATGGATTTCTGTGGGTGGTAGATTTATCCTTGTACAGTCAGTGCTACATAACATCTTAGTATATTGGATGCATTTATTCATGTTGCCTCACCAAATCATCCAGAAAATTAAAGCCATTATTTCAAACTTCATTTGGTTTGGGGCACAAGGGGGTGGGGTGGGCGATGGGAGGGGATTTCATTTGGCTCGACTAAAATACATTATGAAGATGAAGGATTATGGTGGATGGGGACTTAAATATATCAATATATTTGGGTTGGCTCTCTTGACCAAGAGTTTTTGAAGAGCTATTTCCAGAGTTGGTATCTAACAGACAATTATAAAAGAAAAATATATGAACAACATGCCTATCATGTATTCATATAAGTTTGGGTGAGTTCCAAAACATATTGGCTCAATCATTTGGAACAACTTTATGAAGTCAAAAGAATGGCTAATTGGGAATCTCCAATGGGAGATTGGGTCTTGCTCTAAGATTTTAGTGGGGATTGGCTCCATCCACGACATGCGAGGAGACCACACCTTGTCGGATGCAATTATCAAAATATTACATGATAAGGGAATTTTCTTCATATCCCATATTTGCGAAAAATATGACTTGTTGCAGTTATATCCGATTTGGAAAGATGTTGATGTTATGGGTTTGTTTGGTGAATATGTTGTGACTCGGGAATGATACATCTTGGACCTTCAAATGGCAGTGATCTCTCATGCATATGGGAATGATATACTTAGATGGAATGGTAGCCTTCGACAGGGTCAACTTGTGGTCTCGAACTATATAATCACATCACTCTCTCTCATTTGGTTCGAAAGGAACTCTACTGGTTTAGGTATGTATGGACTTGGTATATGCCATTAAAGATTAAAATTTTTTGATGGCTTGTTTGGAGAAACAAGATTCTCACTTGGGAAAAGAGAGGGTTTGAAAGTCCGGGGAGATGTTATCTATGTAAGGCAGCTTTTGAAAATGCTCTATATATTTTCTTCCAATGTCTTTTTGCTATTGCTTGTTGGATATGTGTTTTACAAAACTCAAATTTAAAAGCCACTAGTCTTTTATGAGAGCTTATGGCTTTGAATGTATGGATTTTAATCTTTTAAGCTCATATTTATTTCATTCTCATTCAAATTTCATGAATAATTCATTATAGTTTTTAGAAATTGTACCCAATGGTCTCAACCATTGAATCCCTAGAACAACATCTACACCTCCAATTGTAATGACATACATTGAACTTTCCAAATTATATTCTCCCATACTTCCTTTAATGTTGTTGCATTTTCCCACATAATCAATACTCCCTTCATTGGAAACTAAAATTTGAAAATTTGTCACTAGATATATAAAACAATTGAGAAACTCTACTAATATTTTATCAATGAAGGTATGGGAAGTATCGGAGTTGGTAAGAACTTGACCGTTGCTTCTTAATGTAACCAACAATATTCAAGGTTTGAGGTGCTAACAAACATGCTAATGCATGAGTAGATATCTCACACTTATCAAAATCAATGTTGTGCACACTATAATTATTTATTTCCCACTCTTTTAAGTTGAAAATTTGACGTATCCCAAAATATACCTGACATTAATATCCCTTCACTAGTACCAATAATCTTGGCGTGCATACATATTCCAAATTTAATTCATGCTTGATCCTTCATGGTAAAATAATACATCACCTTGAATGGTATCATTCACATGTGCAAAGCATAGGGCGCCATCATCCTACAAGAACTCATAAAATAATAAATATATAACCACATCCAAGGAGCATTATTCCCCATAGGAGAAAAAAATAAACGCACTTAACATGCTCACCCAAAATATATTATAATTTTTGAGCACACATTATCTCTCGTGATTAGTCATACATTCATATTCTTATGGTTTCTCTTTATATATCCATTCATTTCCCCTCCGCTTTGATATCCCATATGTTGGGAAATCCTTTCCACACAGTAATTCTCATTTGATAAAAAAAACAATTATGTGATTTCTTGTAATGATTTCACTAGTGCCAAATCAATTTTACCTTTGATATCGATGACTCAAATTCACCAAATATACATACACCTGGAACTCAACATTTATAGCATTTAGTCAAAACTTAAGCACTTAATAAGCATTTAGACATTCAGAAACAAATGCTTTGTCCTGCAATCAAACTGTGTATGACTTACCTCAATCAAATGTCAAATTCCACAGATCTTTAATCAACATTAAAATGTTACCTTGACCAATTTCCTTACAAATTGAATTTTGATTCCAACAACTCTGAAATTACAAAAACGTATGATCAATCATTGCAATTTCGCTTGGGAATTTCATACCATGAAGCATTGATTATAAATTTTGTGGGAAGAACAAATTAAAGCTACATGGGTTCTGGGTTCTTCACTTATCAATTTCCCATTATCAAACCATCTCACCACTGTTGAATTAGATCCTCCACATGTTGAAATCATCATACTCAATGATCTCAACCTGGAAACGCCATCTTCTTGGTAGAAACACATCACACTAATTTTTCAATTGCATAGACCCAATGTTTCCATTCAAAATTCAATCACAGCCAGTCATCAAAATCATTCATTTATAAACACAATTTAGGATTTTTCACATAGATACAATGCATATTTCCACATTTATTTAATTGATCATTCCATATCAATACAGAGAAAATATCCAAATAATTCCATCTCCAATGCTTAATAAAAACTTCATTAAAAAAATAGAAGCCTTACTATAGTTCCATTGGCCTAATCATACCAGATGGGTGTGCCTCCCTTGACCTTTCTCCTATATAAACACACTCACACTCTATATATTATTGAATCTTCATATTTTTACATAGCTAGAGGCTTGATTAATACATCAAACTTCATACAAATCCTTGAGAATAGGATCATATGAACTAAATTTAGCTCAAGATCATACTCTCGAGGTTTTCCAAACTAATTAAAAAAATTCTAATAGTAATTATTACTTGAAAAGTTTTTAAATAAATTCCTCCTAATCTACAATAACATAATGAGAAATTTGAGGAACCAACTCCTCAAGTAAAGTTTTAATAACATGCTCGGGTTATTCTGAATTTAACTGATGCGCCTACATCATACTCCCAAGGAACACAAATTGTTCATGGACTCATGTCCATGAGGCCTTCATTGAATAACTATTTTTTTGTAACAGTGCAACAATTACATGAGTGTTCTTTGTACAAACATCTCCTTGGGTACCACACATAATTTTGTTGTTGATCATCTCCCTAACTATGTTGTTGTTCTATGACTGCTTCATCTTCACAATGATTCCACTGTTGCGTTTCTTGCTTCTTACAATTTTGCAAGATAATCATCTTCATTTGTCTCCCACTTATCATGTTTCTACTCACCATTTCAAGTGGAATTATTCCAACTATAAGAACAATCGAAATAAGTGTATAGAACCAAACCAATATACCTTCACATTTACTCTTATCTTCATTTGCTTGTAAAAATTCACCTTGCACTTTTTGTCTCGTTTCAATATGTTGATTGTGCTTCATTCTCATGCTGTATGTAAATTCTTCAACCTTTGGCTTTACTACACCCTCCTTCATAACAATTTTAGGAAGATGTCTATCCTCACATTTTGCTTCAGCTGCATATACATAATCAATTTGGGAATTGAAAATAATTTCTACCTCTGGTTGTGATTCTTCATCACCCTTTACGAGCATTACATTTAAGTGTTGCTCTTCATATTTTCTCAGAAAAAGAAAAAGAAAAAAAGGATTGTGTCCTCCTTTATCTTCCTCTATCTTCATGACATCTTTGATGGTTTGTTCTTCAGCTATAACAAAACATACAATCACACACAAATCATAAGATTTAAAAAATAAGCATGGAAAATTTTAGGGGCTAATATTCGCAGGTGGGCTAATTTTCCATGCTTTTTCCAAAAAAAAGATTCGCCAATTCCCATTTTTAAAAAAATTGATTCGCCCAAATTTTATAATACAAAAATATTTTACCCTAAAAATAGCCAAAAATGTATATATACTAATATAAAATGATTACAAAACTAAATATTTTTACAAAAACAACAAATTTTTTTTTACAATTCACATATTGAGGACTACTAAGATTCGCCAAGTTTTTGAACTTTAATATAAACTTCCATCCTTAAATTTTCCCTGAAAATAAGACTCTTTAGCATCATTTGATGTCTCGAACATCAAGTCTCAATCAACATCATCACCATCCTCTCTAAGAATTCCTACTTGCTCAGGTTCACATATTTGAACTGCCTCCTCATACTCAGTTGCCTTGAGTTCTTCCTTCAACCTATGTCTCAGCTTTCACATAAGCTTCCATGTAAATAATTGCTCAATATGTCATTTTAATCTTTTCCTCATATTCCATCTGCTTCTCTAGTTCTCCTCATCTTGTTGTAGCAACTCCATAAGCACGGGCAAACACACCTTCATCTCAGTGAGTTCCTTCTAAAACTCTTCATCATTCATCTAGGCTAATGTTAATTGTTATGGCATTTGTGGCTTCCTTTTAAATTGTTCAAATGGTTATCCATAGTCATCTTCATCTTCTCCTCTTCCTCTGTGAGACTTCCATTGCCCATTATGACTAAAAATAACCTTTACAATAACATGTCACCTTCCTGCTACACACCTCACCAATATTCCCACTTGTACTTGGCATTTTAACATTCTTGGTTCCCTCCTCTAGAAACCCTTGAGCACTCCTTGCTTTTCTAGGTTTATGCAACCACACTTCCTCTTTCCACCGCAACTACACTAGTTGTAAGAATTATTGCCACAATTATCATATCATTTGTTGATACCTGTCATCTGCCACTTCCTTCACAAATTAATTGAAAAATAACAAAACCAAATTGCCTGCATGTTGTTGCAATTTTTCACTCCTACCGATTACTATTCTCAATTAACAACCTCATCCCAAAGAGTTTTCTAGCTATGATACCAAATGATGCAGCACAAAATATACCTGAAATTAATTACCCTTCATACCACTAATCTTGGCATACATTCACATTCCAAATTCAATTCATGCATGATATTTCATGGTAAAATAAAAACATCACCTTGAATGGTATTATTCACGTGTGCAAAGCAGAGAGCGCCATCAGCCTGCAAGAACTCAAAGCATAATAAATATATAACCACATCCAAGGAGCATTATTTAATATAGGAGAAAAAAAATAAGCACACTTATCATGTTCACCCAAAATATATTATTATTTTTTTAGCACTTATTACTCTCCTAATCACTTATATGTTCATCCTCTTATGGTTTTTCTTTATACCTCCATTCATTTCCCCTCCACATTGATATTCCATACGCTGGGTGATCCTTTCCACATAATAATTCTCATTTGATTATAAAAAGAATTGTGTGATTTCTTGTAATGATTTCACTAGTGCCAAATCAATTTTACCTTTGATATCGACTCCTTGAATTCACCAAATACACATACACCTCAAACTCAACACTTCCATCATTTAGTCACACCTGAAGCACTTAATAAGCATCCGAACATTAAAAAACAAGTGCTATGCCACGTAATCAAACTGTCTATGACTTACCTCATAGTCAAATGTCAAATTCCACAGATATTTAATCAACATTAAAATGTTACACTGACCAATTTCCTTATAATTCGAATTTTGATTCTAGCAGCTCCAAAATTACATAAGCATACGATCAATCACTGCAATTTCACTTGGAAATTTCATACCTTGAAGCATCGACTATAAATTTCATGGACAGAACAAATTAAACTACATTGATTCTAGGTTCTTCACTGATCAATTTCCCATTATCAAACCATTTTACGATTCTTGAATTAGATCCTCCACATGGAGAAGTAATAATGCCCAATGATCTCAACTTGGAAACACCATCTTCTTCGTAGAGACTCATCACATGAATTTTGCAATTGCATAGACCCATTATTTCCATTCGAAATTCAATCACAATGATTCATCAAAATCATTCATTTGTAAACACAATTTATAAATTGACACATAGATCCCAACACATATTTCCACATTTATTTAATTGATCATTCACAGATCAATACAGAGAAAATACCCAACTAATTCTAACTTCAATGTTGAATAAAAACTTCATTAAAGAAATACAAGCCTTACTATAGTTCCATCAGCCTGATCATACTAGATGGGCGTCTCTTTCCTGGCCCTTCTCCTATTTAACCACACTCACATTCTATTTCCTATTGAATCTCCATCTTTTTACATAGCTTGAGGCTTGATTAATACAACAAACTTCATTTAGATCCTTCAGAATAGGATCAGATGAACTAAATTTAGCTGAAGAGCATATTTTTATGAATATAATTTATATAAAATTAATGTAAACAATCATAATTATAATCAATGATTAATTAACTAGTAATTAGTTAATGAAGAGGCATGTTCTAAGGACATGACCATTCAATGAAAGGGCATTTGCGTAGGTATATAAGAAGGCCCCCACTTGTAATCATATCATCTCATCAATTTGTTTATACACTATTCAATATACATGTCTCTTATCCTCAATGGATGTCTTTGTCTTCCAAGTATTCTAAAGATTACTGCATAAGTACAAACTTTGTTCGATACATTGGTATCATAGTTTTTCGATCCTTTGCTTTCTCAACCACAACACAGAGCTAGTCTGATTTCGCCTTTGGCCACCAAATTTTTGTCAATTCAAGCCTTTCGCTACATAGTTGGAGGTTCTCCATTCTGCTAGATTCGTTGTCAGGCCTTTGGCCATTAAAAAAAAAAGAAAAAGAAAGAAGAAGATATCAGACTATATATATATATATATATATCCAGACTTCCTTCCTCGACGTCTCCTAATGTTTCTTGGAGACCACAACTCACATCCTATCACACAAGATACACCGACCAACCATCGACAACCACCACATTCGCCCGCGGCAACAAATAAATTTCAGTCCATCGGCCCATTAATGCGCCGAGGGAGGAAATCGCCACTGTCGAGGAAATCGCCATCGTTATCCGACGGTGGCGATTTCCTCCCTCGGCGCATTAATGGGCCGATGGACTGAAATTTAAGCATCGCCTTCGCCCGCCACCTTCCATTACGCGTATCGTTGTCCACTCTCTTCACGCCGCCGCCAGTCATTGTTCACTCTCTTCACACTGTTGTTGTTCCCATTCCGTTCACCGCAACTCTATCGTTGACAACCAAGCACTGCTCCTCGCTCTGTCACTCTTTCGAGAAGATTCAACGATCATACCAATCGCTTGAATAAACTTTGTCCATTGTATATTCCTGCTCCCTCGTGCCCTATTTTTCTTCTGTGTCAACCAATGTGAAGTCAACTGTCACCTCCTACGTCACCCCGTTCCCCTACTGCCGACGTCTTTTCGTTTTCAATTCCACTGGTTATTTATATAGTTCTAATATATTTGTAATATAGTTTTAATAAAGGGTTGCTCAAAGTTGCCAAAACCTATTTAGTAAAGGAAGAACTTTTAAGAAAAAAAAAATTTATCTTTTAGAAAAGGAAAGGGGATATATATATATATATATATATTCATAATTAAAGGGGATTCTATTTTAAAAGTATCAACATAAAGTAATGAATTCCTAAAATCTATTATTAAAAGTTAAATAGCTTATTATTAAACAAGGTTCAATAAAAAGTTAAAAGAAGAAAAAAAAGGAGTATAATTTGAAAATGAATGAAGGAATTATGGATTCCATAATCTAAATGTATGCTTTGTCAGACATAATTTGAGTATTCGTCAGTATTTAAAAATCACATAATATTTTGTATAGTATTTTGAAAATTGTTTCCTTTGGAAAAATATTATTTATAACTTCAGAAAAAAAAGAAAAAAAAAAGATGAGGAATAAAAAAAGAAATATAAAGATTTCGAAGATCAGTGTTACGAAGCATCAATGGATTTAAACGGAGAAATTTTGCATCTAAGGACCATATTAAAAAATTACTTACAAAGGTCCATGGGGTCTTGGATAGACGGTGATCAAGTGCTTTGTTAAGGCACTCCTTGATGCGAAGTCACCAGTTCAATTCCCCGCCTCGATCGGGGTGATATATTGGACATGATAAAGATGCAGTCCTGCTAAGCTTACAAAAAAATGAAGAAGATTATTTATGAAGATCAAGAAGACCAAGGCTACAAAGAAAACATGAAAATGAATGTCTTGAAAAAGAATTCAACAAGAATCTGTCAGAGAAGGAAGAAAAAAAATTGCGCTTTAAAGACTTGAACCAAAGGTTATTAGAAGAAATCAAAAGTTTAAAAGATAATGATACTAAGAGTAAAGTCAACAATTTAGAAAACGAAGAACTTTCACTTCTAAGGAATCATAATATAAATCTACTTACACAAATAAACAAGCTTAAGAATGATAAGAAGTCGCTACAAGACAAGTTAGAACAACTTATTCAAAAAGAAGCATCAAAGTCTTCAGAGGTAACAATCCAGCTTGAAGAAAAATGAACAAATATCGATCTAGTCAATATTACAACTCAAGAAGAGGATAAACTATTTGAAGTGAAGTCATACTCGGAAGTTGTAGTTCAAACAACAAAAAGTTCAAGTGAAGATCTCACAATTAATCAAGCGACTTATGTATCTGAAGGAAATCAGATACCTCCAATAAACCAAGAAGTCACCACAAACAAATTAAGGGGAGATCAAATCACAAGAACTTAATATAGACACCCAAACCATAAAAGCAAACATCTGAACTAGCCTGTAGATCCATATCATTCAGACCGAAAACAAATGACTTATGTTTCAAAAAATTTCGATGTCAACATAATTCAGTATTGTGTTACAAATCCATCTCAAGTTTCCAGTAACCACAAGATTCCATAAAAGATTGATTTAGGATTGTCAAATCCCTTCTGAGTGTGAATTTTTTTTTTTATCACTTAAAGGATCCTATCATCATGTATCAACGAATATGACAACTCGAAGAACTGCTAAAGATACAAATAAATCACAAGACAAATAAACATATGACGCACCTTGTCAACAATAAGCTTTGAGGACAAAGCTTTTTGAAGAGGAAGACAATGTTATGAACATAATTTATATAAAAATAATAAAATTAATGTAAACAATATTCATCATAATTAATGATTAATTAAATAGTAATTAGTTAATGAAGAGGCATGTTCTAAGGACACATCCATTCAATGAAAGGGCACCTACGTAGTTATATAAGCTTACCCCCATTTGTAATCATCATCATCTCATCAATTCTTTTATACACTTACACACGTTTCTTATCCTCAATGGATGTCTTTTTCTACTAAGTATTCTGAAGATTACTGCATAAGTACAAACTTTGTTCGTTACACAAACTCCCAAGTTTTTCCAAACTAATTAAAATATTGCTAGTAATAATTATTACTTGAAAAGTTTTAAATAAATTTCACCTAATCTACAACAACAGAATGAGTGATTTGAGGAACCAAGTTTTCTAGTAAAATTTTTATGACTTGCTCGAGTTATTCTAAAATTTAACCAATGCTCCTGCATCAAAATTTTCTCTTCATTTCTTTATGTGCATGCCTCCATTTCCTCTTCATCATTATTTTCCAAAGTGAAATTTTTTATTTCTTGACATTTATGCCCTTTTGACCTTTTGTTGTTACAACCAAAGCATAGTCCTTTTTCTATTCTTTCCTTCATTTTATTCTATGATATTTGAGTAGGCCGATAAAGGTTGTCTTATTAACTCCAAAACAATCTATGCTTCGTGTGTATGCTCCTATGGTAGAATTATGTGTAACATTATTATTGGCTTGAATAAGACGGAAAAATTGCATAACTTCCATAACATTTTCAATATGTTTTAGGAAAAACTCATGTTTAATGATGTATTCTAATCCACTCACGTAAGCTTCAGTAAATGTTCATGACTTATGTTATCCACCCTTGTGGACAAAGCCTAAAATTTTGAATTATAATCTTCAATATCACCAAATTGTTTGATTCTTGTCAATTGACTGAAGTAATATTGTTCCCAAGCTTTTCCTTATCATGCTTCTAAATCTCCTTTAAATAAAATTCATGTATAATTATAAGAATGGGTTTTCCTTTTAAATACCCATTAATCCCATTGATGTGGTTTTATCTCAAAGTTTAAAGTTGTCATGTGAATAATTTGCTTATCATTCATAATATTATATAATTCAAAATATTGCTCTATTTGGCGCACCCAAGTAAATACCTTTGTTCCATTAAACTTCGTCAATTCAACCTTGGAAAAGTTCGCTCCCTTAGGAAACCATAAGTTCCACCAGTGGAGTTAAATCCACTTGAAAATAATAATAATTGGCAAACTGTTCAACTAGAATACTACCTTTATTTTAATGAGTTCCTTCAGACACATTATCAATTTTAAGGAGCCTCCCATTTACATCTTCTATAATATTTTGTTCCATTCCAGCTATCCTTTGTTCCAATTGTTTGATATTCTTATACATTTCTTCCTTGTTTTCATTCATGTATTTTAACTGATTCTTGCATCTGTGAGAAATCAACATTTTATTTTTCAATGACAAATATCATTTATTCCATATAACAAATATACCTGTTTCGGGCCTTAAGGGACTAATAAGGCTCAAATCCATTACAAAAAATCTCGTCATATCCCTTGCGAGGATTGAACCTGGGTGAGGAGGATAACAATCATTCCCATAGAGAGATTTATGGAGCTTAACTATGTAATTAGGCTGAAACTTTTGATGTTTCAAGCAAACACTCACCCAACCTCAAAGAAAAAAAGAGATTTTTGAATAATGATGTGAGAGTGCTAAGGAAATATATAAAGAAGAGAGAAGATAAAGTCAAGAAAGAAAAAACCTTGAATTAAGGTCAAAATTAGCCATGGATGATTATGATAATAATAATATTTGGTCAAAATTAGTCGTTAGTATTATTAAAAAAATATGATTTTTTATAACATAATATAAAGAAGGTAAAGGGGTAGAGGGGGGAGTAAATAATAAAAAAATAAATCAATTAAATGGTTTAAATGAAAAGAAAATTAATAACAATAAAATGGATATATATATATATATATATGAAAAAGGTAAATAATAAAAATTAAATTATTAAATCGGTTTAAATGAAAATAAATTAATAATAATAATAATTAGAATAGACTAGATAGAGTGGGGATATTAACTAAAGTTCAAAAGAGGTTTGAAAAGTACAAAAAGGTTTGGGATAAAAAAGAAACAAAATTAGAAAGCAAATAAAGGAGAATAATAAAAAGAAAGGAAGATAAAATTATAAAGAAGGGTCATTGGACACGGGAATAAAGAGGGAAGTTTAAAATAAGAGAAAAAGGGGTGGGAAGATTTATGGAGGGGGGGAATGTATTACCAAATTAGTAAAAAGGTTGGCTTTCAGAATAAAGAACTCGTCATAGAGGATGTGATCTAAAATTGGAAATTAACAAAACTCCAATGATAAAAATCGATCGTCCTTTGACACTTTGCAAGTAAAAAAATGGGTCTTTAAAGGTAAAATATGGTTCGCAACCTCTTTAAGATGGTAATTTTTGTTTTCACATGAAACTAAAATATAAACAAATTCACATGCAACTCAAGATGATAAACATAAAGAGAAGAAACCAACAATTTGATAATGGAGTTCACCCCTCATGGGCTACATCTTTGATCCCTGCTCCAATGGCTAAGCCTGCTATATTGATTTCAACAGCAAATAAGTACATCACAAATTATTGACACGAGAAACATTCTCCTACAAAGAATAATTCTCCTAGAAATAATTCTCAATAAAAAATATGACTCCCTACAATAAGTAATAATGGCCAATAGAAAAGTAACGCTCACACAACAGGTCATTGTACTCCACCTGAAATCCAAGCACAAAAACATACAACAAATCCAAAATGAAGTGTTGAAAAGAGCTTATCTCATGAAAACGTATTGAGAAAACACTGAAAAGAGTTTCTCTCCTTAAGTAATGACTGCTTCAGATGAAACTAGAAGGCTGGAAAACCTCTAACTAGGCTCTCTCCATGCTAAAAAATGCCTTCATACTGCTTCAAAACTAACTCTGCCTCTAGCACTAAAAGACTTGATTATGTAAAAATTCCATCATAATGTGCTCAAATCAGAAAACTGAGGTTTCCATTGAGTTCAGGGCACTCAAAACCCCCATCTAGGCTCTTCTTGAGCTCAAAAAAGTTAAAAACTGAGCAAGATATGCTTCTCTAAGCCAAGCTCTGCTAGATATCCTGCAAATTTACAAACCCCTGCTAACTGCGTGACGATTTTTCCCATTACAAAGTCTGCCGAGCAACAATTTCGCCTGGGACTGGTGAGATTCCCGCCGCAAAAAGTGTAATTTGTTGTCTTTTTAATTTCACCAATAACCCTTGTTGACCGCACTTTGTCAACTACCCCATAGCAGTACACCCCCATTTTTTCAAATGGGATTCTTCATGTTCGACGTGGTTGCGCCATTCAGATTCCATCATTAGTCATCAGTGGACAGTTTTGAAAAATGATGTAAACCCATTCTGCATGTTATGATGTAAATGATCTAAATAAGACCGTCAATGTATGTAACAACCTAGGTAAGCCTAGTATGTTGTGATGATCTCTATCCTAGGAGGTTTTTTGTCTCACTGATTCACGAAAGTGATCGACAGAGTTTTTCCCTCCAGCCTCACCCCAAAGCTAGGTTGGATTTTGTCATCAACATACTAAGTGAGTCCTAGTGTTTCTATCGATTCCTTGTAAAAGTAGTTTCAACTACTTGGTCTACTAGATCATGTTTTGAGTCGCAGAATTGGGTGTTTATTTGAGGGTCTATACGAATGGGTATTCTCCCTTCATGTATGTAAATGTATTATCTCATATAAAAGAGGGTTGGAAAAATAATTATAATCCCCTCTTAGTCAATTAATTAAATTTTTTGGTCAATTAATTAATAAAATCCTAAACCAGAAATTTAATTAATTTAGGGTCCTAAATTAGGATTAAATCTTTAAAGGAAAAATTTGTGGGTCCTTGGAAAATGATTTTGACAGCCCCAGGCCAAGGGAATATTGAGAATTTTAAGAAATATTGGACCTTTGGGCTTTGGTGGTTAAGTCAAGGTCAAAATTTTGGGGTAATTAACTTAAAAATAATATTTTTGGGTTAATTAAAATTGAATTAAATAATAAATTCGTTTTTCCCCAAAATTTTAATTTCAACGCTCCGGATTAAAAGATAATTAAATCTTTTGGACGGTTGAGATTATTTTGATGAGGATCATCCAAACTAGCCGTTAGAGATCTTGTCCTATAAATTCAGAGGTCTTTGTCTTTCTTGGTCATCCGATCTGAGGATTGTGTACTTGCTCTTAGAAGCTCTTGTAAACTTTTGAGGAATAAAGCATAAAGACTTTGGGGTTACAAATCTAGATGTTCCTTCTCAGATCTATGTGGTGAATTGTCTCTAAACTCTGCTACTTTGTTTCTTGTATTTTATGGTTGATGGCCTTCATGGATTAATCTGCATACAGGTATCTTGTGCAGTTTCCTGAGTTTATAAAATAACATTATGATTTTTCTGCAAAGGTCTCATGTTGTTTTCTTAAATCTCTATCGATCTAAGATTCAGATCTAAGTGTGCAGGGCAATTTTTTTTTAAGATTGGGCGTCTGGGGAAGTCTTCGGTTGGACCAGCCGACTCTCAATAAACATAAATTTGATAAGCTCTTTATTTGTTAAATTCCAGGTCTATCTTACAATATTTGTGATTTTGCAAGGTTTCGAAGGCTTGTGCCTCTCATTTAAAAATTTTAATTTCTAAATCGTGCTAAAACGGATTCAGATCTGACCATGAGGGTTTTAAATTTGTAAACTAGTTTGTATATTTGTAAATTTTTCAAGACTGTAAGGGTTTAATCGTTTCTTGGTGTGTGTATCTTCAGATTTGGCTGGTTTCTCACAGGTTCAGGGTTCAAATCATAATTTTTTTTATAGATCTAAGACAGATCTAGCCTCCAAAGGCCAGATCTGCCTTCAATTTCCTACTGTGGGCAAATCTGGGCGTTATTGGTTCAGAGAATTTTGAAAATCTGAGTTTTGAAAATAAATTTTAAATTTTTGTTGGACGTACTGGGTTTATCCATTTGCAAACGCTGCCATCGATTTCCTTACGCTGCCCAACGTTCATTTTGCTGTCCCTTTGCATCCAATTTGCTTGCCATTCTCATTGTTGTTTCCCCTCTTGCCATCGATTTCCATTTGAGTTGCTTCCAGCTTCCTTCGTTCCAGCAATCGTCTATCTCTGCAAGACCTCCTTCGCTCCAATTGATCCGATCTGCGTTTTCCATCTCCCTCCATCGTCCAATCTGCAAATCTTTCCCATTGAATCCTTCACAATCGATTTCTTCATAGCCTCGACCTGCATTAAGACTTCGATCACTGATTTCTTTCTACCAGTCGTTTTCTCCTTAGCCCAGCACTCATCGAATCTCGCCGCCTTTCTTTCTCTGCACTCATTATCGATTTTATCAAACCTTGTCTCAGCTTCATCTACGCTCAGATTTCCTCTCTGCCTTTGTGCTGCTCCCTCAAATTCTCCTCGCCGTCCTCCATCCTTTCTGTCGTCCGACCTGCAGCTACAAACGCACATCATGAAAAATAAAAGCCAGAACACATGCGTTAATTTTTAGAGTATGGACTTATGTTTTTTTGTAGTGGTTATTTTAGCTTTGTGATAAATTGTATTCGATTTATGTTTTCATTTTTTTTTTAAATTCGATTTTTATGAGTTAGGCGTTTTTTTTTTTTTTTTTTTGACAAGTTTTTGGATTTTCTTTTGTTTTTTGTGTTTTAGATTTTATGGAATTTAGATTAGCGTTAGGTTTGATCATAGTTTTAAATTTTAGTTTTAATTTAGTTCTAATTTAATTTTGTTTTAGTTTTAGCATAAGTTAGATTTTAGATTTAGTTTAGGATTTTGTTAGGATTTAATTTTTTTTTAGTTTAGTTTAACCCAGTTTAATTTTTAGTTTTTTTAGTTTTAGATTTATTTTAATTTAGATTTAAAGTTAGCCTATTTCTCACTTAGTTTTAAATTAGCTAGATTTTAATTTTAGTTTTGTTTAGACTTAACTTTTGTTAGAATTTTTATTTAGATGTAGATTTTTAGTTTGTTTTAAAAAATAATAAAATTCTTAAAAAAAAAAAAATTCAAAATTTCAAAATTTTAAAAATCTGGAAAATACAAAAATATAAAAAATTTCAAATTTTTTATAGTCAAGTGTGCTAAATTTTTCTATCTAAGGTTTTGACTATAGAAACATTTTCTGGATCAAAATTAATTGAAGCATCATAAATCTGGAAATATTGCAAATCTCGGGCATTTTCATCTTGTGATAATATTGCTGTGGGTTTAAGATAATTTTAATGCATGGTTGTGATGTTTTTCAATTGAATATCATTGTGATCAATCGTGTTTTAATAAGCAACAATTAATCGTCATTTACTTGTTTATAATTGCAGAATGGGATCTTGTTTGACTCCATAAGGCACTGGTCTTAAACGTGAAATCTAATTTAGATCTGTGGAATCTCGTTCATTTCTATCAAGTATTTGATGTTTCAACTGTCTCCTGGATTCTTCATCCTCATTTCTAAAAGGGTCTACCTCCCTTAGCTTGCAAGGAGACAGCTTAAATAGAGAGATTGGGGATAAAGGTGACAACCCCCAATCTGAGCCGTTGTCGCGGTGCCTGGACAATCTGTGCGACAACATTTTTTGGCGCCGTTGCTGGGGATAGAGTTTTTTCTGTCCTTGGTCTTAACGACATTTTATAATCTTCAAATCTTCTTTCGCCATTCATTAGCCTGTTGCAAGGGATCACATTTATTTTCTCGGCGTTCTTTCAATCCTCTTCATCATCTAATCATTTCCACCTTTAGCACCTGGACATTTCGGTTGGTTTCTTGTTTGGGTGGCGACTCCATTTATTCATATTTTTATTCCCAAACAAGAATCCCCCCTTGATATCCATCTGCTATCTCTCGATTATCTCTTCTGTTTTAGAATTAGTTTCATGTTCAAGTGACGACTCCAATTCTTTTATTTCTTACAAGAGTTCTTGCTAAGAAGTTCGCTTCTTGAGGACCCTTTGACTATTCTTGAACACAGATCTATTTCTAAAATCCTAAAAAAGATATCATGGATGTTTTTGCCCCGTGTAATTTTGCTAATATTCAGGGTTATCCCCATGATGTCCCTCAAAATGGATAAATTACCTTCTTTTCAAGGAAATGAAGCAATTAGTGTCAAATCTCATTTGTTTGCTTTCACTAACTGGTGGAATAGATTTGCAGTTGCAAATAATAATTTCGAGGATGTAAAGATGAAAACTTTTGTTCTTACTTTTGGTGAGGATGTTGCTGAATGGTTTACGGAAAAACCTGATAATTCATTTGATACTTTTGAATCAATTGTAGCTGCCTTTAAGGAAAAATATGGTGATAAAAGGGAAGATAGGCATTTGGTAAGAGAGATCAGTACCATAAAAAAGAAAGAAAATGAAACGAATGAAGAATTTAACAGGAGATTTAATGGTATCCTTAGAGAAATATCTCAAACTCATAAACCTCCTGATGGATCTCTTCTGAATTTTTACATTGATGCTTTTGATTCTGATACTTCATATGAGTTAAGGCGGGCTAAAATTGCAAATTATAAGGCTTGTCAATCTTTAGCTGAGGAGATTGAAAAGGATAAGAAAGCATCTGGAATGTCCAAAACTCTAGATTTTGATAGGTATTTGATAGATACTCTAGAAGATGATGATGACCCTATGAAAAGGTTAATTCAAAAGCTTGAAAGCATGGAGCTTAATCATGCTAAGGAAATAAGTGTCTTACAGGCTAGGTTGGTCCAAATGGAAAGGGCTCAAACACATAATTCCCAACCTAGGAATCATAATACTAATAATCGAAATAATAATATTTGGCAGAGAAAGGGTCAGTCGAGTGAGCAGAGACCTCCCAATCCGCTTGAATCTACTAATCTGGTTGATGAAGTTCCTCCTTATTGTAGAGTTTGTGATGCTCTTCATGAAGAGGCTACTTGTCCCATTGTCAAAAGAATCATAGCTAGTAGAATGGCAGTGTCGAGCCATCAAATTAATGTTGTTGGTAAGGACTATCACATGCATATAGAAGATCATGAAAGTCAGGAACCAGCTCAGATGATTAAGGATGTGCAACCCAATCATACACAAATAATTCAAAACATGGAATCTAACCAAATCAGTCTTCAAAATAAGATAACTTCCATGGAAGAAAGTCATGTTAAGGAAATAAATGTCATGGAAAACAGGTTAAAGATAATGATTAATGAGATGTCCATTATACAGAATCATATGATTGCAATGGAAGCAAGACATACCCAGGAAATGACTGCCATGAAGGAAAATCACTTGTTGGAAATAAAAAATATGGAGGCAAATAAGACGAAATTAATAGTAAGGCATGCCAGGGAGATGAGTTCCATACAAAAGAAATTGGAAAAAATGGAAGAATTACAAAAATTTCAACCGAAATTTGATTATGAAGATTCATCAACAGATCATAAGACTTCTTGTCTACTAAAGCCATTCCCATCTCATCACACGGAGGATTTCACTATGGTTTCAAAGGATGTTGAGAAAGACCAAGCTTATGTGTCACCATTGACAGAGTATATCCAGAATAATATTGGTCACGCTCCAGGTTCTTCCGATATTTTGTACAAACATCTTCAAGATGAGGACAAGGAGTTTAAAGTGGTCTCATTGCTGACATCACAACCCACTCAGAATAAGAGAAAGAAGCAGAAAAAAAGAAGTAAGTGGTTTGATTCGTCTAATGGTCGAGAGTAGGTTGACATTTGGATAAGACAGAGTCCTACATTATGCAAGATCGGCCATGGCACATCTGAAAAGCAGTTTACAGACTTGCCTGAAAGCAGGCAAATGCTCATCATATACTATATTGAGCACATCTGATGCCACAGGGCATCCTTTATTCTGGATTCTCACATTCCTTCAATGAAGCAACGTGTCCCCAAGTAGAGCCAGATGTTGACTGCACTTTGTCAACTACCCCATAGCAGTACACCCCCATTTTTTCAAATGGGATTCTTCATGTTCGACGTGGTTGTGCCATTCAGATTCCATCATCAGTCATCAGTCGACAGTTTTGAAAAATGATGTAAACCCATTCTGCATGTTATGATGTAAATTATCTAAGTAAGACCGTCAATGTATGTAACAACCTAGGGAAGCCTAGTATGTTGTGATGATCTCTATCCTAGGAGGTTTTTTGTCTCACTGATTCACAAAAGTGATCGACAGAGTTTTTCCCTCAAGCCTCACCCCAAAGCTAGGGTGGATTTTGTCATCAGCATACTAAGTGAGTCCTAGTGTTTCTATCGAGTCCTTGTAAAAGTAGTTTCAACTACTTGGTCTACTAGATCATGTTTTGAGTCGCAGAATTGGGTGTTTATTTGAGGGTCTATACGAATGGGTATTCCCCCTTCATGTATGTAAATGTATTATCTCATATAAAAGAGGGTTGGAAAAATAATTATAATCCCCTCTTAGTCAATTAATTAAATTTTTTGGTCAATTAATTAATAAAATCCTAAACCAAAAATTTAATTAATTTAGGGTCCTAAATTAGGATTAAATCTTTAAAGGCAAAATTTGTGGGTCCTTGGAAAATGATTTTGACAGCCCCAGGCCAAGGGAATATTGAGAATTTTAAGAAATATTGGACCTTTGGGCTTTGTTGGTTAAGTCAAGGTCAAAATTTTGGGGTAATTAACTCAAAAATTATTTTTTTTGGGTTAATTAAAATTGAATTAAATAATAAATTCATTTTTTCCCCAAAATTTTAATTTCAACGCTCCGGATTAAAAGATAATTAAATCTTTTGGACGGTTGAGATTATTTTGACGAGGATCATCCAAACTAGCCGTTAGAGATCTTGTCCTATAAATTCAGAGGTCTTTGTCTTTCTTGGTCATCCGATCTGAGGATCGTGCACTTTCTCTTAGAAGCTCTTGTAAACTTTTGAGGAATAAAGCATAAAGACTTTGGGGTTACAAATCTGGATGTTCCTTCTCAGATCTATGTGGTGAATTGTCTCTAAACTCTGCTACTTTGTTTCTTGTATTTTATGGTTGATGGCCTTCATGGATTAATCTGCATACAGGTATCTTGTGCAGTTTCCTGGGTTTATAAAATAACATTCTGATTTTTCTGCAAAGGTCTCATGTTGTTTTCTTAAATCTCTATCGATCTAAGATTCAGATCTAAGTGTGCAGGGCAAATTTTTTTTAAGATTGGGCGTCTGGGGAAGTCTTCGGTTGGACCAACCGACTCTCAATAAACATAAATCTGATAAGCTCTTTATTTGTTAAATTCCATGTCTATCTTACAATATTTGTGATTTTGCAAGGTTTCGAAGGCTTGTGCCTCTCATTTAAAAATTTTAATTTCTAAATCGTGCTAAAACGGATTCAGATCTGACCATGAGGGTTTTAAATTTGTAAACTAGTTTGTATATTTGTAAATTTTTCAAGACTGTAAGGGTTTAATCGTTTCTTGGTGTGTGTATTTTCAGATCTGGCTGGTTTCTCGCAGGTTCAGGGTTCAAATCAGAATTTTTTTTTTTAGATCTAAGGGAGATCTAGCCTCCAAAGGCCAGATCTGCCTTCAATTTCCTAATGTGGGAAAATCTGGGCGTTATTGGTTCAGAGAATTTTGAAAATCTGAGTTTTGAAAATAAATTTTAAATTTTTGTTGGACGTACTGGGTTTATCCATTTGCAAACGCTGCCATCGATTTCCTTAAGTTGCCTAGCGTTCATTCTGCTGTCCCTTTGCGTCCAATTTGATTGCCATTCTCATTGCTGTTTCCCCTCTTGCCATCGATTTCCATTTGAGTTGCTTCTAGCTTCCTTCGTTCCAGCAATCGTCTATCTCTGCAAGACCTCCTTCGCTCCAATTGATCCGATCTGCATTTTCTATCTCCCTCCATCATCCAATCTGCGAATCTTTCCCATCGAATCCTTCACAATTGATTTCTTCATAGCCTCGACCTGCATTAAGACTTCGATCACTGATTTCTTTCTACCAGCTGTTTTCTCCTTAGCCCAACACTCATCGAATCCCGCCGTCTTTCTTTCTCTGCCCTCATTTTCGATTTTATCAAACCTTGTCTCAGCTTCATCTACGCTCAGATTTCCTCTCTGCCTTTGTGCTGCTCCCTCAAATTCTCCTCGTCGTCCTCCATCCTTTCTGCCGTCCGACCTGCAGCTACAAACGCACATCGTGAAAAATAAAAGCCAGAACACATTCGTTAATTTTTAGAGTATGGACTTATGTTTTTTTTGTAGTGGTTAGTTTAGCTTTGTGATAAATTGTATTCGATTTATGTTTTCATTTTTTTTTTAAATTCGATTTTTATGAGTTAGGCGTTTTTTTTTTTAAATTTCGATTTGACAAGTTTTTGGATTTTCTTTTGTTTTTTGTGTTTTAGATTTTATGCAATTTAGATTAGCGTTAGGTTTGATCATAGTTTTAAATTTTAGTTTTAATTTAGTTTTAATTTAATTTTGTTTTACTTTTAGCATAAGTTAGATTTTAGATTTAGTTTAGGATTTTGTTAGGATTTAATTTTTTTATTTATTTTAGTTTAACCAAATTTAATTTTTAGTTTTAGATTTATTTTAATTTAAAGTTACCCTAATTCTAACTTAGTTTTAAATTAGCTAGATTTTAATTTTAGTTTTGTTTAGACTTAAATTTTGTTAGAACTTTTATTTAGATTTATTTTAAAAAATAATAAAATTCTAAAAAAAAAAAAATTCTAAATTCTAAAATTTTAAAAATCTGGAAAATACAAAATTATAAAAAATTTCAATTTTTTTATAGTCAAGTGTGCTAAATTTTTCTATCTAAGGTTTTGACTATAGAAACATTTTCTGGATCAAAATTAATTGAAGCATCATAAATCTGGAAATATTGCAAATCTCGGGCATTTTCATCTTGTGATAATATTGATGTGGGTTTAAGATATTTTAATGAAGGGTTGTGGTGTTTTTCAATTATATATCATTGTGATCAATCGTGTTTTAATAAGCAGCAGTTAAACGTCACTTACTTTTTTATAATCACATAATGGGATTTTGTTTGACTCCATAAGGCACTGGTCTTAAACGTGAAATCTAATTTAGATATGTGGAATCTCGTTCATTTTATCAAGTATTTGATGTCTTAGTTGTGTCTCCTGGATTCTTCATCCTCATTTCTAATAGGGTCTACCTCCCTTAGCTTGCAAGGAGACAGCTTAAATAGAGAGATTGGGGATAAAGGTGACAGCCCCCGATCTGAGCCGTTGTCGCGGTGCCTTGACAATCTGTGCGACAACAACCCTTATTCGCCATATTAGGGTCACGCGGAGGCGCATGGGGTTGTGGGACGTGGCCAACCGCTTGCCCCTATCGGATAAGATCCTTGATACTCTCAGCATGGTCACATTGTGTCAATAGGACCAGGGGTTGGGTCCAACTTGCCACCCACATCGACTTCGCACCACATATGGTCACGTAACATTCATGAGAAACAGGGGTTAGGGCTTATTCGCCCGCGCCCTCTGACATAGCCTCCTACACCCGGTGGTATGGGTGTCAACGTGGCTGGGGGCCAGGGTCAAGTTCCCAGCCCCACTCCTTTCCTCCTTGCGCCATGGACATACAATGGTAACATGACCAGGGTTCAGGGCCTCCGCCCGACCCCTCCTCCTAAACGCATAAATCACATGACTTCAAATATAAATGCTTCCCTATATGGGTTAAGAACTTGTGTGATGGTGTGATGGTTGGGTGTTGTACTGTGTTTCGAAAATTCATGGGGTTGAACCTTGCTGAGGCCTTCGAGCCTCTATAAAAATTGTGGCCAATTATAGAGGGCCATGTGGCACCCTCTAATTGAGCCATGTGGCAGCCTCTTATTGGGCCACCTCAAAACCAAAACACCAATCAAAACGCGCCAAACGAACATGTTCGAAGCTGCCATGTGTCGAGACCAGATTGGTTTGTACTAACATCATACCCTGCACAATCAGTTAGTGACATCAGCGGTACAAACTGCCTAACCAACATACCAATCAACCTTGTTGTTGACTTTTCAATTGTTGGTCAAAAACTTCAGAATGCCATAACTTCTTCATACTATGTTGGATTGAGGTGATTCAAGCATCGCTGGAATCAGGACGACGAACAATACAACATGACACTAGTTTCAGGGGATTCTGAGCACTTTCATATTTGAGCCTACTTTTGATCTCTAGATCATGCCTCCCCACTAGGAACTTTTGGACCTCCGATATTCTATCTTCAATCAATAAATAAGTGAGGAAAAATATCATTAAATTTCCTAATATCAATCCTTCTTGTTTAGTTTGAATTGGTGCCTTAGAGATCCAATCAAGGTACTCCACCTTGCCTTTGCGTGAAATCCTTATCTTCCTGTCAAGAATTGTGGCTTGTTGCAATTCTCTTAAACATGCAGGAACAAAAACTACCATGGATGAAATCTAAACATTCTCTCCAAAATCATGTTTCTTTGGCTCAAAAATACTGCACCTTGAATTCTCTCTTTGTGAAAGACAAAACTTGATCTTCCACCTGGAAATCAGAAGTAACTCAATGCACGCCATGCAATGTTTTACACGTTGCTTTGATGTCCCCAACCTACACTTGTAAGTTTTAATGTATTGACTGCATTTTTTCAATGACATGCTTTACTTTGTTCGCATTTATATGGTCATATGTTGCACAATCTTTACCAAATATCAAATTCAAAAACATGCTTCACATCGAAACACTTGTATAAGTGAGTGCTTGACACATTTGTAGATTTATTGGATGATATGTGACTACTCATCCCAAAAGTCCCCAAACAAATGGACTCATCGCCAATCCAAAATAACATAACATGCTAAGGAAAACGCCCTTGTTGCAGATAAGTGATTCTATATGAATTCTCTTTTACAAAGTACCCAAATGGGGATACACAACAAGTATTTGTAATTCTACCAAGCAAGAAAATTGTACAAAATATTCTACCCATTATTTTCCTAACCAGGATTATGGGTTATCTTTCTGCACCTGCTCTGCTTCGAAGGCTGCTTTAGGAACTACACCCGTTTCCACTTTGCAACCTGTCACTTTCCTTGCAATGGTTCGCATGACCTATTTGTCCTTCTTAGGACGAAGTTCCGGATGGAGTTTCCAACACTTTTCAATATGGTTCCTATTCATACTACAATGGGTACAAAAATGCTCACGCTTGACCATCGGCAAGTAAGTCTTCATACTTGAGAGAGGTTCCTCATTCCTTGTCCCAAGGATTTCATCCATTTTCTTTACCATCACCTTTCGTTACTCAAACTCAGCCACACAATGGTAAAACACATCAAAAAATATACAAGGCAACATTTCCCATAAATAATCAAAATCACCAACAATTATTAAATCCCCATGACACCTATACTTGTCCTTTAGTTTTTGACATTGAAGAGAAGAACTGGAATTGGCATGTCCCTTGGAACACTCATCTTTCTTCATAGTCAATTTTCCATTATCACTACCATTATAGTGTGACCTATCATCACTTGATGATTTCTTTGCCTCAACAATTTTAGATCACTCTCCAATTTCTCCATGACCATAAGCCAATCCTTCATATCATGGTCGTTCCTTCACCTTGATAGGATTAATGATACCTTGGCCATTGAATATGAGGCCTCTTCCATCATAACCCATCAGATTTAAAAGCTTCATACCAATACCTTTGGTATGCTTTTCAAAAGCTACAAAAGATGTGTTATCAACAATAGCTAAAGGAGTAGAACTAGAAACTAATTATCTCCTTTGGATTATCACTCATCTTTTATGCTTCAAATGATGATGACAAAGTGGACGATGACTCTAGCAAACCACTTTTACCAACATGCAAATAGGGATAATTTTTCAAATGTTGACAAAACTCACAAGCATCATTCTAAACATAAGGTCCATATCCTGTGTACGAACCATGTCCGAAAATTAGTTTCATCTTTGAGGGATTATTTGCTGCTTCTCGGATGGAACTCTCACCAATTGTTTCCTACACTACATGCTGCAACTTTAGCCGCATTTTTGTTTTCTCCTCTTTGCAATTTCATTTAATATCCTTAGCTCGACATTCTCCATTCGAAGAGATAGATTAATCTCCTCCAACTCTTGGAGTTTTTCAGTTCCTTGCCCATACTTGCAACTTGGTCAAAACCCTCTCTAATACCAAGTGATCTGAAATTGGAAATTAACAAAACTCCAATGATAAAACCGATCATCCTTTGACACTTTGCAAGTAAACAAAATGGGTCTTTAAAGGTAAAATATGTTTCAAAATCTCTTCAAGATGGTGAGTTTGTTTTTCACATGAACTTAAAAGATAAACAAATTCACATGCAACTCAAGATGATAAACATGAAGAGAAAAAATTGATAGTTTGATAACGAAGTTCACCCATCCTTGGCTACATCTTCGGGCCTTGGCCCAATGATTAGGCCTACTATATTGAATTCAACAAGAAATGAGTACTTGACAAATTGTTGACACAATAGTGGCTTATTTCTCCTACAAATAAACATTCTCCTATAAATAATTCTCACTAAAAAATATGACTCCCTAAAGTAAGTCATGATGGCCAACATAAAAGGGACACTCACACAACAGGTCCTTGTACTCCACCTGAAATCCAAGCACAAAAGCATATAAAAAATCCATAATGAAGTGTTAAACACAGTTTCTCTCATGAACACATATTGACAAAAGACTAAAAAGAGCTGCTCTACTGAAGTAACACTTGCTGCGAATGAAACTAGAAGGTTGGAAAACCTCTAACTAGGCACTCTCCATGCTAGAAAATGCCTTCATACTACTTCAAAACCGACTTTTCCTCTAGCACTTAAAGACTTGATTCTGCAAAAACTCCATCAAAAAGTGCTCAAATTAGAAAATTGAGGCTTCCATTGAGTTCAGTACACTCAAAAACCCACATATAGGCTCTTCTTGAGCTCAAAAAGGTTAAAAATTGAGCAATATATGCTTCTCTGAGCCAAGCTCTGTGAACTGTCCTGCAAATTAGCAAAAACCTAATAATTGCGTGAAAAATTCGCCCTTTACACATTCCATTGAGCAACAATTTCACCTGAGGTCGACAAGATCCTCGCCACAAAAAGTGCAATTTGTTGCCTCTTTAATTTCGCCAATAACCCCTATGCGCCAAACCAGGGTCACGTGGAGGCGCCATGGTCGGGGCCAACCGCCCACCCTCGCCAGATAAGCTCCCCGCTGCTGTCGGCATGGTCACATTGTGTCAATAGGGCTGGGGGTCGAGGGCTGGGGGTCGGGACCAACTTCCTGCCCCCCGTTGGCTTCGCACCACCTATGGTCACGTAACAATCACAAGAATCGGGGGTCGGGGCTTATATGCATGTGCCCACCGACATAGCCTCCTTCACCTGGTCATATGGGTATCAACGTGGTTGGGGGCCAGGGCTAAGTGCTCAGCCCCTCTCCCTTCCACTTTACGCCTTCGACATATGATAGTAACATGACCAGGGACCAGGGCCTCCGCTGGACCCCTCTTCCCAAATGCATAAACCATATGACTTCAAATATAAACGCCACCCTATATGGGTTAAGAACTTGTGATGTGATTGTTGGGCATTGGACTGTGTTGCGACAGGTCAAGGGGTCGAACCCTGCCAAGGCCTTTGGGCCTCTATAAAAAATTTGGCCAAATACAAAGGGCCTCGTGTCACCCTTCGATTGAGCCACGTGGGATCTTCTTATTGGGCCACCTTAAAACCAAAAAACCGATCAAAACACGCCAATTTCACATGTTCAAACCTACCTCGTGTTGAGAATGGATTGGTCCATACTAACACCATACCCTTCATAGTCATTTGATGATGTTAGTTGTACATAATTCCTAGTCAATAGCCCAATCAACCCTGTTGTTGACTTTTTAGTTGTTGGTAAAAACTTTAGAACTCCATAACTTCTTCATACGACGTCAGATTAAGGCGATTCAAGCATCGTTGGAATCAGAACGACGAACACTATGACTCTACGCCAGTTTTAAGAGATTCTGAGCAGTTTCATATTTGAGCCTACTTTTGATCTCTAGATTGGGATGAAAAATGAAACAAAGGAATAAATAAAATAAAATAAAAAATTGAGGAAATACAACGAGACATCCCAGGGAAAGAGAGAAAGAGATACAAGAAGAAAAATATATTAAAGAGGGAAGTGATATATTGAAAGGTTACCAAAGAAAAGGAGGGAAATTAAATAGATTGATTTGAATAGAGGAAATGAGTCACATGAGGGAGGAGGAGAAGGGGAATGTAGTAAACAATGGAAAGGAGGATGAGACAAAACAGGAGGATGAAGAGGATAAGGAGAAGGGAAGGGAGAGGAGAGGGATCAAGAAGATAAACCTAAGAATGAAGCTGATGAATGACATGTTTCCACCATTGGCTTAACTTGTACCCGTCTTCCCTATTAAACTTGTTCAAGTGCTTTTCAATTTCAATAGCTTCCTGAATCATACGAGAATGTTAATAGGCATGAAGGGAAATTTTTTTGGCTTGGTTAAAGCAAATTAGGTGTTTATATTTATGAGAGTGGTCAACAATCACTAATTTAGAGTTACAATTATGATGAGTATCAACATTGTGTTTTTTGAGACAGGCTTTTAAGGAATGACTTGTCTTCCCAATCAAGTATTTACCACAAGAGCAAGGAATTTGATATACACTAGGGACTTATATTGGTTTATTCTTGTCCTTAATGGATTTGAGTATTTGTTTTAAGGTTGTAAAGGGTTTAAACACGGTTCTAGCGTTCCTTTTGGAAATAAATTTAGATATATGATTAGTGGTGCCTTGAATATAGAGAAGAGAGACTAAGGCTTGGGGAGGAAAGGGGTTGGAAAAATCATATTTATGGTTAGCCCGAGAGTAAATAACATTTTGAATTTGGGTTGATGAATATCCATTAGCTTCAAATAATTTCTTAAGGTGGGATTTCTCTTAATAAAGGAATTGGGGCATGGAGATACGAGATGCCTGAGTAGCCAATGTTTTGAGGACAATAGCTTTATGCGTAGGGTGATGGTGGGACTAGGTATCAAGGTATACATATATGAGTCTTATTTCTATGAAATTGATCTATAAGGGTGCCATTAGGTTGATGGGAAATAAATACATAGATGAAGTGAAGGGAATTTTTCTCTTGGATTTCCATGGTAAATTGGATGTGAGGGGATTGGCTATTGAGATGGATAAGGAAAGTGTCCAAAGAAAGGTGGCCATGAGGCCATTTTACGAAGGTTTTGTATATGAAATGAAATGAAAATGTGGGTTTAAGGGAAGAGTAATTCAAGGTGTCATTTTCAAATTTTTCTGTAAAGAGGTTGGCCACCGCTGGGGATAAAGAGGACCCCATGGAATTTTCTTCAGTTTGTTCATAGAAACCTCCTTTGAAAGAGTAAAAAGTGGCGCAAAGGAAAATTTTGATGAGGTTAAGAGTTTCTTGATCCACAATATTAGAAATAGTGGTAAGAGCCTTAGGGACAGTAATTTTTGTAAATAAAGATACCACATCAAAACTAACCATTAGGTTATTATCATAGAGATGAAGAGCTTTGGTTTTTTTGATGATATCAACATAATCCTTAAGAAAGGAAGGGGTGAAACCAACTATGTGTTGGATTTTATTAGCAAGGAACTTAAATATAGTGTGGGTGGGTTCTCCAATAACATTTACTATGGGTCGACGCAAGATATTCTTTTTGTGTATTTTAGGTTTCCCATATATTCTAGGGATCTAGGGATTGTGGGGTATATGATATTTTTGGATAAAAGGTTCAATGGAGGAGTCTTTAATGGTTTTATTAACCATGGAGTTGATAGAGTTAATGGGGTATTTTGAGAGGGGTTTATTAGAGGATGATGAAAAGAGGCTAAGAATTTTAGATTCATAGGTTGTCGTTTCCATCAGTGTTGCGAACATTGGCATCGGGATAAAATCGGGAAAATATCGGTAAAAATCGGCAAACATCGGAAAAATTAAGATACCATCAAAATATTGGTAAAAATCGGCAAACATCGGCCAGGCCAAAAAATCGTGATTTTGAGATAAAATCGGGATGTTATCGAGATGTTTGCAACATTGGTTTCCATGACAATGGAGACATTACCTTCATTTTCTTATAGAACAACAATATTGAGGTTGTCTCAAATCCTGTGAATCTCTAGAAACTCATCCTTAGGGAGGATAAGCTTAGGAATTTTAGAGCCCTTAAGGATACTAACACACTCTTGCCTTAGCCGCAAGGGTTAGCACTATTGGTCGAGTCCTCGTCATTAAAGCACATTTTCTATTCAGAGGTCATGGGTTCAATTCTATCGACACTCTCGAGGTCAATATTTGTGGTTGAGAAATAAGAAGTGATCCCTTTGGGTGGATATTCTTGGTATAAATATTTTTTGGATGTAGTGGTCACCAATATCTTAGATCTGTGAAACACATAGGAAAAAAACACACTCTTATCTTATTTCTTCCACTTCATGGGAAGGGAGAAGATGATAAATCGATTCAATAGAGCATATAATATCTTATGAGCCCTGGTATTGCACAAAGAGTGTTGCAACTCCCAAGGAATTATCAACTCAAATTATCAACCCGGGGTTCGTACAAACTTAGAGTGACAATACTATATGCATAGTAGGTTATGTTCTACTCATGTCACCGTCAATCATGAAATGAAATCAAGGTGTTGAGAGACCATTCCTCCAACCAACTTTAGTGAAAATTTCTTATGAAATCATAATTGAACCTGATTCTAACTATAAAAGTGAAAATTGCATTCATTCAAACGTAAATGCTAACTTACATCGCATGAAAGAGAAATGGCTAGTCTACTTGCAGAAATAAGTCATGTTACTCTACTTTGCACATGTAATCAAATCAGTAACCTATTTGTATGCATCATTGATCTACTCTACATTTTCTTGAAAATAAGGAATCTAATTTTTAACATGCTTATGAATAAAAACAAAAATTATAAATATGTGTTGTTGTCTGATGGTTGCAGTGAGGAAAGGGGGAAGTTGAGAACCTTCCTTAATCATCAAATCACAAGTTGGGGGGAATTATTCAACCTAACTAGGCTATGTTCAAAGTGGGGAGCGAAACTGGTTGAAAATAACATTGTTATAGGGATGCTACAAGAGGTGCTACATGATGCCCTATATTGCTACATGAGGCCCTGTTTTGCTATAGGAGGGGGTCCGAGAGCGTTTTAAGGATGGAAATTGTGTCTTAGGGATGGAGGAAGGTGTATGTAGGTAGAAGGTGATGAGTGAAGGTTGTGGGAGCCCTTTGGCCAAGCCTAGTGCCCCTTAGAGGCCTATCTTGCACCCAAGTTGATTCCCACCCACGACGTCCTTTATTTTCCTTGACCAAGTGACTTTGAAGACAAAGGTTGGAAGTAACGTGAGGTGCCTTAGATAAGGAGAAGGATTTATTTCCAAGGCATTCCTTAGCCTTTATGTAGAGTGATACTCTCTGATTTGTAGACTGTGAGGTAAGGCATGCCACCTTCTTTGTAAAGCTTGTAAACTCTATGTTCCTAACATCCTAAAAGTGTCCTCAAAATGCAGAATGGATTTCTCTAGGTTTTCTATGTACTTAGGTGCTAAATCAAAATTAGGGGAGATGGGATTATGATTGTTAATGACAACTACAGGGCTTACCAATTCTGCTCTAATGTATAAGGGCCCCTTTTCTTCCTTTTGCATCACCTTATTTACTTCTTCAACCCTTGTCTCCTCATGTGTCAACCAAAATGATAATGCTATGAGTTGCATGTCTCCCAATATTGAATTGGAGTCCCAAAAATTTGATATGTTAGGATCAAATTATGCATATAAAACTCAGCTAGTTTTTCCCTATCCTCCATACTTGTCTTTTTGCAAAACTCAATAAATTTCCCATACTCTTGGAAAGGAAAATACCCATATTGTGATATTGTCTTTATCTAGAATTGAAACCAATGCTCTTTGAGAAAATAGCATAAGATTTGGATGGTTTCTTGCATTGTATGGCTTCCATAGATAGAATTTCCATAGTAGTAAGTTGTGTTTCCTTTTCTTGTAGCTTCTCTTTTAGCCCTGTGTTCTCTTCCTGTAGTTTCTCCCTCATGGTCAACTCCTTTAGTTTTAGGTCACTTAAGTCCTTGCCCATTTCATTGACCTTTTCTTCCATGAGGACCACATCTTCTACATTTTTGGATTTGGTAATTTGCATCCATCTATGTGTTCTTCCTCTTTCCTTCTCTAACTCAAAGAAGAGTTGGATAAAAAACTTCTTGGGTATGATATTATATCCCTCAAAAAATTTGTAGTAGGATTCTAGATTGGGATGTGGAATAGGCTCCTGTAGCTCTTGGAGGCCTGTTTTATCCTTTTTTGAGGTGATTGCTCCTTCCTGTAGCTTCTCAAGTTGCTCCTGTAGCATCCTCCGTTTCTCCTATAGCCACTATTTTTTATCCTCTAGCTCTTCTTTTTCTTCTTATCCAATGGTATTTTGTGTCTCGAGTCTCTTAAAGGTGACTGCCCTAGCGGTGGGCCTCCCCATTGGTATCACATGTAGCTTGGTTTTTTCCTTAGGAGGTAACATCCTCAATATTTCCTTCAATAGGTCCCACTTTTTCTTTCTTGCTTGGTGACTCATCAATAGTGATAGGGGTTTTTGAAGGAGGTTTTGGTTTCCCTTGCCTAATCTTGGTGCTCTTCCTTGTTTTGAAGTGCAGGGGACCTTGCCTTGGCTGCCTTCTTTTAGGCTTAACAAGTGTGCTCAATTTGGCCAATGTGGCGACCACTTCTTGCTTGTTGTTCCCTGGAGAGAGAATTGTTTGATGTCCTCCTTTTTTGTCTCTTAGGGCTTAGAAGTCTCCTCGGGGTTCTCTTTTTATTGTACTTATTTCTCTCCTTCTTATTCCTTAATTTTTGCTTTTTCTTCCTCTGTTTTTGCTGCCTCTTCTTCCTTTGTTTTTTCTACCCTACCTCCAGTGCTAGAGGTTGGTGTTTCTCCAGGTGTGATGACTTGGGGTTCAATGAATATTTTCATGTCCATGTCTACAAAATCAGTCCATAGCATAGGTTTCCTTAAGTGACTTAAATCATCCATCACAATTAACTTAATGAGGCCATGGCAGGAAATGTGTTGATGTTTCCCTTCCCTCACCTTCTAGCTCATTTCAATGACATATTGTAGGAGGAAATGGGGAACACTTAGTCTCTGTGGGATTGGTAAATCTGCATTGAATCTTAGATCATGGAATAACCTAAAATGATAGGCATATACAACGCTCAAACTCCCATCACAGAATATGTATTTGAGAATTTGGTAGGCCACTTCATCCCAGGGGTAAGGTAGGCTTTCTCTTCTTACTCCATTCTTATCCTCCACGGGTTTTTTTCTTTGAAAGAAAAAATTTGTCCTAGTCATAACACTTATTGCTTTGTCCTCCTTGCTCCATCGAATTCCTAAGGGTAAGGTGGTCACTTTTCTTATGGTTTAAGGACTTAAAGAGATGGAAAACCCTTTAACAACAATAGTGGAACTATCTTCTCCTTGAGAATGTAGTGCCATGGAAATTTTTTACGTGATGTCATCATCATAGCCTTTCAGCTGCTCCAAGAAGCCCATCCATTGATGTCTTAGAAAAATGTTACTACAGGAGGGTATTGGTGAATTATATTTGTGTATATGGGATCTCTTCTATTGAATCCTCCCCCCATTTCTTCTATTGCTCCTTCAATTCCTTAAGCGTGTTTCCAAAAGATTGAGACATTATCAACAACTGAGTTATTAAAGCATCCCTGTGCTAAACATCTACATATCATTGATACATCCAAAGAGCTTAAACATGTAAATGATACATGAACATAAACGCAGACTAATCAGTTATAAAATATAGCAGATATATAAGACAAAATATTCATAATGCTAACACACGAGTTCCCATCATATCCAGTAATTGAGTCAAAACATTGGTTTGTATTCATTCTCAGAATCATGCATTCAATGCAGTACAATTATATGTCCTCACTATGGAGTTCAAAAAGTTCCCTTACATTGTCCCCGGAGGGAGTACTTATAGAACCAAAAGTGACCTTTAGGCTGCCCTGTCCTTTCAGCTTCCCAACTGTTGGCATAGTCTGTGACCTGGGTGGTTTTGCGACTTGCGACCTGCTTGTGGTTGCGACCCGCGACTGGGTACTGTTTGTGACCTGCGACCTGCCTATGTCTGTTACCTGTAAAATTAGTCCTTTTCAAGGGAGCAGTTGTGTGATGGAAAGGTCTGAGACCTCTATCTGTTCTTGTTCTCTGAGATAAGTCTGCTAGGCCCGATCGTCAGTGGCTACCAGGGTGACCTGAGGTGTGTCTTCTCCCAACCTGTAAAAAAGTTCGAGAGCGTTTGGAATTAAAGTGCGCCTCTTCACAGAGATCTGATTGGATAGGGAGGCAAGCTTAGTATAGATCCAGACTGGTGTGACAATGAACTGGTCGATGTTCTCCTTAGAGGTTGGAAGATCCTAGGAAACAACTGCCTGTCTGATGGGTCCCAAAAATGTTTGGATGTCCTGGGCCACCTCTTCCCTTGTCTTCTACATGTCCAATGTCCCCAAGGAAGGAATTTGATGTACCTCTGCCGTCACATCAATGCCACTGATCAAGTTTTCATAGGTAGACATCACCTTTTCTACATCCTTTACAAGCTTTTCCCTTGATTGTAGCTTCATCCGTATCTATACCTTGTCGTTCTGCGTGCAGATGCAATCATTCTTTGGCAGGGTATTGGGAGCCTGTGGATACCTTTCGGATCATTCAAGCATACTGTCTAGTGATGTGGAGGCTTCCTTTAGCTGTGCATCCTTCTTCTTAGTTTCTACTTGAGCCCCTAGTAGAGGAGAGACCGTCTATTTTATAGGGAACATCTCCTCGTATACCTGCTTCATGGCGGTCTCTAAGGTATTCAATTCCCCTTGAATGGTGATCGGTAGCTTGCTAGCCTGAGTGGTTGTGAGTTGGAGCCTTTGATTTTCTGCTTCCAGAGCCTTCTTATCTATTTCAGCCTGAGCTTCCCTTTGCTCGGACGCCTGGAGCTTGCCTTGCAAAAACAAGATCTCCCTGCTCATCCTACTGACATTTTCCTCTGTAGTTGTTGCAAAGGCGGTTCTGGCTGACACTATCATCATGTTATTAGTCACAGTGTCCAGGACTATGTCCTTTTCTGTGGTCACCGCGAGGGGCTCGACGGGATTCTTTGCAAGGCATTTTCTCCTTTCTTGCCTGATTTTATGGGTGAATTGGTCATAAGATAGCTTTGCTAGGTCTAGTACATCATCCTCATGCTCTTCTGGGATGCCGAGTGTTGGAAATATGATGAAATATGTTGTCCTTGATGGCAACCTACTTGATAAAGTTGTCCTTGATGGAAACCTACTTGATGAGTTTCCTTTTGATAGCAACCTATTTGTTAAAGATGTAAAAATGATGTTTCTACATGTCAGTTCAGATGTGACAGAGAAAGGAATTCCAGTAAGTGCCAGAAAAATGAAACAGGAAATATTTCTCAATGTATACGTAGGTTTTATGAAGGCAACCCGCATATGGAGGCATTGTATACGGTACTTGGTATACAGGCAACCCATGTATACATCCAAAATTAGTATATATGCATATTTTTATGAAGAAAAGTCGCGTATACACGCGGGTATGAAGAATCAAAGTCGCGTATACATTTTGTGCTCTAAAATTATGATACCAAGGGGAATTAACATGGTATTAGCCCACAGTATTGAGCGATGTATCATCTATTTGATTTCATCCAAGAATACCATCGACACTTGTGTGGTTTTGGATCATGGTATTGATAAAGGCTAATCCTATATAAGGGGAGGAAAATCATAGTGCAAGGGTGTGCATGTGTAAGGGTTGTTACTGAATACTTCTCTCTGAAGTATATCTTCATGGGATGAACTCTATTTTGTCGGTAGATCTGGATCTATGATGCACACTTGGATATAATGATGGTTCAAGATCTCTATACCTGAAATGACTATGTACTTGATCTATTGAAGAGATGATTAGATCTGTGACCTGTGCATGTTTGTTGAAGTGAAGTGAAGAAATCTGGGTAAGTCTATAGATCTGAAACATTCTGCAAAATTAATATTTACAGATCTATACTAGTTCGTCTCAGTGAAAGCGCGTATATACGCGGATTTATCTTAGAAAAAGCGTGTATGGAAGTCAGGGTTTTCTGAAGTTTACTGCAGAGGTTATCTTTTTATTACTGTTGCATTTTTGTTGTCTGTCAATGAAGTCTTCGTGTAGATCTAAGTTGCTTGAATATTGTATATGCCGCTAAGTTGAATATGTACAAATCTGATCAATGAGTGAGTAAATATGTTTACTGATGACCGACTGATTAAGGGTTCTGTAATACTGAAAATATATCTGACTCAAAGCCTCAGATCTAGTTCTGAGACTGACCATATTCTGGAAGATCAATATTCTCAGATCTATACCCAGGTTGGTGTGAAGGAAAGCGGGTACAAATGCGGGTTCAGTAAAGCAAAGTAGAGTATGCATTTTAAGATAATGAATGATCAGGGTTGAGATTGTTTCTACATGCTGATTCTGAAATCTGGGTTTATTACTGTGTTCTAGTTACAGTAATCTCACTATTCTGATTGAAGTTTGGGTTAAGTATATTATTGATGATATTTATGATGAGTTGTGTTGAAGCTGTGGGATCTAGTGTGAAAATTTATGAAACGTGGTCTGCAGTGGTTCTGAGGGCTGAAGCCTTCAGTGTGGAAGTAGAAGCTTCATTCCAGTAGAAGCTGGTGTTCTAATCAGGGGGTTGAAGCTCCCTTCCAGTAGTAGCTGGTAAACGATATCAGGGGGTTGAAGCTCCCTTCCAGTAGTAGCTGGTAAACAAGATCAGGGGGTTGTAGCTCCCTTCCAGAAGTAGCTGGAGAACGAGAGAAGGTTGCAACCTTCTGCAGGTAGATGCATGCGTACTGATATGAGTCTGCATCAGTACAATATTGTAAGCATATTTCCATATAATAAATATTGAAGACAGAGCCGACATCAGTGGTGGCTTTCTCCCGAACTGGGTTTCCACCTTAAATCTTGGTGTTCATGTGTGATGCTCTTGTGTGATGATTTATTCTGCTATTATTGCACATATTTACTGCTTAACTATCTGATGCATAACTAATAAGATGAGTTAAATATTGTTTCTGAAATTTTATCTATCAATAAAGTTATCTCAGTATACACAAGTTTCTGTGGGTATATCCGCGTGTATACGCAAGTTGGGTTCATTAAAGTCGCGTATAGAATTCAGTAAAGAAAAAAAAGTTTTCAGTGAGCTATAAATATTGATTCACCCCCCCCCCCCCTCTCATTATTTTTCCTAGCACCAAGTTCTGAGAGCGGGAGGTGTCCACCTGTCATGGGAGTTGCCGGGGGCACCTCAATATGAGGCAAATCTGCTTGTTCCCCAGTCTTCGGGGGTGATGTCTTACTTCCCTTCGCCTCTTTGGATGCGCCCTCCTACAACTTATGCGTTTCTTCTTCCTTTCTCCTCTTTTCAGCTTCTTCTTTATCATGTTCCTCCTTCAACCTGCGCTCAGCCTCCCTCTTCTGTCGTTCTTATTCTTCCTTATTCTTCGGGCCTCTTTTGCCTACTTCATTTTCTATTCCTCTCTCTACTGCTTCTTTTCTTGTTTTTTCAGCCTGTTTCTTTCACTTTTCTTCTTCCTGTTGCCGTACCAAGGTATCTTGGGCCCTTTTGAGCTCTTCCTCTCTTAGTTTCTTCTCGGCCTTGTGCTGCGCTTTGGCCTCTTTGTCCCTTATTTCCTATTGATCCTTAGAGGGATTACTGCTTGTAGTATTCTTTGGCCTTTTAGATTTGGAAGACGACGCTCCTCCTAAAGGATCCTTCCTTTTCAAAACATAAACCCTTTCTTCTAGAGTTTGGTTGTCCTGACCCTCTTGATCTTCATTAAGGTCGGCTGATGCTTCAGGAGTGACTTCTCTATCTGCATTGTACCAATTTCTAGTTTGTTCCTCAACGTGGCATTATGTGTGTTGATAGTTCTAGTTAAACTTGGCCCGCTTGTAGTGTGCGGGGACGACCCATTCAGGATCATAATATGTATGAGTGAGGGTCACGAAGTGAAAACCTTTGATGTCTTCTACCTCCGCTTCCACTTCTTTGAAATATTTGACAGTGTAGGCACCAATAGTAAGTGGGAGGGTAGGCCATGGCTTCATTTTTCCTTTGCTAAGGGTCTTGGAGAACCCACTCGTCATTTGATAGCATACCTCTTGTAGTAGAAGTTTGTCAGTGATGAACTTGGTTAGTGCGTGAGGTGCCTTGAACGACCCAAAGACCCTGAAAAAAGTACTCTCTGGAATGGGGAACCAGTTGGCTACCTTGGTTACTGTCTCCATAGCCCAACTGGACATGCAGGAGGGATATTTACTGAAAAGGTGTCGGTAGAGTACAGGGATGAATTTGTATAAGATGGATTCCATATCTTGCTTGTACCTGGTAGCCCATAACATGTTCAACTCTTTCTGGATGGGTCCACCGTGCTTTGCATCCCAGTTGTGTGACCGTTCCTCAAAATTGCACCTAGCGCACACTGCATCTAAGAGGTAGGAGGCCATGTATAATTCCGATGCGCATCCTTCTTTTGGTACCTGGGCCGCTGATATGTTTTCTCTGAGGACTGATATTACTAGGTAAGCCCAGTTGAAACAGGTGTCTTAGGAGGTGATCACGTACATGAGTGGGACCCATGTTCCACTGAAAGTAGTAGTGTCCTTCCTACCATAAAATTTTCACATCATTGCTGCTACGAGCCTATAGACCTTCCTAAGACCATCAGTTTTGTATTCTCGATCCTTCTTCCCTTTAAACTTCTCAGGGCCCTCCCACCAACCCTTCAAGGTTTCTGGCACTGGTACTTCATGTGTGGTGACCCATTCGACATTGAAAGATTCCTCCTTAGCGGGGAGTGCATAGTATACCTCTGCATCCTTTCCATTCATATTGGCAAAAGTCTTCCCTGAGTGATCGCAGATGACCCAGAACTTGGAATCGACCTTCTGGAGGATCCATTCGACTACTTCACATGGGAAGATTGGTGGATGGGCACCTATGTAGTGAAGCTTGGACCTTTTGACTTGAATGTATACTTGTCGGTTCGAGAGATCCTCAAGGAATTCTGGCTTTGTGAATTCCTGGTAGACTTGATAACAGGTCATCTTATCTCCTTTCCCGAAGACACAGGCGGTATCTCCATAGATAGGGGGTGGCGGAGGAGGCATGTCTTCCCTTGATATCTCTATCTTTGGGCTTTTATCTCTCCTTTGAACTATTGGAGGCCCCATATCGCTTGATTCCAAAGAGATGGAGACACACTCGAGCTCGGCTTCAATATCCCCTGACTTGTTCAGAAAACAGTCCCACAATAAGACGAACAGCATGACAACAAAATATAACGGGACTAACTACACCTATTAATGATTTGGCTGCTCAGGTTAGGTCGTTGTGACCTCTGCTAGTTGCTATATCTAGGATTAGGAAGGTTTGCGACTTGGCGACTTAGCAACAAGGTCGCATGGTCACAAAGTCGTGCCTGCGTGAATGATCCCAACTTTGCGACTCTATGACTTGGTGACCTGCTACCAGGTCGCAAGGTCACAAAGTCACGATTACGTGGTCTGTCAATACTTTGTGACTTAGCGATCAGGTCGCGAGGTCGCGAAGTCGCAAGATCGTGAGGTCACAAGGTCGTATTAGGGTTTTCTAAGGAAAAAAAGGGCGATCGCGACCCGTAGGGGAAGATGATGAAAGTAGGGAGAAACTCCAAGGCATGGGGGCACCCAGGGATGGAAAACTCACAAGAAGGCCTGACAGGAATGTCTGTGATGGCTTGAGGAAAAAGGATAGGTTTAGAAGGGTCTAGGCATGAAGGGATTAGCAAAGGGAAGGTGAAACCCTAGCTAGGGTTATAGTGAGAGCTGGGGTTGCAAATGAATGGGATCAAGGGAAATTAATAACCTAGGGATGGGGTAGGTAAGGCAACAAAAACTGAGAAAGGAAACAGCAGGAACTTACTCGGGAAAAATCGTGCTCTGATTGACTCGTTAGACGTCTCATTTGATTCGTCGCGCAGGTCAAATGCGACCTACACGACCCTTTTATTTATAAAGAGGTCGCATGCGTGGTCATTAAAGGAGGTCAAAAAGTTGTAAATCGAGGCTAGTCCGGCAAGGGTGCGACCTTGCAACCTTGGTCGCAAGGTCGCATAGTCACAAATGTGTATTTTTGATATGGATTGTGACCTGGCGACCTGGCGACCTGGAGGTCGCAAGGTCGTGTGGCTGCAACTTTCTAAAACTTGCAAAGGGGCAACTTTGCGACTTTGCGACAACTTGGAAAGGTTGAGGTCATTAGTTAGTTTTGGAGACATCTGCTTGAAGGGGACGTTCTCAAGGTTCATGGCTGAGGGTGAGACAGACTTACCTTTATCAAAGTGGTCAGGGGCTCTGAAATTTCAAATGGGTGTTAAATTTCGAAGGGAGTTGTAGCGGCTACAACACATTCTAAATTCATATAGACCATTGAGTTATATCATCCTCTCATGTTGTGTTGTAGTGAGATTCAAGTCTAACTGAGCTTCCATCCTTAAGGTGTTATACTCAAATTCAATAGACAACAAGGCCTTCTTCCCATATACCAACTCAAATGGAGTAAATCCAGTGGTCGTCTTCCAAGTGGTGTTAGGCCCAGGTGGATTCCATAAGTCTATTTGCCCAATATCTTATGTTGTTGCTAACAACCTTAGTAAGAATGCTCTTCAGTGCTTTATTTGTGACTTCCACCTGCCCATTTTCTTGAGGGTGATAGGTTGTAGATGTCCTATGCTTGATGTGGTGTTGTTTCATAATATCTTCAATCAAACTTGATCTAAATTGTGCTCCTTGATCAGTGACCAATTCCCTTGGAAAACCAAATTTGTAGAAGATGTTCTCCCTCTGGAATTCAACCTCCTTTTGTTCAGTTTTATTGCTTTTATTTCATCCCATTTGGTCAAGTAATAAGTGCATACAATTATGTACCTTTTCTGTCCTAATGGGGGATCAATAGGTCCAATGAAATCCATGCCCCACTTTTCAAATGGCTCCAGAGTCATTTGAGGTTGTAAGGGAATTTCATCCTTTGGTGTTGGATTATCCATCCTATGGCACTGATCACACTTGGTGGTGTACTTTCTTGCATCATGATGTAAAGTGGGTCTATAATAACCTGCTTGTAGAAATTTGAAGGTTGTCCTCTTAGCAATAAAGTGTCCCCCAAAGGATCCATCATGGCATGCTGAGAGGATGTCAATGACCTCTTCTTCCCTCACACATATTTTCAATATCTGATATGGCCCCAATCTGAAAAGATTCCCCCCATCAAAGTGAATGGGGCACTTTTCTTGACAATATTTCTTCTCTCCTAGGAGGATAGGTTAGGAGGGAACCTCCCAACAACCAAGTAGTTGTTTATATAAAAAAACCAAGAATAAATCACCGATATGACAAAGGGAAGTTCATTGAGAAGTTGATCATCTATCATTTCTTCCTTTCCTGCAGGCAGGGTTAGTCTTAACAAGAATCTGCAACCACATTCTCTTTCCTTGGTTTATCAACAATAGTCAAATAAAATTTTTGCAATAATAATAACCATCTAATTATCCTAGCATTGACGTCAGGTTTATTCATTAAATACTTAATGGTTGCATGATCAGTGTGAACTAAAGTTTGATAACCAGTGATATAATGTCTAAACTTGTTCAAAGAATGCACCACAAACAAGAGTTCCTTTTCAGTGACAATGTAATTTAACTCAACTTTAGATAGGTTCTTATTGATTAAATACATAGCATAAGGCAAATTTTCTTCCACTTGTCCTAAGGCAACCCCTACAACTTTGTTTGAGGCATTAATCTGTATATGGAAAGGTAATTCCCAGTTTGGACCCCTAAGGATGGGTGTAGTGGTCAGATTTTCTTTTAGTATTTCGAAGGCTTCTTGACAACTATTTTTCCAACAAAAATATGAATCTTTAGCCATCAATCCAAACAATGGGGAAGCCTGTTTACTAAAATCTGTAATGAACCTTCTATAATACCCAACTAATCCAAGGAAAATCCTGACACCTCTTTGTTTTTTAGGGATAGGGACCCTTTTGACGATGACAATAATTTTTGGGTCAACCTGTATCCCTTGGATATAGAATGGCGAAGGAAAATCCTTGCATTCATTAAAAACTCACATTTCTCAGGGCTCAATGAGAGATTCATTTCGATACCTTTCTCCAGGACTTTGCAAAAATTAGAAAGAGCTTGAAAGTCACATCCATAAGGAGTGAAATCAGCCATCTATATCTCAACAGAGTCATGCAAAAGTTCGACAAAGATACTTAGGACTGCCCTATGAAAAGTAGCAGGGGAATTTCACAAACCGAACGGAAGGACTCTAGAGGCAAAGGTACCCCAAGGACATGTAAATGTGGTCATTTCTTGGTCTTTGGGCTGATTTGAATTTGGTTGTATCCACTAAATCCATCCAAGAAGGAGAATAACTTATTTCCTGCAAGGCCATCTAGGACTTGGTCAATGAAGGGCAAAGGAAAATGGTCCTTCTCTGTAGCCTTGTTAAGTTCTCGGTAATCAACACGGATTCTCCACTTCCCATTCTTCTTGGGAACTAAAAAAATGGGTGACACCCACTCATTATCTGAAATGGGGTAAATGAACCCTGCATCTAGTAGTTTTTGTAACTCTTATTTCACTGTCCTTAAGAGTTGGGTTTATCCTTCTCTGGGGTTGTCGCACATGCTTGCATCCCTCTTTGATGTAAATATGATGAGTACAAATTGAGGGATGCACACATTTCATTTCATTATAATCCCAAGAAAAAACATCCAGGTGTTTCCTCAGCACATTGTACAATTGTTCTTCCTATTTGGTTGAGAGAGAGGGGTTGATATTTAGAGTTTTGAATGGTCCAAAATCTACAACATTGGCATGTTCTAAGTTGGAGTCAACAAATCACAAGCCATTCCAGGGACTACTTTCATATTCTTTCAGCAATTAATCAACTGGTATGGGAGTGGGAGGCTGATTCTGTAGGATATGGTCAATAATGTCATCTTCATCAAGTTTCCCCCCTCCTATAATAGAATCTAGAGTGCATACTCGGTAGGGGCCTGTGTGATATAATTCATCCTCTAACCATAAGGGTAAAACATGCTCAATAGAAGGTTGAGCAGGAGGATGAACCACAAGTTGTTTTGATAAATGTCCATTCCTGAATGTCATGTTCCCAAACCTACAACTAATGTAGGCATCAACAATGACCAACCAAGGTCTTCCTAAAATGAGAGGATAACCATTAAAATTGGTTTTGGTATGGAGGACCAAGAAATCAATAGGGTACTCCCAGGATTCAATGGAGACCATGGCATCCTCAATAATTCCCTCCAGAGCTACTGTGGATCTGTCTGCAAGCTACAACACTATGGTGGTCTTCCTCAAAGCCCCTTGGAGACTGAGCTTCATTATGGTTTCCCTAGTCATCAAATCGATTGCAATCCCAAGATCAATTAATGTACTAGGTACCATAATGCCATCGATGTGCACATCCACTACTAGGCTACCATAATGCCATTGATGTATCTCCACTATAGACCTATTGTGCCTGCTTATTGTTCAGGTTCAGATTGGGTTAAGCAGGCATTTGAGGTTGCTTAGGTGGGGTATGGTGAGCAAGCTATGGTTGAGACTGAGGTGGAGGCAGCAAAGCAGAAGGTTGAGGTGTTTGAGGCCTCCACCCTTGTGAGGGGTTTCCCCATTAAGAAGATTGAGGTGGATATGGTTGGAAAGGAGGGTGAGTAGGTTGAGGAGGATATTGAGGAGAATAAGGCTAAGGAGGCAGTATGGACCATGATGGATGAGTGGAAGGGCAGCAAGGCTAGAAAGGTGCCATTTGATTTGGATTATAGTGAGGATAATGTGTACCTTTCATGCCCTATTGATATGGCTAATGAACTTGAGGCCTTTTTTGGTTGATGAAGCAGAACTGTTCTGAACCACCCTCTACTCCTCCCTGGTATACAACCTTTATGCCTGACAGAGAGGGACATTTGTCTGTTGCATGATTTTCTTCACATACTAGGCAAACTTCTATGACATTCAGTGGGCATTCATTCCTAGGATGTCTTTTAGTACATCTAGGGAAAAAGTTAGTTAGTGCTCTTTCTGCTTCCTCTTGCTTTCTCTTGATTTGCATGGTATCCATTTGCAAGGAAAAGGTATGAAACATTTCACTCTTGAAATCCTCCAACATATTCGCTATCTCATGCTTGATGGTTGTTGTAGAGGGACAAGAACTGAACAAGATTTTTCTAGACCTAACCTTTTTCCTAGCAACCTTCTTGAATACATTTTTGATGTCATCATAAGGTAATTGGTAGATATCTCCACCATATAGCATGTTGAGGGTTTCCATCACATATTCCCTAATCCCTCAGAGAAGAACTAGCTTGAGTGACTCAGGATAAAGGGTACAATTGGCTTTCCTATAATTAAGTTGAAACCTTTCCTCATAGTCCTCTAGAGACTCATTGGGCCCAAGAGTCATCCTAAAGATTTCCTCCTTTGTTTCTTTGGACCTACAGTAGTCTCACTATTTTTCATTGAAGGCTTGATGCATTTAGGCCTAGGTAGTGATGTTTCCTCTAGGTAGACCCATAAACCAACACAAAGCTGCACCTTTAAGGGTAGAAGGAAAGACCTTCAACTTCTGCTCATCGGAGGCATAATCATAGGTCCCACAGACAACAACAAACTCAAACATGAAGGTGTCATGATCCTTAGAGGTTAGGCCATGGAAGTGTGGAAGGGAGGGAGGGATTATATTCTTCATTCTATCCTCTCCATTAGTTTCTTTGATAGGGAAAAGCTCATTATGTGTGTTTCCAGCCATGGTTTAGGTAGGTGAGGTGGGTTCTTCTTCTTCCCTAATAGGTTCTTCAAAAATTTCAAGTCGCTCACCTAGAGAGTCTTATAACTCCCCTGTAGTTAGAGAGGGAAGTTCACAACCACCGAAGAAGAATGAAGGTTGGTTGCTTGAGGGGGTGGGGGTTTTAGGTAAGAATTCCCCTTGGGTGTCCCTACTCCTACGAGGCTGAAAGAACAAGTTTATTTTTGAATCTTTCACTTATTCAAAGCAATAAAACTGATGCAAAATAGGAAAAAAACCATGCTTAAGCAGAAACAACACCTTCTTAGACACCTCCCCGACAATGACAACAAAAAGTTATGAGCCCTGGTATTTCACCAATAGTGTTGCAACTCCCAAAGACTTCTCAACTCAAATTATCAACCCGAGGTTTGTACAAACATAGAGGTGATAGTGTTATATGCATAGTAGGTTAGGTTCTACTTATGTCACCCTCAGTCATGAAATCATATCAAGGTGTTTAGAGACCATTCCTCCAACCAACTTTAGTGAAAAATTCTTATGAAAGCATAATTGAACCTTTTTCTAACTAAAAAGGTGAAAATGTCGCTCATTCAAATGTAAATGCCAACTAACATTGCACAAAAGAGAAGGGGCTAGTCTACTTGCAGAAATAAGTCATGTTACTCTACTTTGCACATGTAATCAAATTAATAACATATTTGCATGCATCATTGATCTACTCTAAATTTGGTTGCAAATAAGGAATCTATTTTTTAACATGCTTATGAATAAAAACACTAATTATAACTTTGTTTTGTTGTCTAATGGTTGCAGCGAGGAAAGGGGGAGGTTGGAGTGGTCTTAGAGCCTTCCTTAATCATCAAATCACAAGTTGGGAGCCATTATTAAGCCTAACTAGGTTATGTTCAAAGTGGGGAGCTAAATTGGTTGAAAATAACACTGTTATAGGGTTGTTACAAGAGGTGCTACAAGAGGCCCTATATTGCTATAGGATGACCTATTTTGCTATAGGAGCGGGTCTAAGAGTGTTTTAAGGATGGAAATGATGTATTAGGGATGGAGGAATGTGGATGCAGGTAGAATGTGATAAGTGAAGGTTGTGGGAGCCCTTTGGCCAAGCCCAGTGCCCCTTAGAGGCCTATCTTGCACCCAAGTTGATGCCCATGACGTCCTTTATTTTCCTTGACACAGTGACTTTGAAGACAAAGGTTGGAAGCGACCTGAGGTGCCTTAGAGAAGGAGGAGGAGCCCAGGGGAAAGTGGGGAGGTATTCCCACTCCTACAGATCAACACAATCCCTACAACTAGCCAAATACATGCACTAAGTTACTAATAACATTATGAAATAAATTACCATGGAAAAGATGGGTTGGATTTGATTAAAATATATTATATCCACAACATTACTCTAATCATTGAACTAATGCCTTAGTTGCATGGAATAAACATGCAAGAAGCATTACAACTAACAACTATCCATTTCCAAGAAATCATAAACACATATTTTGGACTGAGATTGTAAATTTTTCCAATCACTCTTCCCATTAGAGAGGTGATAGGCAACCTTGCAATCACAAGTTTTTATAGTTTAACATCTACTGAAACAAAAGAAATACATGAAATTCTTTGAAACAAGAACAAGAAAGAAATATAGAAGAGGGAACAAAGCCTCTGGGTTGGTCCCAAACCCAAGGGTTTCAACCCTCTAAAGTTAAATCAGATGTAGATCCATGGAAAACTTCTCATTAACAGAAAATAATAGTCTCATACATCATATGAAAGTTAAAAACAACAATGTCAAGCACTAAGCTCAATAGCTACTCTTAGCTGAAACAAAAACTTGAATCCTAATGATCCTTTTAGTTGGTTTATTTATACAAAAAGGTAGTTGATGGCAGCGAAAATAGGAGTGTTTCCCTCCAAGATCTCGAGAATTGTGGATTTTTTTCCTCCTTGATCTTCACATGGACTTGGAGTCCCTCATCTGCTAGTGAATTCAAGCCATGAGTGAGGATTGCAAATTATAGAGTTAAGGAGGTGGACAAGCCCCCTATATTCCCTCTTGGTTGTCTCCTTCAAGCCCCTGTATAGAAAATGCCTCAAAATTGTTTCCTTTTCCTGCAATTCAATCACATTAGGCCACGGAATATGAAAAACACCTTTTAGTCATCTTACTAAGCATATTATGAATACAAATGTGAATTAATGTGAGAAGAGGATAGTTTTAAGGGTTGAAGGATAACATAACGATGTTAAAAATATAACTATTAATGGGACCCATCAATATATTTAGCAGGAATGCGATGGGGGGCGATGGATAAATTAAAACCTTTTTACTTTCCCCCTTCATAAATCTTCCCACCCCTTTTTCTCTTTATTCCCCTTTCCAATTCCCCTTCTTTATAATTTTCCCTTCCTTTCTTTCCATTATTCTCTTTTATTTTCTTTCTAATTTTCTTTCTTCTTTTATCCTAAATCCTTTTGTGCTTTTCAAACCTCATTTAAACTTTAGTTAATATCCCCCCTCCATCTAATCTATTCTAATTTATTTTTCTTTTCATTTTAACCAATTTATAATTCAATTGTTATTATCTACCATTAATAATACTAACAACTAATTTTCCCCTTAATTCAATAATATTTCTCTCCCATTAATCTTGTTCCTTCTTTATATATTTTTCGCAACACCCTAACATCATTATTCAAAAACCTTTTTTTTGTGCCTTTGGAAGGGTAGAGTGTCTCCCTTGAATGTTAGACAGTTCAGCCTAGTTACACAATTTAGCTCCAAAAGTTTATCTACAATATGAACAACTATGAAAATATACAATCAAACATTCTCAATCTCTATGGAGAGGTTGTTCTTAAGGAGACCAGGATATTTGAAAAGCCAAGGACTAAAATTTCCAAGAGAGTGGTGAATCTTGCCTTTCTAAAATACTGTTGTGACTCTTCCATTTTTTCCTCTTTGACTAAGCTACATCATCGCCATACCTGAAAGAAGGATCTTGCTTGTATCTTATCTAAAACCAATCAAGCAATCCTTTGAGTTGAAATCCATTTTACCAAATTAGTTCTTTCTCGTTTATCTTCTAAATGTTTTCAACCTCATTTAAAAATTTGCTCAATTTTCAACTTTGATTTATGGTCCATCCTTGATAATGCGTCCAAACATGTTTTTGAATCTTCCTTTTCCTTAAAAATCAAAATATTTAACAATATTTATTCCAAGGTTTTAGTAATAACAAAATGTCCTTGTCTTATTGCTTCTCACTAATATCACAACCCCTTCCCAATCCTTTCATGTGGAATTTGTTGTCCATTCAGTCCTAGGTTTCTATCTTCCTTCTGATATCTCATATCCTACCCATAAATCTTGTCAAGATTATCCCAATTTCAATTCCAATGTTTTCCCCTTTACCTTTCAGTGAATTATCAAGTCTGATACTACTCAATCTCTCCCCTGCCCTACTAATGCATTTATTCCTTTCCATATTGACTCTTATCATTAATATCGACTCTTCCCCTTTGAATCATAACCTTACCAATATTGATAATAATCTAGCACCTTTGAATTTTAATAATAATAATAATCTGGGACCTTCAAATTCCAATGATAATATTGAATGTCTAGTTAATAATACAAATCCTTGACCATTTGTCTCTCCCTATAGTTCAAATTTATCAAGTCTCCTTTCCCCTGAGGGTCCATCACCCAATCCTGCTCCAAACCTCTATCATTCAACTCTTCCCACCATCATAAATCTCTCGTCTACCTCCCTTTACCCTTCTACCATCCACATTTTGGAAAAAGGTTTTAATTTTTCCATTCTCTCCCATCATATTCCTATTGAAGAAAATAGGTGCTCTATTAAATCAATTGATCATCTTCCCTCTTCCCATGAACCTGAAGAAATAAGGTAGGGGTGCATTAGGATCCTTAAGCACTCTAAACCACCTAATCCCAACCTCCTAAAGGATGAGTTTCTATCCATTCGTCGAATTAATGACAACCCCAAAATTGTTGTTCTGAGAGCAGACAAAGACAATCCCTCCATTGTCATGGACATGATAACCTACGAATCTAAAATTCTTAGCCTCCTTTCACCATCCTCCTATAAAACCCTCTCCAAAACCTCATTACCTTTATCACCTCCATGGTAACTAAAACCATTAAATCCTCCTCCATTGACCATTCTTTCCAAAAATGTTTTGTCCCCCAAAATCCCTAGACCCCTATAATATATGGGAAACCTAAAATACACAATAAGAATATCCCTCTCTGGCCCACAATTCTATTCAAGGACCCACCCACACTCTTTCTAGGTTCCTTTCCAACAAACTCCAACCCTTTGTTGGTTGCACCCCTTCCTTTATTAAGGATTCTGCTAATTTCATCCCCAAATACTAAACCTCTTTGTCTTGATGATAATGACCTAATGGTTAGTTTTGATGTGGTATCTTTAATTACCAAAATTCCTATCCCTAAGGCTCTTAGAATTGATTTTTATCCTGTGGATCAAGAAATCCTTAACCTCATTAATCATTACCTTTCCTCCACTTTTCTCTCTTTCAAAGGAGTATGTTATGAACAAAGTAAAGGAACTACCATGGTGTCCAACCTCTTTATGGTTCGATGGTGAGGACCATGTATGTACTATAAAATGAAATATTTTAGTTTCTCAAATTTCTTTTAAACAACTATAATTTGTTAAAGGTATGAAATATAACTTAAAATCTTGCCATTTTAGTTGTGAGGTATACATGAGGCCGTTATGCATTTTAGTCTGTTTCTGTTTAGAAAGTGAAAACTATATATTATTCTATATGTGAGGTCCTTGACAGAGTCATTAGTGACTTGCATTAAAACCTCGGGTCATCTGTTATCTGTTGTTGGACTTGTCATATCAGTTTTCTTTTATTTTTAAAGCCCAACGCTGAATAATCCATTTCCAAATTGAAAATATTGTATTGGTTCCTTACTATGATGAAACATATAAGAGTATTCGTAATGATTTCTCTATCCCATTGTCATGGAATAGTCTGAATTTTTATGTAGGTACATACATGATCTTGGTTACAAAATACCTATTGAGCAGTTTCTAGAAGATAAGATTGGAAATGGTATGTGCTCTGGAAAGTCAAGTCTCCAATGAAGAAAAAAAGTTTGACATGGTTGAGACTGAGAAATAGGCTCCTTAACTTTGACAGTCTTTAAAGGAGGTGGTCATTGAAAAGACTAGGCATGACTTTGCTTTGCAAAGAAATGGGGGAAGTGTAAACCGTCTCTTTCTCATTGGTTACCCCGCAAGGGAAGTTTTGTCTGCAGTTCAAAACATCACATAAGGTAAGGGGATTCGAGATGGATCCATTGTTGTGGATGCTATGCAATCTTGGTTAGATGTTGAAGACTTGAGGAAGGAACACCACTCCTTGCGATTGTTTGTTATCTAGCCCATACAAGTGGGGTAACATATGCTTCTCTTTTTTAGGATAATGTATTCACACATATTATGGTAGTTTGTGCAAGAAGGAGAATGTATTCACACCTTTTACAGAACTTTAAGCAAGCAGTTGAGGAAAAGAAACACAAAACTCATTTTGAATTGGAGTGTCCCTTAATGATGCTAGGAGTATTTGTGTAGGTGGTTTTTTATACATATCATATGCATACTACTTTCCTTTAGAATGTAATCTAGGTGGGATCTATTGCAGCTGAACTAAAGGCAATTTACCTTTTCATGTTCCTAGCCTTTTTGGAGATGGGTGTTCAAGATCTATAATTTATAGTGATTCAAAAATAATTATTTCATGGTTGGACATATCCATGGATCATAGGACTTGGAACTTCACGCAGTGGTCGCAGGGACTAAAGAATTGATATCATCCTTTCAATGTTTTTCCTGCCTATAAACAATGAGGGAGAACAATAAAGATGTTGACTATTTATCCAAACTCGCTTGTGGTAGACCAAATGGATTTGTTTGAAATGAATCCATGGAAACATGATAGATTTTTTTTAATTCATGAAGTAACCTCACAAAGGTCTTATATGTGTTTTATTGAGGTTCTCTTATATAAGACCATATTAAAGTATTAAAGGTGTTGGCATTAAGCCCCAAAACCTTGATAAAGGGATGGTGGTAACATCTCATATAAAGTCTAAGTGAAAATAGACTTATGTAGGGGACTAGGGACCCTACATTCAGCTTGCCCTATGAATCACCTTGATTAAAATGAACTTGACAATAGAGTTACAACTAACTGACTACATAAAGAATTGACCCTGTGATTCTCAAAAGGGAAAAGATTTGAGTCAACTAGCTCAGAAAAATCAATCCACGTTGCAAGACAGTAGTTCAAATTAGAAAACCATCTATTGAAAGAATGAGGAAGGTGAAACATATAACGAGACCCAACAAATTTATATGTTAATATTAGTGACAAAAAAAAGTCAGTATCACGTGACTTGGTAAGGTAAAGGGATTTTGGGTAGTTAAACCACCATAATTAGTTCATTTTTGTCATGTATCAAGAGATGATATAAGAGGCCAAATATGCATGTCTTCTTAATATAAGCCTCCCCTAGACTAATCACAAATGTAATGTTCGTCTTCTTAATATATGCCTACCTTAGGCCAATCACAAATGTAATGTTCTACAAATCAATATAGCTTATTTATTTGTTTGTTCTTCCTCATTTCTTAGTGTGTGCTTGTGTTTTCTATCTACCCTTATTTTGAGACCTTTAAATTCCAACCACACCACACAATAAAATTTCTAACACTATAATGTAGATTATAAATCCAAAATATATTACTTGAAGCAAAGGGTCTTTGCCTCAACATCACTAAAAAGGTCTGCAACATACTAAGACTTAAAAAAAGAATAAATAGCTTATTTATTTGTTTGTTCTTCCTCATTTCTTAGTATGTGCTTGTGTTTTCTATCTACCCTTATTTTGAGACCTTTAAATTCCAACCACACCACACAATAAAATTTCTAACACTATAATGTAGATTATAAATCCAAAATATATTACTTAAAGCAAAAGGTCTTTGACTCAACATCATTAAAAAGGTCTACAACATACTAAGACTTAAAAAAAGAATAAATAGTTAACCACAATGGTCCTAACATACCTCTCCAATTTTTATTCTCTAGTACCAAAAAAAATACTATCCCCCATTACCAAAAAAATATTATATAGTTGCAAAACTGTCATGATACAAATATCGATGCATGGACTATTTCTACTCCAAATTTCAATTCTTAAACTCAAAACTTACAATTTACAAGTTTTCCTAGTATTGATCTACCATGGGCCAATCACAAATGTAATGTTCCGCACAAAGTAGCCAAGCTACCCTGGTTTGTGCGAAGGAGGGTCTACCATGGGCCAAGCACAAATGTAATGTTCCGGACAAAGTGGCCATGCTACCCTGGTTTGTGCGAAGGAGGGTCTGGAGTATCAATACAGGGTTTTTCCTGTTTGGCTTACTTGCCCAGTGGGCTAATGAATGATTAATCTTTTCATGAAGTTTTGGCATGTTTTTGGGATACTGTAGACCTTCCTTCGCACAAACCAACCAGGGTAGGATGGCTCCATCGCACAAACCAGGGTAGCTTCAAACCCTACGAAAAAGATCCCCTGGCCCCGTCCCCATGGTGACTTAATACGAAATACTCGCAAAAGAAATTACTCGAAGAAGACAGTGCGCGTGTGTGGACCGACATGCATCCATGCATGGCTACCCTGGTTGGTTTTTTTTTTTTTTTAAACAGATAAAGCCCTAGAAAAAACGCTGGTTTGATAGTCTTGACGCTCCTTCGCACAAACCAGGATAGTTGGAAAAAAAAACTAACCAGGCTAGCCCTGCATGATAAAGCATGTCAGTCCACACGCGCGCCTTGTCTTCTTCGAGGATTTCTTTTGCGAGTGCTTTCCAAGAGTCACCATGGGGACAGAGGATTTTTTTCGTAGGGTTAGAAGCCAGAAATTCTTTTTCACTCGTAGGGTTAGGGTTTCTCTCGCTTGGACATTGATTTCTACTTCGGCTCGATCTGCTCTTTAGCGCCCTCATCATCTTTCACGACTTCCTCTGCAGCGGTTTTTGATTTATTCGCTCTGGCTGCTCTCATCGTTTTCCCCGAGTTCTTCTTCAGCGGGGTTCTTTCCCTTGGGCAACGATTTCTTCTTCTGCCCGGGCTGAGGTTCGGCAAAGTCATCATGTTTCACGACTTCTTCACCAGCGGGTTTCTTTCCCTTGGACACCGACTTCTTCTTCGGCGCGGGTTGCTCTTCGGCAAAGTCATCATCTTTGGCTCTCTTTGCCTCAACGGCCTTCTTGGGCTTCGTACCCCACCAAAAAGAAACCGCGGAAGTAACGAAGTTCTCGTGAGATTGTTATAATCTGTGTAGATATGTCTTCGATGAACCTCCAACAGCAGGAAAATACTCTGTGTGGCTCTCGGGCGGCCCCTCTGACGCCGAGCCAGGAAGGCAACAACTTTTCCCATGTCACTACAGTTAATAACGACGCTTTCTCGGCTTTTAATGAGAAATCGCTCGGCATTTCCAGTCTGGTTTTGCCTGAATCCCCTGTGAAGACGAGCGTGAGGGAGTGGATCTTCCTGTTACTGATTTGCCTTCGGCGAGGGATGATTTGGTGCGTAGGATCGCCGACTCTGCTGCAGAGTTCGGGTGCTTTCAGGTGATAAACCATGGCGTTTCTTGCGATGTGGCCGAGAGAGGCGAGAAGGAATGCGGTGGATTGTTCGAGCTGGCTCTAGAGAAAAAGGAAGTGATGTCAAGGTCCTCTGGAATCGCCTTTTGGATTCGAGGATGGTGGATTCGATACCAGTACTTCGACGAGGCAGGAATCGTTCTCATTGGAAAAAGAAGCGAATCAGATTGAAGACTTCATCAGAAATATATTGCCTGAGGAATGTGGCAACCTCAGGTAGGTTTAGTTTTCTTTTTTAATTCTGAGTTCAGTTTTGTTGTTTTAATGCTGGGCATCGATTTTGATATGGTTTACAGTAAAATTTTCATTGGATAAAGAAGGTAGGGGGTGGTTGATCCACCCTGTTACATCCGGAAAACCCATATCTATTTGAGTTTGATAGAGACCTGGAGATTGAAAGGGCACGGTGGCATCAACGATGAGGAAGACGGGGATTTATGTTATGTTGCTTTTATTTCTTCCCAAGAATTGAAGCGTTTACATCAAATTTTAACACAGTGATTTGATGGAAAATTCAACATTCATTTTGACACTTTTACAATCTCAAGTATGAAATAGTGTAATTCTATGATAGAAAAAACCTAATGCATCAGAACATTAAAGTGCATATTAAATTCCTTTTCACATTATGGCAGAGCATTTCTGGAGTTTTATTGTATTTTCAAAGCTATTTGTATTTAGTGATATCTCAGGTTCTCATTTCTAGGAAGCCTTCCTTTTAAATACAATAGGACTGAGTGATATCTCAGGTTCTCATTTCTGGGAAGCCTTCCTTTAAAATATATTAGGACTGAGTTTGTCTGAAATGTTGTTGTATTGACATGATCTTTGTATTTGGTAGACCTGGGTGCTTAAAATCTGTTTAAGCTTTTAATAGAATTAAGTTAATAAAATGTAGTAAATAATGAGGGTTAACATTTTTTTTGGGGACAATATTTATTAATGCTGTGCTTGGATTTAGTTGTATGATACAGTAAAATTTTGGGTTCAGTTTTGTTGCTTTAGTGTTGGGCATCGATTTTGATTATAATTTACAATAAAATTTTCATTGCATACAGAAGGTAGGGGCGGTTGATCTACCGTGTTACATGTGAAAAACCCATATCTATTTGAGTTTGATATCGAACTGGAAATTGAAAGGGCATGGTGGCATTGATGATGAGGAAGCACGGGGATTTATGTTTAGTTGTTCTTATTTCTTTCCTGGCATTGCATGACTATGAGTGCAGTGTTTACATTAAAATTATCACAGTGACCTTTTTAAAAATTTTACAATCTCAAGTATGAAATAGTGTACACTGTAACTCTATAGAAAAAACCTAATGCTTTAAAACATTAAATTCCTTTTTACAGAGCATTTCTGAAGTTTTATTGTATTTTCAAAGGTACTTTGTGATTTCTCATGTTCTGATTTCTAACTGCCTTTTAAATAAATTAGGACAGAGTTTGTCTGAAATGCTGTTGTATTGCAATGATCTTTGTATTAAATACATCTAAGACAGTTTGTATTTGATATATTGAATATAGATATTAATACAAATTAATCTAAACTTAGGATTAATATGTATGTAAAGCTCAAGGTACGCAGTAAATCTAAAACAAACTGAGTTGATTTTGATGGATGATACGAAAGGTTCATGGTCAATTTCTAGGCATGACTTTAAAAGTCACGGGATTAATATGTATGTAAAGCTCAAGGTACGCAGTAAATCTAAAACAAACTGAGTTGATTTTGATGGATGATACGAAAGGTTCATGGCCAATTTCTAGGCATGACTTTAAAAGTCACACCCTGATGCAGGTTTGGTCATTCAATTAAGTATTTAAACACACAAAGAACATGTTGTAGATTTATCAAATTATCGTGTGCTGAGAGGATCAAATCCATTTTTCATCACATTATTAATTTAAAGTTATTAAATATAATAACATTAATATTAATAATAGGTTTAATATTAATATTAGATTTAATGATAACAAAAAATTAATTGTCAAATATTACAACTTTTTGACAAGGAAATATTTATGTCTTTAAAGATTTTAATATATCTATAAGATATGTTTTTTTTTTTTTTAAATAAATATTTAATTAAAAGAAATATTAAAAAATTCTGGAGCATAATTTTTGATTAGGTGTTGAATTGTATTGTGGTTTTTTTGTTTTGTTTTGTTTTGTTTTTTTTTTAAATTTTAGGTTAACATTAATTTATTTTTATTAGAAACATGAAATACTTACACATCCCCTCTAAAATTGATTAGGTTGTTATAAAATGCTCCTCTCCAAGGAACCAGTAAATTTCGAATCTCAATTGAAAATAACACAAGCCCATTCTACAATTTGTTTTGGTTAACAAAATCCAGAGCAATTTGGTGACTATCTGGAGTCTGGACAAACCGTTCTTGTTATGGGCAATTAATGCTTAATTGTAATGGTAATTTATGCTTTAATTGTAATATTCATAATCGTTCAATCCTCACCGGTTTTGAACTCTGGTATCCAGCTGTGCATTGGGAGATTATTCGAGCGCTATGGAGAAAGTTGCAGGCGAGATCCTAGATCATTTACTAGAGGGGCTTGTGAATGGGGCCGATCAAGTTTCATGGCAGATATTGTAGCGAATAATGCATCTGTCATATGTATATCGAATCAGAAAGGGCCGCCAAAACCTCAATCAGCCTGTTTGAAGCATTCATATCCTTTTATTCGAACCTTACAATACCAAAACGCCCTTTGATAGCTTCGAGGTGTAGTTTACGGCAGTTGGGTTCAAGTCTCCCACAGGGTGGCACTCTCTTGGTTACCCTCGGCGACATAATGAAGGTAATCAATGGTCCCTGAAAAAAATTCAATACTGATTTGGTTTGGATTCCGTGTTATGAAATTGGATAAAAATATATATTAGCCACTTAATTTTTTTTATTATAATTGCAGGTTGGGATCGATGGAGAGTAGTGTGGGGAGGCCGACTTAGCTAAGTGACCAGGCTTGGACTGCCAATGCCCTAATCTACTCACTACCCACACAGAGCATCATCTGCCTAATAACAGGGGTCTTGAATTCTGATAAGAGGCCTTGCTATAGCTTTTTCTCTCTAAAGGAATATGAGTCTGGCCTTCGAAAGCAAAGGACAGGATTTTATAATTCAAGTCTCAGTGCCAAATATATGTTTGAATCCTTTTGAATTCAGTGTGATTCGTTGTGTTAGTTGTCGGGGGTGTTTCTTAAACTAAACTCTTGTAACCCACATTCCAATGTTTAAAAAAATGCTTTGATTTTGAAAAATGGTTGTTCTCTTTGGAATAATTTCTAAGATTTTGAAATCTGTCATCATTCTTCCCTCCACAAATACAAATATATAAATATATGCTCTCACCTAAAATAAGTAGTGTATGTGTAGTGTAGGTAAGAATAATATATTCAATAACGAAACAGTTGAGGCTTTTATTCAAAACAACAGCAGTTTAGTTTAATAGTTAATTTGATTTAAAGATTATAGGTTTCAGATTTCTGTGGTGTGAGTTTAGAGTTGTTGAGTTTTGAATTTCCACAGTGAACATTTTTGCATCTACTTTTTGGGTCTAGAACAAGACTCATCATCAGGACAAATTCTAGACCTGAAACGTAGATGCAAAAATGTTCACTGTGGATTTAAAGATCTAAAACAATTTGACAAGAACAAATAGGTATAATTTGTGAAATAGGTATAAATTTATCTTGGTATGATATAAGTTGTTAGATTTTTATTGGATGACTAGTTGAGTTTTTAAAAATATTGAATAGATTTGTATTTCTATTAAGAATTTTATATTTTAAAATTATATATCAAAATAAAAATAAATAAATAATAATTAACTTTATAATTAAATTTATATTTACATGTAATTTTATCAGCACTAAGTTTACAGAATTTATTTTAAAATAAATTGACCACCAAAATATTGAAAAAAATACCATCAATACTATTATTATTTTCATATCTAATCAAAATGGAAAAAACACTAACTATTCAAAACAAAGTTTGTAAAAATATATTTAAGTATAGTGTACTTAAATAAAATATTAATATTAATATTAACTATAATCAAAAGGCCAATAATTAAATTAAATAGTTCATTAAATTTATATTCAAAATTTCAAACAACTTAATAAAAACAAATCAAAATATCATTGTATGTTATAAAATGGGTAAATTTATATTTTTACGAATTTTTGTCTCTATATATTTAATAATATATATAATAGAATAGAAAGAGTTCTATTTATGTGAATGGAGGATTTTTTAGATGATATACAACTTGAGTGGGCCTAATGGTTAAGAGCACGTGTTTCCTCCTAAGAGGTCACAGGTTCAAAACCATAGGGGGGTAGAGTATGTATGCCTTCGTAGACTTATCAGTTAAATCGCTGTGCGGAGGTGGGTCTCTTGTCACACAAACAAGGGGGTCTCATACACCAATTTGGTGTTTGGCTTGGTCGTGACCTTAAAATTGGATTATTATTATTATAAGAATAATAATTTTTTTACAAATATACTTTTGTATGGAATTATTGATTTAATTTCAAGTTACTATATAGAATTAACTAGAGATGGGGTGTTATGTTGGAGGGATCTAGGGCTGGGGCAATGTGCTTACCACCCTCAAACTCGTAATTGCACATTTACAAGGGAAGGATGCAACTGGCGTCTCACATGCACATGCATGTGGTCCTCTAGTTGGTAGAGGTATTATGTAGTGGTTTGGATGGGTGATAAAATCATTTGTGAAGGAAGGTATGGGTCGAGGTGAGGGGTCCTCGATGCCCTAGAGTAATATGAATGCAGAGGTTGCTTGTTTCGAGGCTTTGGTGTAGTGGGTAATGACGTTCTATGTTGAGAGGAAAGGAATTCATAGAGTTTCTCCTATTTGAATGCTAGTAGAGTAGGTCATCTACTTAGTGTGGCCTTGCTAGAAGATGAAGGTCGTTAATTCGAAAGGCTTGTTGGTGATTTCAATTCGTAAGCTATTTGCGCTCATTCTGGCCTCATCTTGGTTACACTCAGGTTCCTTGTTTAGTTGCTATGAAAGTTTGGTCTTATGGGTCAAGAGTCTTAGTCTTTGGGTGTTGTTTGTTTATTGTGGGCTGAGGAATTTGTTAGGATTGTGGGAGTGGTTAAGTGTCGGGTTTTGGGTTAGCCTCTTCTATTTGGCTTGGGTAGTTGGAATTCTCTATGAGGATTGAATAAGATATGTTTAGTTTTGTGCCTAGACAAGTGTAGTGAGTTGGGTTTGGTTATTTGTATGTGGTTTCTCAGGTGCAAAAGCCTCTTGGTCCTAGGGCGACATCTCTTTTGCTGAATGGTCAAGGGAGAAGAGTCTTTGGTAGAGGAAGTGTTGTCCTCTGGTCTCTCTAGTGGGTCTTGATTTAAGGTTAAGTCATGTTTGGTTCTTTTGCAATGAGATAGTCTATTTGTATCCTAGATTAGCTGAGGGAGGGTCAAGTTAAGTCATATGTTTGGTTCTTTTGTAATGAGATAGTCTATTTGTATCCTAGATTTGCTGAGGGAGGGTCAAGTCAGAGTTTGTGCCCTTTTGTAGGGAGAGGAAGCCCTTGTAGCGATATTGAGGCACCCCCTTGGTGAGTTAATGATGTCGCTAAGGTAGAGGACGAGGAGCAGGAGGGTGTTGATTTTATAGCATCGAGAAGTGTTCCAAGTCTCACATTTGGTGGAGAGGCTTGGACAATAGTTATCTAGAGAACCCATAAATTGTTTGTGGAAATTCCACTTGGATCTTGCTTTATTAAAATAATTAATTATTTTAATGCAGACCCTCAGTCTAAACTTAGGGAAATTAAATAATTAAAGGGGGTATTAATAACGCAGAGTGTGAATCTTCTAGAAAATAGAGATAAAGTCATTTTTTAATATGAGCCATTGATTAAAGATATAATCTTGGTCATTGATTCATCAATGAGAAGATTATAAGAAGAGGCTTGAGGGTCATTTGAAAATCACGCCGGGGACATTCTCAATACTTGAAGGAAATCGATTCTGAAGTAAGAGAAATCGATTTCAGTGGGTGAGTTTGTAGAGACGGGATTGCAGAGGTAGAAGGAGGGAGAAGTTAACACGCTGAGAAGCAGAAAGCAAAAGGGTGAAGGGAAGGGAGTGCTAAGTAGCAGCATCGACCCCTCCATGCAAAGTTATGCAGTCTAGGGAGGGACTGCGTAGAGTAGATACATAGGATGCCACAGATGGTGTAGAAGGTCATTCCAAGAGTCGGGAATACTTCCGATGTGTCCGGAAAATTCATGCCACATGTATGCTAATTCACTTTGCTCACCAAAATTTATGCAAAATATCTTTCATTATCTGAATTCATGCTTCTGTGATCATAGTAATTTTTCCAAAGTCTTTTGGTTGTAATCACATTGGACAGAAAATTGTCGACGTGTTTCGAACCAACCAATGTGGTTCATCTTTGGGACGAGATGAGAAATCACATCGAGTCATTAAGCTTATATAGATGTAGAGAAGGTCAAATAGCTGTTGGAACAACATCTAGTTTGACTAGGAAGAAAAATTATTTATGATAAAAAAGGTTTTATTTTTATTTAATATATAAAGTTAAAATATTATTATAAAAATGTATTGTGTATAAAGTCAAATCAACCGTATGATGACTAGTTTGACTCCAAAGACCAATTTTATTTGTTTATTATTTTTATTTTTATTATTTATTTATTTAGTTTTTATAATTAATTAATTAATTTTATTTTAATTTTTAATTTTATTTATTTATTTATCTATTATTATTATTATTATTATTTTATAATCAACATAAAAAAAGAGGGGGGGACAAGAAATAGGAGTATAGGGCAAGCATCCAACACTTGTTAATATTCCAGTTGTCGTCTCTATTGAGATTGACAGGTCTTTTGTCAATCTCTAAAGCCTCTCTTAGTTTACAGTGATGAAAATGGTCAATCCGAGCAATAACCTTAACTTCTCTGATGCATATGTGATGGTTCATATTTTCAACATGTTCAGCTAGGGTTGAGGTTCAAGATCTCTCATGCCTAAGGTCAGCAACATGCTCACAAATCCTTTGATTAATGGATCGGCTGGTTTCACCAAGGTAAGGAGTCCCAGAGGAGCATGGGATAATAAATAAAAAAAAAAAAAATAAAAAAAAAAAAAATAAAAGAAATAAAAAATAAAAAATAAAAATAAAAATAAATAATAATAATAAAAATAATAAATAAATAAAATTGGACTTCGGAGTTAAACTAGCAGTTATTCTAATTATACTCATTAATACATTTTTATAATAATATTTTAACTTTATATATTAAATAGAAATAAAAAAAAAAAACATCATAAATAAATTTTCTTCTTAGTCAAACTAGTTGTTCCAACCACTATTTGGCCTTCTCTACATCTATATAAGTTTAATGAATCGATTTAATTTCTCATAAAAAACATCATAAATAAATTTTCTTCTTAGTCAAACTACTAGTTCCAACCACTATTTGGCCTTCTCTACATCTATATAAGTTTAATGAATCGATTTAATTTCTCATCTTGTCCTGAAGATGAACCACACTGGTTGGTTTGAAACGTGTTGACAATTTTCTGTCCAATGTGATTATAACCAAAATATTTTGGAAAAAAAAAAATCTTTTCATTGCCGAAAATAAATATAAACCCTCATTTGCTGCATCGGTTTTCCCACATTGGGTTTTTCTGGAGACAATTGTCCAAAATAATTGTGTTCATATGGTTGTTTCTATTGTGCTACTTGTGTAATTTATGTTCTTCTGCTTTTGATTAGAGTCAAGTACCGTGGTTGTGTTTATTTCAAAATTCACTGAAGCATCTGTAAATAACTTATCTAATAAGTAGGAGAAATAAATCAATCACTGCAGAAATAATTTTCAGATTTGAAAAATTTCACAGAGAGGCGGAGGTAGTAGATTCCAATCTGGGGAATATGGGGAAAAATTATTTTCCCATGACTTTGTGGCAACTTATTTCAATGCAATTTTGACTGAAACACACCCGAAGATTTGGGAGTTTGAGATAAAAGTTGGAGAGGAAAGGTGATCTCTTTTAGACACAAATTTTCTAGAGCATATGTTAGTTTGGTACCAGAACTGGGTACACTAGGGGCATGCGTAAACAATATGTAATTATAGTAGCTCTCCATTGGAAAATGAAGACTTTGCTGGACTTGGTTATGAGGGATAAGAAAATGAAAAATACAACATTTATGCCTCTATGGAGGATGTGAAGAGAATGCTTTGGAAATTGAGGTTTTGTGTGGTGTTGAAGCCCTGAAATTCTATTGCAACAACACGGGGGATAATCACCTGGTCCGGACCTTGGAAGTAACTCCTTTTCAGTTTGGTATAGTGGCTTCGACTCGGGATAATGAGATCAGTTTCCCAACAAAAGTTTGATCTAATGATGGATTTGATATAAGGTGAAATGGAAAATGATTTTAAACTAAAAGAAATGCTCTATTTAAATAACAAACACATGCATCTATTTAATATAATATTTAATTTAATTTATACTCGGGATAACTTAACTCATGCGATCTACAAAGATATCTTAAAGCGAAAGGTAATAAAGATCATTCAATCGCTATAAGAGATGAAGTTGTTAAAGATGATTATTTTGACTAAATAGTTAGGTAAAATAACTGTGAAACTATATCACATATATCAATTGATCATATACTCAATAAAGAATTACAGCTGAAAAATTATGCAATAGTAATTTAATGAAAAACATACTAGAATATAAGGAAAATTATTGCTAATACATAAAAAAAAAAAACTCAATCATAAAGATAGAAATACCAGATATGAAAGGTTCTACTCATGAAATCAACAACATTGATTTGCTTCTTTTTAACTAATACACTCTAAGAGTACATTAATGCAAATTTAGTAGAGTGTGCTTCAATATCGAAGAAATATGAGATTTTGTTCCATATATTTCATCAAAACAGTCATAGAAGTACAAAAATGCAAGCTTTTGCAAAATGTTTTTGATAAAATTATGGACCCGTCTCTAAATGCATGAGAGAGGTTTAAATAATATTACATATGTATCAAAAATAGATTATTACATAAAACACTGAGAAGGTTTCAAACAACCTTCCTCATAATACTAAAAATAAAAAGATAAAAACTAAAAAGATAATGACGTGCTTTATCATGTTGAACGTTCATTCCTTGCCATTGAGCTTTTCAGTTCACAGATATCCAACATTGGGATGGTTGGCCGACTTTAGATCTTAGTTGTTCCGTAAATACAACATCAAAGAGAGGTGGCACCATATTTTGAATGGAATTCGTTAGACAATGCAAAGCCATCCATTGATTGTATAGTTTTACTAGAAACTGTCAATAAGATTCACGATCAAGCTTAGACATCTGTTTGACTACTTCAATTTGATTTTTGGTGGTCTTTTTCCACTGTCCCTCTAATTGTTTGATATCTGGGAAAACTCCAAGCTTGCATTCTTTAATCAGATTGATATTATGAAGGTTCTCATTTACAACTTCAATTATATTGCTTGTTATATCATCTGCTCTAGCTGACGCCCTTTCTGCTTGCTTTAATTGCATATCCCAATCCGTAAATAGAGTATCTCTGTGGGATTCTTCAATCTTTGGAAAATCCGTTTTTCCTCCTTCTTCAGACTCTTGCCAGGAAATAAACTCTGAAATTTTTTTATCAACCATTTCATACTCTAATCTCTGATCAACCACTTGATTGAGTATTGTATCACTTGTTTCACAATATGGTTTGATCATTGAGATTCTTGACAGAATATTGCTTGTTGTTTTGACAATTGAGTGTTTAATCAAGTGTCTCTTTGATGAATTCTTCTGTCTGAGGCTGATTTATGAGTTTATCTACTTCATTTTGCATTTTCCGAATCTATGTATATTTTTCTGTGATGTTTTCCTGGTGCTGTAACTTCATTTGTTCAAAATATTTCTGAAATTGTATCATCTGCAACTCTGCTTGTTTATTGACGTTTTGTCTTTCCTGTTAAAGTTGTTGCTCTAATACTTGAATTCTTTCATCTTGATCTTTAAGCAAAAGACTAACCTTTGATGCCTTATCCATTGTAGTTGTTGCATAAGCACCTGTGAATTGTGAAAACCTTGTTAGGTTTTCTGATGGATCAATGGGGGTGTCTTTCCACACAACCTCCATTGATTCATTATTTGGAGGAGTTGTTGATGAATCAAACTTTCTTTTCTTTTTTCTGTCTCCACACCATTTCTTTGTGTGCTGGACTATAAAATATATCTAAAAGGGGTATCTCTTCAATTCTCAAAACAATTTGTGATCTTGGGTAGGCCGGGATGATTTCAACATCTGCTTCTGGATTTGTAAATTGTAAAGTTTGTTTAGGGGTATGCAACCCAAAAGTTCCTTCAATTCCTATCTCTGTCTGATGTACTTGGAGCTTTTGTTTGAATTGTTTCCATTCTTGATCTAGATCATTTATTATGATCGTCTCTGTGTGAACCTGTGTAGAATCAATTTCCAATTGTTCTCTAGCCAAGGTCTCTTTGGGTATTTCTCCATTTTTTTTCTCTGTATCTTTCTCAAGACTTTCTTTAAGGTTTTCTTCATGATTCTAAGATTGATGTTCAAAGAGCTCTGAGCCTTGAATTGACTTCTCAGGAGATTCTTGATCAGAATTGTGATCAAAACCTTCTTATTTGCTTACACTAGGAGTAGGCTCTCTATTTTCCTCAATTTGCAATAGGTCTAATGGAACCCTTGTCAATATTTTATTCCTATAAATATCAAAACGATTAAGGTTGGGTGGGGTTAATTTGATTGATGCCAAATGCAACACCTGTGAGAATGTCTCGGCCTTTTCAAATAGATCATCAAATTCATCTTTCTCATGAATGAACTGTCTGATTTTAACCATCGCAGTAAATTCTTGGGCGACTTTGTTGGGAACATACTGTCTGCCTAGCATAGTAGCCAAATTCAAGCAAACAAAATTTTGTATTTCTTTCACTGCATGTCCAAAATCAAATAATGCAAAAGAACCACATTGCACTGGAAAAATCGGCCAGATAGATTTCTTCATGTCTTTGAGGGTTTTGGCTATACCTTCCCCTACTGTCTGATATGCAATTTCTCTTGCTAGTAACTTGTCAGGGACATAATAAGGAAGAACACGGGGAGCTGCAATAATCCCAAAAACTCTGATAGAAGTAAATGTTTCTTCACCAAACGATCCCGCGACTGACAAGATGTCTATCTTTGCTTCTTCTGAAAGCTTGGGGTCTTTTGTATCTAAAATAGTTTGATAGATTGACAACATAATACTTTGACAAATCTTATAAAAATGGGGGCGAAATTTCGATTCCCACAAAATCTTATGATACACATGGATAAGAGTAGGGTCTTTGAGAGTCCAATTCCAACCCATATTAAGAGATCTTGTACAGAAATAAATAGCATCCATCACGTATGCGCTCATAAAAAAGGGAGGGATAACCCGAGTAGAGACAACTCTATTTTTCCTATACTATCTAACGACCATAGTCAAATTGTCAGACAAAATATTACTCCAATTCATAACTGTGGCATTAACAGCCGCATCAATTAATGGAATCCATTCCATATAAAACTTTGTACTATCAACTTTCCCAAAAAGCCTACAGATCGTAGCAACTACATAACTATGTGGAGCTGATAGAGGTGTAATTGGGTACGTACCAGTTTTCTCCCGTTTGAATTTGCTGGAGCTGAACCTCCAAGTCTGCATGAAATATATTTGGTCTTCGTTTTCTTTTGTGAATTTCTCAATTAAATCTTTATCCTAGGACTTTTGAGGTTCCGACAAATGATACATTATGCACAAATTGTCTGAGGTAAATGACCCCATGACTTCCTGTCTTGAATTCTTGAATGTCATGTCCGAGATATCTACATTGTCAATAATCCACTTTAACATATACCTGTATGGCAGGGTTTTAGGCCTCATAGCTATTTTGCGTAGGAATGAACAAGCCACTTCAAAATAGGAAGCTTCAGACGATATTTTAGTGTCAATCGTTGCTCTGATTTCCCGTACCTTGGATCTTCATCATCCAGTAGATTATACATAGCTTTCCACGATGTAGTTCCACCATCTTTGTTGCATGTAGTATCACTAAAGAGTGGATGCATGTCTGAGTCTTTGAATGCAGAAGCTTCAGCCGTCTTTTTTTCTTTCTTAGCCATCTTTGAGCGTTATTTCCTGAGATTGAGAAAATATAGAAAAACAATGAACGTAAAGAAAAGATGAGAGTGAAAACTCAATTAAAACAATAAATTTGATAAGGATGAGAATTTGATTACAAACATGAGTAAACATATACAAATCTCTTCGAGCCTTTAAAAAAATAAATGAAATTGATTTTTTTATTAATTATGCATAAATACCTACGTGTGATTCCTATCGAGTCTTGTCAAAACATCGCATCAAAAATTCTGAACGATATTTCAAATTGATATGACTTTAGTGTTATGTCGTTTTTGCAATTGCGATAAATCACAATATCACAAAATCACGATATAATAAAGTCGCAATTATAATATCTCGCAACATCGCAATATTACGGAATCACAATATCGCAATATTGATATATCGCCATGTCGCAATATTGCAAGATCACAAGGTCAGAGTTATGCTTTTTCAAAAATCATTTATGTTTTGTGATTTGTGATGCGCGATGTATTTATTGACTCTTTGAGCGGATTTTCGTTATGCAAAGAATGTTTCAAGTGCTTTATGGACTTTAAGAAATATTTCAAGGCTTTTTTAAGTTATAAAGAGCTCAACACAACATTTGGTCTTACAAAAGGGTTTCATGGATTTCGAGTAATGATTAATTTGCGTTACTTTTGGGCTATGTGATTTGTGATAAAGCGAGAAGTGCTTGGTCCTAAGTGACTTAGCCTAATGCTTTAACATTTTTTAAGGGACAAAACTCTTACCTGCTAAGTTTTTTGGAATTTTTTTTAAAGGGTCCCCATTTATTATTATTATTTTTTGTAAATTAAGTGGGTCTATTCACATTCATAAAATAAACATAGATTACATCGTAGCCTCAAGAGGCAAATATTCAAAAAGACTAGAAAAGGCTGAGGAACAACCGTCATCGCAAATATATCTTGCCCTCTAGGAAGGAAAATACAGGGAGAGTCTCATAGGGGAGAAAGATGCAGACAAAACCAAAAGAATAACAGAAAAATAGAGGTACATCGATGCTCTGGAAAAGAGGCCATTGGGCCTCGAACACAGGGAGAAAAACAGAGAGACAGAAGAAATCAAACCGAAAGTAGAAGAACTAGGGGCCTGGGGAGTGTTTCACATCTGTGTTATCATTCAGGTAGTCGTCGACATTGATGGGTCTATCCAGAATCCCTTCCTCTGAGCAGAAGATCTGGCGGCGAAGGGTGGAGGGACCTGCTTCCTGGCAATCGGGCTTGGAGGGGTGATGAGCCTCCTCTTCAATCTTGGGGCTCTGATGATGGCACGTTGCAGAGCTCCTTTTCAGAATAGCATAGTGAGGTGAGTTGTGGTCAATGAAGCGCATGTGATGCACTTCCTTCATGTACGCGATGAACTTCTTAGTCACAAAATATATTTTATGTTCAAGATCCTTGCTACTGTTCCTCTGCTCTTCAAGGGAAATGGCTAGGAGTGTCTTGGTGTGCCAATGCAGGTCAATAGTTATGTTGTACAAGTTCTCCCGAGGCCTGGTTAGCCCAGGATCCGAGATCCATCTGAGAGAAGCATCGACTGCGTCTGAAGGCATTGCTCTATGATGGATGTGGGCTACAGAATCCATGTCGGCGATGCGCCTCTGCATGTTAGGGTCGGTGTTGTCCACATAGGTGCGGGTCGAATTTTTGGCAGTGGTCTCAGCCCGAGTAATAAGAGGGCGAGAAGGGTTAGCCCAGAAGGCATGGAAGCCACGACGAGCAGGGGGAGGCGGGTGAGAATGACGTGGGGCCATTAAGGTGGGGCGATGATGAAGAATGGAGGTCGAGACGGAGAGATGAGGGGGGGCGGTGTTGTGAGACAGCTTTGGGGGAGGCCTAGTATCAGCAGGGTTCTTAAGCCGAACAGTCAGGAGTGAGGTGTGAGCAAGGAGGAGGGAGTTGAAATAGGCGGCCGAGAGGTGTGAAAGCCCAGGGAAGCCTCTGGTAGGCGTGCTGGATGGGCTGGCCAAATCATGCGAGGAATTAATATTTGGAGTGGGATCGTATTGCAGGGAATAGATCGATGGACATCCGCTTGAGTGATCAATTTTGAGAAGGAACGCTAGTGGGGTGATCATGATAACATAATTGATTGCGAGGGGGGGGGGGGGAACGAGGAGAAGGTCGAATCGACTTGCTGCAAATCTAGAACACTGATACAGAGACATTCAATTTTGATAGTTGGCTCCATTATGGAATCACAGTTAGTTGAGGTGATTCTGTTGGAATCTCCAACGCTGGTGTTTGCGAGGAAGTCCGCCAGCTTATTGGCCTTTCTCTAGACCACCGAGAAGGAAATGCCTCTGGCATTATCAATGCTATGCTTGATCTTTTGAAGGATTTTGCTGATGCGACATCAATCAGAGACTTTTCGAACACTGCGCCCCTGTTGAATTTTCTAACAATCTTGGGTAGTGAGGGTCCCCATTTATTATTACAATATTGATTATTATAAAAATAAATGGTGGGTTGTTGAATAGTACAACGATTGGCGATTCACTGGAAGAACTAGTTATCACTGATAATTTTGAAATTTCTAAAACTTTCAAAGTAAAAATTAGTTAAGAAAACAGAAATTGAATGAAAGATTAGATAACTAATATTTCTTTGAATAATAAAACAAACTTACCTAATTACAATTCATTTTATATCCTATTAAAGATGAAAATCTTGTTGCCTATATTGGTCATTACTTGATTTAAATATAAAGTAGCAGGATTTTGTACATTAGCTTTTACATGTACTCATTTGTCATACATAGAGCCTCTGCTGTCAGTGGACATCCATAGCCTCGACAGGGTTACCTTTTAACCAACAATGATTACGTGTCCCATCCATGTAAGAATGCAGATTTTAGAGATAAATCCACAATTATATACTTTTTTATATTTTTTTCTTTCTAAAATAGCTCTTTTAACAAAATCTTATTTTTATTAATTAAAAGCCATTGTCTTGGTATGGTGGCCAAATGGTGACAATGCATTGGTTGTAATTCAACTGAACAAGCTGGCTCATGATGAGACCCCTTGTCTTTTGATTAAAAAAATCTCAAGCCATTACCATGTTTTGGTATGCAGTATTGGTAATGTCAGTCTTATTAATCCCCTATGAATATGGTAAGCAGGCTCTTAATGATACCTCTTATCTTTTAAGTTTAGTACATTACTTAGAATTACACTCTAAAAAGAGAAAATTTCAGTGGACAAGGAGAATCATTGCCTCTTTAAGAGTTCCGGATGACAATTATAGAGTTAGGGATGCTTATCTGCAAAAAATATTTTACTTTGTTAAAGATAATTTTCTTGATTGATAATAGAACAAAAGTCTTTTATAAAGTTGGATTCTCTCAAAGAATGAATAATTTTGGTAGAAAAGGAAAACTTCAGAGAGACATAACTTAATTATTTTTCAAATCTCTTAACTATTTCCTTTACAATCTCTATTTTTAAAAGCGAAAAGTCAAAATATTTCAAGAGATTTTATTGCAAGCCAATAGTTATATTATTTAACTTTTATTTTCCTAGGAAAAGTAAAGACAATAATGTACAGGGGATATACGAGGTTATCTCCTATGAGAAATATTTTTTCAAAATCTGCCCATTCATGCACATAGAATCTTTCTTGCTTGATAAATCTTGCAATAGAAACGTTGATGGGCCAATTTGTTCTGCGATTTGAAATGGTCTAAGCCAAATTATTTGGAATTTGGTATGCTTACCTTTTTCCTCATGTGCTTTATCCCATTTCAATACAAGGTCTCCAAGTTGAAACGATTTTGTACTAACTGAATTTGCATCAAAGAAGGATTTAACTAACTATTGATGATGAGCACGGGTCATCTTGGCTTTCTCACTCTCTTCTTCAAGTTTGAGAATTTTTGATTGGCTTAATTGCATTGAAGAAGAAGGAGTTTCTTCAATAAATTGAACCAAGGCTAAAGAGAGAATAACTAATTTGTAGGAAGACCAACAACTTCTTTCCCATAGACCAGATAAAATGGAGAAGTGCTTATAGAGGCTTTATGTGTTATCTGATCTTCCCATAGAGAAAATGTTAAAAAATTATGCCAGTTTATTTGACTCTGATCAATAGTTTGTTTAATGATCCTAATGAGGTTTTTATTAGTTGATTCTGCTAAACCATTTCCTTGAGGATAATAGTTAGCGGAATACTTAAGTTTGAAACCTATTTTGAGAGAAAATTCTATCATAACATTGCCTGTGAAATAAGATGCATTGTCAAACATCAATGCAGTTGGTAATCCAAATCCGGTAATGATAAATTGATCAATAATTCGATAATGTTGTCAAAATTGGTTACCTTTAGTGGAATTTCTTCCACCCATTTAGTAAAGTAATTAATTACAGTAAGGATGTATCTATGTTTCTTTGAAGAGTGAGGAAAGATCTCACATATTATGTCCAGTCCTGATTGCTCAAATGGTTGTTTGATATTGACCAGCTGTAATGGCAATGCAGGTTTCCTTTGTCTTCGAGCAGTGGTTTGACAAGTTTTACATTTCCTTACATATTCGTGTGCATCTTTAAACAAAGTTTGCCAGTAATTGCTAACATGTAGTATTTTATCTATTGTTGTGTCTCCTCCAAAATGTCCACCAACTAGTCCATCATGGAGTTCCTGCAAAACCTTTTTTGCCTCATATTTTTCAAGACACCTTAGTAAAATAGAGTCATAATTTTTTCTGAATAAAACATCATTGACAATTTGGTATCGCTTTGCTTTCAATCTCAAAGCTCTTTTCCTTTTGTAACTGAGTTTCATAGGGGCATATCCATTTTTTAAATAAGAAATGAGATCACCATATTGAGATTCAATATCGTTGAGGCTTACTTAAGATATTTGAACATCATCACCTGAATTTTCTTCTTCTGGTAAGTTGGATGATCCAGCTAACATTCTGAAAAGACCTTAGCCTCTAAAAATTTTAGCTGGTCTAATTTCAACATCATATTCTTGTAGTGCGGTTACCCAGTTGGCCGTTTTTTCTCCTACTTCTCTTTGCATCAATAATTGCCTTACTGCTGAAAATGGAACTATGATTTTGGTATGAGTTTTTAGGAGAAATTGTCTGAAATGATTTATTGAATTGAAGACAACAAATGCTTGTTTTTCCACTACAGAGTAATTTAATTCGTCAACTTGAAAATTTGAACTAAAGAATGATATGGGTGCTTCCATTTGTTGATCATTGGGTTGTGTTAAAACGACATCATATGATGTTTCTGATGCAAATGTGTATAAAACAAAATGATTAGAAGAATTGGGAGTAGTCAGGGATGGAGCATTAATAATAGCTTGTTTGATCAAGTCAAAGGCTTCTCTTTCATTGTGACCCCATTTAAAAACCATTTTTTTTTTAATCATAGTCTGTAAAGGTAAAACTATTTGTGAAAATTCAGGGACAAGCCTCTTTACACAATTTATTTGTCCAAGGAAAGACTGCATTGATTTCTTATTATGAGGTAAAGGGATTTTCTCAATTTCCTTAACCCTTTCCGGATCAATATAAATACCCTTCTTTGATACATCAAATCCTAAAAGCTTACCTTTTCTTAAGGAAAAATAAGACTTTTTGGATTAAGCGAGATACCATATTTCATACATCGTTCAAAGATTTGATTAAGGTCGTTTAAATGGTTGCTTCTCTTCTTGGAATCTACAGTGACATGATCCAAGTAAATAATAATTGATTTGTTAATGAGTCCTTTAAAGGCTATATCCATAGCTTTTTGAAATGTGGCACCTTCATTAATAAAACCAAAAGGCAATTTTTGATAAGCATACGTTCCCCATTTAGTTTTGAACGTAGTTTTCAATCTATCATCTATATGAACTAGGATTTGGTTATATCATGAAAATCCATCAAAAAAATACATGATCTTAGAACCAGCTACTGACTGCATTACTTGTTCCATGGTTGGCAATGGAAAGTTGTCTTTTTGACATGCTTTATTCAAATTTCTAAAATCTATACATATGCGAATGTCACCATTCTTTTTCTTAACATGCACTAAATTGGATACCCGTTTTGAATTCCTAATGATAAATATGATTTTTTCCTTAAGGAGTTTATTCAGCTCTGATTTGATTTGATTCTCAAGGTTTGGATGAATTTTCCTTAGTTTCTGTTGCACTAGTTTATCATTAGAGATCATGGGTGTGTTGTGATGTATAACAGAGGTATCATAAGTTTTGATACCAGAATAATCCCAAGCAAATATACTTTTATATTTCCACAACAGTCGAATGAATGATAATCTTTCATTAGAGGATAGACCGAGACCTAGATTAATATTATGAGGCTTGTCATCATTTCCAAGGTTCACTAATTCAAATTTTAGAGTCGAATTTTGAATTTTGGCATTAGTTACCATTTTAAATCCATCTGTGAGATCATACAGATCTTCTAATTTGACTAAAACTTTGGGTATTGTATTTTCATCATCAAATTTATGTTCTAACTTAATGTCATGCTCATTTTCATCTATGATTTGGTCATTACATGACCCTTCTGATGTTAGAAAAATTACAATATCATAATCATCGTTGAAGACTCGCCAATTCGTGACATTATCAAGAATAGATGGCCTAAAAATTAGTTCAATGGAAAATCTATCATGACTAAAATCCTCAAATGGTATGAGTTTTGTTGCAACACTAGCTAATAGATCAACACTATCATTTTGCAGTCTGGGTACAAGAGAAATATTAAATGCCAAAAAATGAGATGTAAGATCTTGGACTAATGATTGATAATGTTTAAGATGTCCAGAAAGGCAATGGATAATATTTCTTACCTATCTAATGATAATTTCCGAGTCTCCAAAAACCTGCAGATATTTGATGTTGAGGTCGATTGCTTTGTATAATCCTTGAACCAATGCCTCGCATTCTACAATATTATTTGTACACTCGAATTCTAACCTGCAAGTTAACATGGTCTTTTCTCCTTCTGGGATGATCAAAATGCAACCAGCTCCTAGACCATCGTTAGATTTGGAACCATCAAAGTACAAAGTCCAAAATAGAGTTTTAACTACTGGTTTATTTACAAAAGTTTTTCACTTGGAAACATCTATTTGTGAAAAAATTTCAATCTGTGAGATGAAAACATTATCTAGGAATGAATACTTTTGTTCATTAAAGTTCTCTAAAAATGATTTAGCTGAATAATTCCCAATAATATTGTTATTGAATGCTATTGGCTCGTTATCACCTTCAAATTCAGTCATTATATGTTTAAGGTGTTTTTCTCGGTCAACTCAAATTTGATTTGGCTTCCCATTATAAGGAAGCCACATGTGAGACCAATCTGTAGCAAAATATCTGTGGAGTTTCTCAGACCAATCTCTACTTATAATTAGATCATAAAATTCAGGAATGTCAGCTACCAATATATCTATTATTTGTCATACTTTGGAATTTGATGAAAGTAAAATAATGACTGCATTTATTTCCCCTAATAATTCTACTTTAGTTCTGTCAAGATGTATGATGTGGATGACATACTTTTGAGGAGTGATGTTTAGTTTAGCATAGACTGTTTTTGGCATTACATTGAAAGAGGCTCTCGAGTCAATCAAACAATTATGAAGGTTTTTATTGAAAATTTTGCAAGTTAAGAGGAAAAGAGGTGTATGTGAATTAGATTTGTCACCGATTAGGATAACATCTGTAGGATAAACTTTGTTTGAAGAAGTTGGGGGTTTTCCTATGCCTTTAGTAGCCTGAGATACAACATTAGCAGGTAAGGGTGAGACATGAACTGCATTCAGTTCTCTAAGTAACATTTTCTGTTGTTGTTTCAATTTGCTAATTTCATGTAATGAAATGTTTGCCCTAGTTTTCTTCACATCTTCCACAATATTATACTCCATGGTATCAGTGACTACCAATGTCTTTGACGTAGATGGAATATTTGATAGAGATGGATTTGGCTGTGAAGTTTTGGGAGAGGACTTTTTACTGCTTGCTTTTTCCTTAGTAGGAGTATTTTTAGTTTTATGCTTTTGATTCAAGTGATTTGTATCAACAGGTCCTTTGCTTCTGGTGCTAACGGGTAAATCTTCTTGTTATTCTTCACTTGGAAGAATAAAGTCCCACATCCCATTTAGTTTGACTATTTATTCATCTCCAGTGTCTTCGTCTTCATTTTCTTCTTCCTATTCTTCTAAGTCAGACTCAACATTAGATATGGTATTTAGTGGTTGAGAATTAGAATACTGACTTCTTCTAAAAGATCTGAATGGCTTTTTCGCAGTAGGATATTCAACAACTTTTTTCTTCATTTCAACCATTTCATTAGACATATTCTTTAACACTTTTTGAAGGCCTTCAAGATCAAAAGGATCTTTCAGGACTTTCTTTTTAGAGTTATCTTTGAAAGAAAATTTATTAGATTTTATGTCTTCTTGAGACTTTTTATTTTCAAGAGAAACTATGCGTTTTTCTACATATAAAGCTTCTTTTATGTTTTTTTCTAATGTGACTAACTCCGCTCTATCGAAAAAAATGGCTATATTAGAAGGAAGAGAGATATATACCACTCAATTTTAACATCAGCTCCAGGAGCTGACGTAGTAGGAATTTTATTGAGTAGTTTATTGAACCTAGAGTTGAAATATTTGATCTTTTCTCCCATTTTAGCCTTCAAATTGGACAATTCATTGATGAGCGATGCGATGGTTCTATCATCTCCAAAATTCGCTAAGAATTGTTGTTCAAACATATCCCAACTAGTTATGGAGCGAGGGGGTAATGAAAAGTACTAGGATCTTGCAGATCCTATAAGAGTGTATGGAAATAATCTGAGTACACAGTCTTCTTCTGTAACTTAATTTAAATTGATGGCTAACATATAGTTATGTATATTTTCTTCTTCTCGTAGACCATCATTAGGATTAAATTTGGGAAACCATCTTTCAGGATGTTTAGGAAGAGGGTGAAGATGACCTGTCATTGCTACAAAGCCTGGATTATTCCATGATTGTACTCGCAGTGGTGGTTGTTGTCATGCCTTGATGATAGGAGTATGTATGAATGAAGAGATGAGCGGGATTTGAGTCGAAGAGAAGGAAATTTGGCTACCAAAACTAGAAGAGCTAGCACCAGTAGTTAGAATGGGAGTTGTTGAAATGAGTGGAGGGAATGAATGGATTTGAGATGGAGAATTGGATAAAACCGCACTAATATATGTCTGTGATTTAGATTTCTTGGTATTCTTTCAGAAAGAAGTAATGGGAAATTCCAAAGGAGGAATTTCAATCTTCTCACTTAGAGAACGAGTCAAGATTCGTCTTGGTTGTAAAACAGATGAAACACTTCCCTCAGATGACTCAGAAACTATAGTTTTTTCAGCTAAAATAGATATTTGTTCCAACTTCTCTATTAAAGTATAAAATTCTAGTGATTTAGATTTGTAATGTGAAGAAAGTAATTTCTGAGATTTACTAGGAGATTTAGGAGAGGCTTGTTCGACTTTTGATCTTAAAATGGTAGTTCTAAATGGGGATCTAGAAGTTGGAGGATATCTAGAGGGAAAAAGATTATTAGGAAGGCATCTGGATTTTTGATCAGTTTTATTTGCCATTCACAGTTGGCTCTCCTTCTAGCACCAAAATGTTGAAGCACCAGAATTTTGTTGCAACAAGATGGGGGATAACCATCTGGTCCGGACCATGGAAGCAACTTATTTTCCATTTGGTATAGTGGCTCCAACTAGGGATAATGGGCCCAGTTTCCCAAGAAAGGTTTATATGATGATGGGTTTGATATAAGTTGAAATGGAAAATTATTTTAGCCTAAAAGAAATTATCTATTTAAATAACAAAATCATGCATCTGTTTAATCTAATATTTAACTTAATTTATACCTGGGATAACTTAAATCATGTGATCTACAAAGATATCTTAAAGCAAAAGGTAATAAAGATAATTCAATTGCTATAAGAGATGAAGCTGTTAAAGATAGTCATTTTGACTAAATAGTTAGGAAATATAATTGTGAAACTATATCACATATATCAATTGATCATATACTCAATAAGGAATTACAGCTGAAACATTATGCAATAGTGCTTTAATGAAAAACTGTAACTCAAATCTCATACATAATACAATATAAGGAAAATTATTGCTAATACATCAACAAAACTCAATCATAAAGATAGAAATACCAGATATGAAAGGTTCTACTCATGAAATCAACAACATTGATCTGCTTCTTTTCAACTAAATACACTCTAAGAGTACATAAAAGCCAATTCAATAGAGTATGCTTCAATATCAAAGAAAATCAAGATCTTGTTCCATATATTTCATCAAAACAGTCACAAAAGTACATAAATGCAAGCTTTTTCAAAGTGTTTTTGATAAAATCCCGGACCCTTCTCTAAATGCATGAGAGAGGTTTAAATAATATTACATATGTATCAAAAATAAATTATTACATAAAAAGTTGAGGAGGTTTCAAACAACCTTCCTCAGAATACTGAAAATAAAAAGATAAAACTAAAAATATAATGACATGCTTTATCATGTTGAAAGATCTTTCCTTTCCATTGAGCTTTTCAGTTCACAAATATCCAACATTGGCTTCACTTGGGATGGCTGGACGAATTTGGATCTTAGTTGTCCCGTAAATATAGCATCAGAGAGAGGTGGCACCATATTTTGAGTGGAATTCGTTAGACAGCACAAATCCATCCATTGACAATATGGTTTTACAAGAAAATTCCAATAAGATTCACGGTCAAATTTAGAAATCTGTTTGATTGCTTCAATTTGATTTTTGGTGGTCTCTTTCCACCGTCCCTCTAATTGTTTGATATCTGGGAAAACTCCAGGTTTGCATTCTTTAATCAGACTCATATTATGAAGGTTCTCATTTACCACTTCAATTATATTTCTTTCTATACCATCTGCTCTAGTTGTTGCCCTTTCTGCTTGCTTTAATTGCATATCCCAATTCGTAAATAGAATATCTCTGTGGGATTCTTCAATATTTGGCAAATTAGTTTTTCTTCGTTCTTCAAACTCTTGCCAGGAAATCAACTCTGATTTTTTTTTTTATCAACCTCTTCATACTCTAATCTTTGATCAACCACTTGATTGAGTAATGTATCACTTGTTTCACAATATGGTTTGATCATTGAGATTATTTGACAAAATATTTCTTGTTGTTTTGAAAATTGAGTGTTTAACTCAAGTGCCTCTTTGATGAATTCTTCTGTCTGAGACTGATTTATGAGTTTATCTACTTCATTTTGCATTTGTTGAATATGTATATATTTTTCTATGATGATTTCCTAGTGCTGTAACTTCATTTGCTCAACATCATTTTGAAATTGTATTAATGGCAGCTCTGCTTGTTTATTGATGTTCTGTCTTTCATGTTCAAGTTTTTTCTCTAACAACTGAATTCTTTCATCTTTATCTTTAAGCAGAACACTGACCTTTGCTACCTTATCCATTGTAGTTATTGCATGATCACCTGTGAATTATGATAGCCTTGTCAAATTTTCTTATGGATCAATGGGGTTGTATTTCCACACAACCTCCATTGATTCATTATTTGCTGTTGTTTCTGATGAATCAAGCTTTCTTTTCTTTTTCTGTCTCCTCACTACCGCTTTGTGTGTTGGAATATAAAATATATCTAAAGGGGGTATCTATTCAATTCTCAAAACAATTTTTGACGTTGGGTAGGTTGGGATGATTTCAACATCTTCTTTTGGATTTGTAACTTGTAAAGTTTGTTTAGGGGTATGCAGCCCAGAAGTTCCTTCAATTCCTATCTCTTTTTGTTGTGCTTGGAGATTTTGTCTAAATTGCTCCCATTCTTGATCTAGATCATTTATTATGATCGTCTCTGTGTGAACCTGTGTAGAATCAATTTCCAATTGTTCTCCTGCCAAGGTCTCTTTGGTTGCTTCTCCATTATTTTTCTCCGTATCTTCCTCAAGAATTTATTTAGGGTTTTCTTCATGATTATGAGATTGATGTTCATAGATCTCTGAGCCTTGATTGAATTCTCAGGAGAATCTTGATCAGAATTGTGATCAGAATTTTCTTCTAGGCTTACACTAGGAGTAGGCTCTCTAGTTTCCTCAATTTTCAATAGGTCTAATGGAACCCTTGTCAATATTTTATTCCTATAAATATGAAAACGATTGAGGTCGACTGGGGTTAATTTGATTGATGCCAAATGCAAGACTTGTGAGAATGTCTCGGCCTTTTCAAATAGATCATCAAATTCATCTTTCTCATGAATGAATTGTCTGATTTTAACCATGACAGTAAAGTATTGGGCGACTTTGTTGGGATCATACTTTCTACCTGGCATAGTTTCAAGATTCAAGCAAGCAATATTATGTATTTCCCAAACTACATGTCCAAAATCAAATAATGCAAAAGAACCACATTGCACTATAAAAATCGGTCAGATATATTTCTTCATGTCCTTGAGGGTTTTGGCTATAGCTTCCCCTACTGTCTGATATGCAATCTCTCTTGATAGTAACTTGTCAGGGACATAATAAGGAAGAACATGGGGAGTTGGAATACTCCAAAAAACTTTGATATAAGTAAATGTTTCTTCACCAAACCATCCTGCGACTGGAAAAATGTCTATCTTTGCTTCTTCTGAAAGCCTGGGGGCTTTCGTATCAAAAATAGTTTGATAGATTGGCAACATAATACTTTGACAAATCTTATAAAAATGGGGGCAAAATTGTGATTCCCACAAAATATTATGATACACATGGATAGGAGTAGGGACTTTGAGAGTCCAATTCCAACCCATATTATGAAATCTTGTACATAAACAAATAGCATCCATCATGTATGCATTCATAAAAAAGGGAGGGATAACCCAAGTAGAGACAACTTTATGTTGTCTATACTATCTAATGGCCATAACCAAATTTTCGGAAAAAATATTACTCCAAATCATAACTGTGGCATTAATAGCTGCATCAATTAATGGAATCCATTCCATAGAAAACTTGGTACTATAAGCTTTCTAAAAAATCCTACACATCATAGCATCTACATAACTATGTGGAGCTAATAGAGGTGCAATTAGGTACATACCAATTTTCTCCCATTTGAATTTGTTGGAGCCAGACCTCCAAGTCTGCATGACATCTATCGGGTCTTCGTTTTCTTTCGTGAACTACTCAATGAAATATTTATCATAGGACTTTTGAGGTTTCGACAGATGATACATTCTGCACAAATTTTCTGAGGTAAATGACCCCATGACTTCTTGTCTTGAATTCCTAAATGTCCTATCCGAGATATCTACATTGTCAATAATCCACTTCACCATATACATGTATGGTAGGATTTTAGGCCTCACAGCTATTATGTGCAAGAAAGAACCAACAACTTCAAAATAGGAAGCTTCAGATGAGATTTTAGCATCGGTCGTTGCTCTGATTTCTAGTACCTTTGGATTTTCATCCTCTAGTAGATTATACATAGCTTCCCATGATGTAGCTCCACCATATTTTTTTTCATGTAGTATCACTAAAGAGCGGATGCATGTTTGAGTCTTTGAATTCAGAAGCCTCGACTACCTTTTTTCCTTTCTTAGTGATCCCTAGGCATTATTTTCTGAGATTGAGAATATAGAGAAAAAAAAATGAACGTAAAGCAAACATGAGAGCAGAAACTCAATTAAAACAATAAATTTGATAAGGATGGGACTTTTATTGCAAACACGAGTAAACATATACAAATCTCCTCGAGCCTTTAAAAAAGTAAACACAATTGATTTTTTATTAATTATGCATTAAGGCCTATGCGTGATTCCTTTCGAGTCTTGTCAAAACATCATGTCACAAATTCTGAACGATATTTCAAATTGATATGACTTAAGTGTTATGCCGATTTTGCGATTGCAATAAATCGCGATATAATAAAGTCGCAATTATAATATCTTGCAACATCGCAATATCATGGAATCACAATATTGCAAGATTGATATATCGCCATGTCGCAGTATCGCAAGATCGCAAGGTCAGAGTTATGCTATTTCAAAAGTCATTTATGTTTTGCGATTTGCGATGCGTGATGTATTTATTGAATCTATGAGCGGCTTTTCCTTATGCGAAGAATGTTTCAAGCGCTTTATGGACTTTAAGAAATATTTCAAGTATTTTTTAAGTTATAAAGAGCTCAACACAACATTTGGTCTTACAAAAGGGTTTTATTGATCGTGTTTCACAGATTTCGACTAATGATTAATTTGTGTTACTTTTGGATTCTGTGATTTACGATAAAGCGAGAAGTGCTTGGTCCTAAGTGACTTAGCCTAATGCTTTAACATTTTTTAAGGGAAAAAAATCTTACTTGCTAAGTTTTTTGGATTTTTTTTAAAGGATCCTCGTTTATTATTACAATATTGATTATTATAAAAATAAATGGGGGTTTTTTGAATAGTAGAACATGTGGATAAAATCAATGCTCGGCTAGTGCATGTGGAGAGTCACATAACATGTGATGATTCAAATGGTACGGATCCAGTGGATCTCCAACCAATATCTCATCATTAGATATTGCATAGTGAGCATGGGTGGTGAGTGGTGAGTGGTACAATATGTTAATTTTTCATAAAGCATCATTGTTCTTTACTTTGGCAGAGGAAGTGTTGTCCTCTGGTCTCTCTAGTGGGTCTTCACCTAAGGTTTAGACATATGTTTGGTGCTTTTTCAATGAGATAGTATATTTATATCCTGGATTTGCTAAGGGAGAGTCAAGTCAATATGTGTGCCCTTTTGTAGGGAGAGGAAGCCCTTGTAGAGATATTGAGGCACCCCCCCCCTTCGTGAGTCAATGATGCTCCTAAGGCAAAGGATGAGGAGCAGAAGGGGTAGTGGTAGTAGATCCCAACCTGGGAAATGTGGGGAAAAACTATTTTCCCACATGACTATGTGGTGACTTATTTAAATGAAAATTTGCATTAAACACACCCGAAGATTCAGAGGCTTGAGATAAAATTTGGAGAGGAAAGGAAATCTCTTTTAGACAAAAAGTTGCTAGAGGATATGTTAGTTTAGTACCAAACCCTAGGCACACGAGGGGCATGTGTAAACAATATGTAAATTAAGTAGTAAGTAGCAATCTTTTGGAAAATGAAGAGTTTGTTGAACTTGGTTATGAGGGATAAGCAAGTGAAAAAATCAACATTTATGCCTCTTTGGAGGATGTGAAGAAAATTCTTAGGAAATTGAGGTTTGGTGTGGATAAAAGCAATTCTCGACTAGTGCATGAGGAGAGTCACATAGCATGTGATTATTCAAATGGTGCGGATCCAATGGATCTCCAACCAATATCTTATCCTCATATAATGCATAGTGAGCATGGGTGGTGGGTGGTAAAATATGTTAATTTTTCATAAAGCATCATTTTTCTTTACTTTGATAGTTATATTTCTTCATTAACATGTTGCATTCATCCAAAACATTTTTTCCATTGTATAGATCTATATCATTAACCATTAGAAAATGAAACTATGCATAAAGAACAACATCGTCAATATCATTCTCATCTAAGCAACGGAAAATAAAAGATCAAAGGAAGAGAAGCATGAACACATAGAGACATGAGGATTGGTCTAAGACTAGGGAAAAACCCACTACGGGGAAAACCATTGGAAATTATTCTTATTAGATATTCATTGAATGGTTCAACAACAAGAGTAAAATTATCCATGAGTACATATCTTTACGATGCAGAAAACAAATAGCATACAAACACTAAACCATACCCATACTTCTGCATAAAGGAAAAATGAATCTTAGAACTGAAATGCACTGACACTGGCTATAGAAAACTGATGAACATGATTGATACTGAATGGAGACTAAAGATAATTTTACAGCTGAAACAATTAGATTTGATCTGCAAACTAGCAGATCTATAATGCCAAAACTTGGATCTAATAGATCACCAAGTGATCTTATCTCAAATGTCCTAGATCTGAATCCATGAGACGGTTATCGACGACACTAACACAATTGTGACTGAACAAATAATCTATGAATGCACTGCACAATCAATTGAATATGAACCAAATATATTTTTCTCATAAATTATTTTGTTTGCGGCCTTAGCAAGCTCTGCTCACGGCTCTGGGGTCCTTGGCTGCTACCAGGACTCAGTGTGCCCGCGACTCTGATTCAGGTCAGCTTTGAAGTTTGGTCGCGACCTCCTCATGCTACGCAAGTGGCCCTGGGGTCTTTGGCTGTGTACACAACACACTTAACCAACAGCTCTACTCCTCAGAGCCGCTACCTTAACTTTTCTTGCCCGCGGCCCAAATCCAATATTCCCAAATCTGAAATGTTCTTCTAACTCTGATCTCGATCCACTATGCGAGCCTCTTGTGATATACTTGTGTGAGCTAGAAACAAAAAATATGAATCTTAACCAAAACATCATAGAGGAGATCTCATGAGCGAATGTGTGCAAATGAGCTTGAGGTCACTTCTATTTATAGCTTTTGGAGGGACCGCTTGGGGCTTTGACCGAATTAACATGCAGTTAACCAACTCATTAAAATATTAAATTAATTCATAACTTAACTTCTGCTTAATCGATTGGGGCGGTTTATAGGTCGATTTTTATCCTCTCAAAAAAATGAATGTAATTAAATTATTATCCTAGTCATCTGAGTTGTCCAATGTGGAATTTGACCTTAGTTTCAAAAATTAACACTCCCTCTCAACTATGAAGAATTCCACTTTGTAATCTCTGCTTGTAGTTCTCTGCATCATGGAGTCATCACGACTCAACTCAATTTGTTGATATCTGTTCATTGATCAATATGCTATTCTGATATTCATACATCATCATGTGTCTTCACTTAACATCTCTGTCATGTAGTCATCATGTCGTGAGCCTTTCCTATTATAAATCATCAATGTAATCTTCATGCTTATTTTTGTTTATCTCTTAATTGTTTCCACTTGTATGCTGAACATTCTCGGATCTAGAAGAAGATTTTTTCACTGAAGGGGAGCTTGGGCTACCACCCTTCATTCACCATATTGTCATTCTGGAGACTTTTCCATCGAGATATTACCCAGAATATCATAAACAAAGAGCATATCAACAGGGAGTACATCTCAACCTATAACCGCATCGGGGAGTGCATCTCGACCCGGAACCTCATGGGGAAGCTATACCTGTAAAAACCCATGTATAGAAAAAAGGATACCCATCAAGGCAGGAGAGTTCATCTCGACCCTGGTGTAACCTCGGGGAGCTCACTCTCAACCCAGAATAGGGTTATTTCACATTGGGGAGCTCACTCTCAACCTGAAATCACATAGGGTCATCCCAACCCATCCTATTGCCTACTGATATTCCCATCGATGACCCTTAATATTCATGTGGTAGAACACTTACATCATAATCCACTTGGGTTTCACACCCCAAGTACACTGTCAACTTGTTGGCCAAACAAGGAGCGATATTCCTGACAAGCCGGCCCAACTTGTGGGTATGATGCCAATTGGGGTATACTTTGCATAGACCAAATTGTGGAGGATATAATTGACTTGTCAAAACAGAAAAGGATCACACACATACCCACACATGACAAATATGGAATACGCCCTATTGTGCAGAGTTCCCTCAACCCCAGGAGCCCTCTATCTCAATTCCTCTTTCTGGGAGCTCAAACATAGAGGAGGAAGAGTTGGCTCAGTGTCCTCGATCAACATTTCTCTCATATGGTATCTGATGATTCCTGTACCTACATGACATCAAATCAAGTGTTATGTTAGAACATACATAATCATGTAAATCGCAGCAATATACCAAAACCATCCTCCCTTTCATGGAGGTGTCAAACATGCATGGATAATATAATCATCCTCCCTCTAAGAGAGGTATCAATTACAAGCCCCAGCTTGTCTCGAACAACTACGCTATCTCAATAAATGGAGAGATCATGATCCCAACTATACGTATTTGGGATTCTCTGTCATCATAGTGTATCCATTTCTAATGTGGACATACTCGATCAACTCTCTAAAGGAGCTTCTACATAATGCCACATAGCTAGCCATGCTAGCGACATTTTATCTGACCTTGGTCATGCTATGTCCAATATATCATGGTATATATCATACTAGGGTAGCATCCATATGTGATCATAAATACTAATCACAAACATCATCAATGCATCCATGCAACTACATATTGTGGGAGAAATATCTCAACCAAATAAAAGATGCTTGGTGGCAATCCTGAATGAAGCAACTCAATTATGAATTCAATCAACATTTGAACTTTAAAAATGGATGGATGTTAAAAATGGAACATTAATTCTTCAATCAAATAACATATGCCATATCATGTTCAATCAATATTTTAACTTTAAATCAAAGTGTCCAAGGATTAACATTACACAAAGACATTTCACCAATCTTGTACTATGGAATTTATTTCCCAAATTCCAAAATCAATTCAGCATGCCATGACACATCATTACATTATTAAAAAAAAATCTCCCTCTTACTTACATTTTCATAGGCTTATCACTTATCAAGGATGCATAGTCAAAGCCATAATAAACATCAAGGTCATACCTTGGAACTCATTATCTCGACTTCACCAGATATCAGTCAAATACAGACAAATTTGAATCAAGTAGTTTTCATCACACAACACTCTCTACAAACGTAAAGCCTTACCAGACCAACATAACCAACCATACACAAATCAATGTTGTGTTAACACAATCAGCTCAACCAAGCTTGGAAGTCGGTCAAACTATTATCAAAGTCATCAATTCTTTCAACTAGAGTCAAGTAGCACACATATCAAGTCTTGACTACATACACTGTCAAGTCAAAAAGTCAATCATACCATTACACGTTTTTCATCTAACATGATGTAGGTGCATTCACATCACTGTAAATTCATGCATGTTCATACTAAGTCACAACAACTAGTATGCTAGGAACAAAAAGGACAATACAGAACCATATGTTTGTATACTCACTTATGACACTGAAGGTCACTATGTTCACATAACATAGTCATCTGGGAAAATCCACTATCACCATATCAAATAATGCCAAATCCAAATGTGCAATCATGGTAAGATCTATAAATATAGACGTGTCTTCAATCTTTAAGCATCATGTGAAAAGTACCAAACACATTTTATTAATATCAATCATCCAAAATATGATGCATGGTCCTCAAACAAAATGACATATCTATATGAATGTCTTGGTCACCTGCACACACAAGTTCAATTCACAAATATGAACTTTCCCAGCTAACAGATCTTACTGGCATATACAATACATCTGCATAACTGACATCTTCCAAGTGACCATCTGATTTCATGCTTAATCCCAACAATTCTATACTATCACAATGACAAGACAAATCAGAGATCCATGGATTCAAAATACGAACAAAATTCATTCTGCAAAAATTAAATTATGTTCCACTCAAACATATTCATATCTATGATCCTTCCTTTGCGTAAATGAGGCTCGGATTTTTGTTGTAGATCAACACTGTCAAATACTCATAAATCATATTTGAATAGATCATAAACTGATAATATGAGTAAGAGTCTATTAGGAGAGAGATTCTCCCTCTGAATGAGAATTCACTTCATTCAGGTCATCAACCTGTCTCTACAAGGGTCATGCAACAATAGATCCGTTAGATCATAAAAAAATAACTATTATGATCATAAATATCATGCCATTAATATTTCATCAAAGGTTGGACTTGAAATATCAAGACAACAAGCTAATGTGACAACACAATCTTATTATCCCAATAACAGAATATCAAGTTAAAGCATTTAATTTCACCGCATGCTATAACAACAGATAGTCACAGATCTAAAACATTAATCTCATAGACATGCCTTTAACATCACAATTTCCAATACCAAGCATAGTTTCCAGTGTCATGCATATCATAACCAATGAGATCAAGTTAGGTTAATTGATAAACCAACAAGGTGAAAACACACTTTTCCATGAGCTTTCATCATGCGCATTACACACATTATCAATATTACATAAATGAGGTAACCTTCTATAATAGACCCAACAGATCTTATGACTATCAAGAGTCAAGAGAACCATCCACTAAAGTCAAAATCAGGATCAAAAGAATGGGTGTTAGCAAATCATCAATCCGTGCCACTATATCCTTGATCAGGAATCACATCAAGTCCTCTCGCAGAGTCAAGCAGATCATCATGATCAAACCATTCAATACTAGATGCACTATTTCATCATAGTAAACATAATCCCAATCACTCTTATATGTGCATGCATGAACCATCCAAGAAGTAGACATTCTCAATATACCGAAGGTCTTACCTAGCCATCTAATGTGGTAGATAAATCATAACATTAACATAATATACCATGCATGCCTTAATATATTACCCATGCACCTTCACATAGGCACCTTGTAGTGCGCAAGTGCCTCTTTACCTTTTCTGGATCTAGCCATCTTTCCTTTTCCAGATCTGGTTGCATTTCCAGATCTACCCAAATTTCCTTCATTTCCCGATATAGCTATCTTTCCTGCATTTCCAAAGATCCTCAAGAGGGGTCCACTTATCACATCTCATCACGAAGGTTAGATATATACATGTGCTCAAATATACATGTAGGAAGTAACGACTAGAAACAATAATCAAAGAAATATGATCCATAAGCATACACAAGAGTAAGTTTTATAAGTCAAGGAATACTTATCTTCAATGCGAGATTCTCCTTTCCCTCTTGAACTAACCTTCAAGAGTCAACCATAGATCATAGAGGAGTGTTGCCTTCAACCAACAACTTTATCAATAACCAAGTCATTTTTTTCAAACCGATCCAAGTGCTTGAGCATCTTCACAAAGGCCATGCGAGGGTTTCATATACAAAATCTCAAGATTGTACCATAAACCAAGATTTCTCTCAAACCCTTGTCCACTAATTTCGAAGGGTCTTATTCATACCCTAGTATTCTTTTAGGTCTCTTCCATCCTTTGCTTGCTTCCATAGAAGTGTCTCCTTGGGGTGATCTCCATGGCTTTTCTTCAACTAGCTCTAAAACCATGTTAATTTTTCATAAAGTAGCATTGTTCTTTACTTTGATAGTTACATTTCTTCATTAACATGTTGCATTCACCCCAAATAATTTTTCCATTGTACATATCTATATCATTAGCCATCATAAAATGAAACTATGCAGAAATAACAACACCATCATTATCATCATCATCTAAGAAATGGAAAATAAAAGATCAAAGGAAGAGAAGCATGAACACATAGAGAAAACAGGATTGGTCCGAGACTAGGGAAAAACCCATTACAGGGAAAAACCTTGGAAATTATTCTTCTTAGATCTTCATTGAATGGTTCAGAAACAAGAGTACAATGATCCATAAGTACATATCTTTACGATGCAAAAAAAAATAACATACAAGCACTAAAACCATACCCATACTTCTGCATGAAGGGAAACTGAATTTGAGAACTGAAATGCATTGACACTGACTATAGAAAACTAATGAACGCAAATGATAATAAATGAAGACTAAAGATACTTCTATAGCTAAAACAAATAGATATGATATGTAAACTAGCAGATCTATAATACAAAAACTCAGATCTCTTAGATCACCAAGTGATCTCATCTCAAATGTCCTAGATCTGAATCTGAGAGACTGTTATCGACTTCTCTGACGCAACTGTGATTAAATGACTAATCTCTGAAGGCACTGTGCAATCAACTAAAGATGAACCAAATCTAATTTTCTCAGAAACTCCCTTGGTCGCAGCTTGAGCAAACTCTGCTCGCGGCTCTGAGGTCCTTGGTCGCTACACGACTCACTGTGCCTGCGGCTCTGCCTTAGGTCAGCTCTGAAGCTTGGTCGCGACCTCCCCACATTGTGCCAGTGATGCTGGGGTCCTTGGACACGTGCACAACACACTCATCTAGCATCTCTCCTCCTCAGAGTCGCTACCTTACCTTTGTCTGCTTGCGGCCCAAATCCAGTATTCCCAGATCTGAAATGTGTCACTGATTCTGATCTCGATCCACTACGCGAGCCTCTTGCGACGTACTTGTGCGAACTAGAAATAGAAAATATGAATCTAAACCAAAACCTCATGCAGGAGATCTCATGAGCGAATGTGTGCAAATGAGATTGAGGTTGCTTCTATTTACAACTTTGTGATGGATCGCTTGGGGAATTGACCGAGTCAACATGCAATTAACCAAATCATTAAAATATTAAACTTAAATTTTTCTTAATCAATTGGGGCGATCTATAGATCTATTTTGATCCTCTCAAAAAGAGGAATCTAATTAAATTATTATCTTAATAATTTGAGTTGTTCAATGTGGAATTTGACCTTAGTTCCAAAAATTAACAAAAGATGGGTATCTCCTGAAGATTTTCGTTTTTTCGTTGAAGGGAACCTTGATGGTCTTTAGGTCTATGGATGATGACAACATAGTATGGTCACAAATGTGTGCTTTTGAGGTTTTCCTTTGGTTCTCGTTTTTAGTCTTCGATGTTTTCTTTCACAGATTCTATTGTTATAAGTTTTTGGTGCTTGCTATGATTTTTGTGGATGACTTGCTGGTATTTGGGCCAATGATGGTGGTTTCTCCCCCTACTGGCTAATGGCTTGGCCCAGTGGTCCTCCAATTGTGGTGTAATAGTTGTTTTATGTGTTATTGGCCAAATGCTGGTGTGGGCGTTAGTATCAGTCATCCCTTTGTGGACAATGGCTCTTGCTTTAGCATATATTTTGTATGTGGAAGTTTATAGGCATGTTAGATGTATTTGTATTTTGTTGTGAAAGTTTTTTTGGATATTCCAAGCGATAGAGGTCAAGGCTCAAGTGTCGGTGCTCCATTTATGTGTCTTTTGATTTCTATATAGCCCATTTTTTTGAAGTAATATAAAGTTTGTTTATCCACCCAAAAAAAAGCAAACCAAAAAAACTATATAAAATTAAGAATAACAAAAAAATTATTTGCAACTTTTATATATAAATATTTTTTCTTGGAAACATATTTGTATAAGTAATTACTAAGTTAATTTAAACTTGATAAAACATCTAATTTGCATATAGTATGAGGAGATAAAATGCAATAAATCATATAAAGTTCCATACATAATAATTTTTATATTTTTATTTATGAAAGTTTTGTATAATTATGAAAATCCAATTTTTTAAAGAGCGGTCTATGATATTTTCTTCAAAATACAATGCATCACTCTTGTAAGATTTAGCATGTAAATGATGAAATTTCCTAAAATAAATATATATAATTATATAGAGAACAATTTATACTCTGAGATTCCTAATTTTGAGAATTTGTTTATATTAATTTAATTATTTTTAAACCAAAAAATTCAATCACCTTGAAAATGAAATTACAAGGTCAAAAATCAAGTATAAGTACAAAATTTGAGATATTAACATAATAAATATAACAAAATCATTAAATCTATAAAGAAATAAAGTGTTATAGTAAAAACAAATATTTATGAATTTTAAAATTACAATATATATGAAGACAAAATTAAACAAAAAAAATGATTAACAATATTTATTTTTTTAAATTATATGTTTAGAATCTCTTTAGATAGATCTATATGTATGTGTAGTTTTATTAACAATAAATTTGTGTACTCTATTTTAAAATAATATAAAAAACAAAAAGATTGAAAAAAAAAAATTGTATTGTTTTTGCAATGTATACGATTGATGGGCCTTACAATTACAACAAGAATGTTGCAACACCTAAGGTGATCAACTTTAATTATCAATTTGGAGTTCATGCAAACTTAAGAGGCACCAATTCTATATGTACAACAAAAAATATTCTACTTAGGCCGATATGATGCACTAAAGAGAAGATGCATAGAGACCACTACGCAATAGGAAATACTTGAAAAATTCAGTAAATGAAAAAATAATCTATTCTAATTTGAAGTAAAGGAGATGACTAAAATAGAACCTATTTTAGTCGAGAAAATTAAATGACAAAAAGGAAACCTTAATCTAATTGCAGGAAAGCAAATGACAAAATGGAATCCTGGTCTAATTTGCAAAAAGTAAATAATAGAATGGAACCCTAATCTAATTTTCAAAAAGTAAATATATGTTATTGAAGTAAACCCTATTTAAATTGCAAGCAAATACTCCAAAGACGTCGAAGGTAAATTTTTCCTACTTTACAGTGCATAAAAGAAACAATGTAACCTAATTGTAGAAAGGAAACTACAGCTATGAAGGAAAAATACCTAAGGGGTCTCTGATCCTCTAAAACCCATCTGCAAGGTTTAAATTATGTTGTTGAGTGATGAGGAATGAGGGAAAAACTTCTGATGCAATTTCGTAGGTGATTTGAAGCAATCTGCATTTTGCTATAGGATGCTCTATTTTGCTATAGGAAACGTCTGAGAGCAATTTTATGAAGCCTAAGAGAAGTTTGAAGGGTGAGAAAGGTGGTTGAATGTTGTGGAAGGGTGAATGGGACCTTATCAAGCTCAAACACACTCAATGAGACAACTTATGCGGGGAATAAACAAGACTAAAAGCTTCTTGTAACTCGAATGCAAAGATGAAGTGTCGTGGAAGAAATGATGATGAGATGAATGATGCCAATGCATGAAAATGATGTTAATTAAATATATGAAACATTATATCAAATCTACAAGCAAATTACATGTTCAAATAATAAAAACAAGATGATTAATCAATTTTCAAACTACTAATTGTATAAAATACAATAATAGTGGAAAGGATTAGTTGAATTTATAATGGAGACTACTATTGCATAAAGAAAAATATTTTTCTGCTTATCATAACAAGGTACACAACCAAACTTCAGTAAGGATCTCACTTATAAACCCTCCAAGGACATTTCTTTTTTCGTTAAAAAGGTTTGCAAAAAATCACAATTATGTTAGATGCATGCAAAATAAATGTACAAAGGAAGGGGTTGAGCACTTGGGTTAGGCCCTAATCCAAGGAGACTTAGGTCCCTTAAATAAAACTCATACTGAGAACAAATAAATGATTTTCATTAATCTCCAAAAGTGCTCACACATGAAGCATAACAAATAAAATGATAAATAGAAGTCTCATTCTCTGATAATCACTATCCTTCTCCTAGAATTTGAATCCCTAGTGAGCCGCTAGGCTCTCTTATTTATACAAAAAGTGGTTGAAGGGAAACCTCCTTGAAGGGAGGTCTGATTCCCTCCAAGACTCCTAAAAATTTGGATTTGGTCCTCTAATGTCCTCGTAGCCACAAGGAAGTAGGAATTTCTCATGATACATCCAATTGTAATTGGCCTGTAATAAGGAAAAGGCCTCCATGATCCTCTCTTGTCGGTCTCCTATGTGATCTACACAATAAATCCTCTATATCATAAGCATTTGATGTATTATTTTATAGGATATAGAAAACATCTCCTAACATTCCTAAGAACACATTATAGCTTAAAAAGACATTATCAAATGTAGAAGGAAAGGTTTTAATCATACCAAAGGATGGTCAGAAGGGCCTTAAATTATACCTATTTGGGATGCCCATCATAACCCCCAATTGAAAATGTTGTTCATCCTTTGAGAAACCTAGTCATCTAGTTGAACATCATTCATTTCCCTAGTGACCTCCCTGAAATCCCAAGTTGTCTCAGAATGGGTGGCCTCTTCTAGGTGAAATCTTGCATTCTCTTCAATCTCAACCCATTCCCCGCTTTTCTCTACCTGATCCTTATTATCATGTAGGCCCAATAATAAAGGGTAATGAACGTGAGTCCAATACAGTGGAATCCAGATCTTTGAACTATCATTTTATATGGAGGTTTTCTAGCCGATGCATTCCTAAACCTTTCTACTGAATGATATTCCTTTAATCTAAAACTTTGTGGAAAGGTATGCCACCTTCTTTGGCATGATTTCAAGCTATAATCTCCTAACTATCTGAAGGTGTCTTTAAAATGAAGGATTTACTTATCATATTTTTTGTATAGACAACTGTCGTCTTTGGATCCTCTACTATGAGTCTGTGGTTATCAATGATGATACAAGGGCCTAGTAGTTTGTCCTGATCCACAGAGGCTCTCTTATATCCTTGGACATGATTTTTTAAATTTCTTATGCCCTGGTCTCTTCATGGGTCAGCCATGATGCTAAATCCATCAATTGTACATCACTTAGCTGAGAATTGGGGTCACACACATTCATATCAGGCAATATTAAGTTGTGCATATAAAATCATGCCATCTTAGCCTTATATCAATGCGAAGACAAAAATCAATGAATTTCTAGATATTTTGGGAAGGAAAAGAGCCTTGTTGGACCAATGTTTTGATATGAAATTGACACCACTCATTTTTTAGGAACAAAGAGTATGTTTTTTTTTGTGTCTATAGTGTATGGCTTCCATGGAAAAACTAGCCATTATGGAAAGTGATGGGTCCCTTATATTTTATTCTTTGAACATGAGGTCAACGATCTCCTCCCCCATCTTCTTAATTTTCTTCTACATATACTAACATTGTCAGCCCCTTTTGACTTGGAAATTTGCATCCATCTATGAGTCCTACCCATTTACTTTTCTAATTCAAAGAATAAATAGACTGCAAATTGGGTAGGGAGTATATTTCATGCCTCAATCCAGGAATAATAAGATCTAATGTCTGGTTGGGAATCTGGTTCCTGTAAATCAAAATTTTTTCTTGTAGTTCCAAAATCCATTCTTGTAACTTTTCTCTTTTCTCTTGTAGCTTCATAGTTTCTTCTTGTAGCTACATTGTTCCTTCTTCCAGCTTCGCAGTACCCTCTTGTAGCTCCTTTTTTTCTTACTATAACTTTACAATTACTTCCTGTAGCTTCTTTGTTTCTTCCTATAGCTCTACAGGTCCTTCCTATAGCTTAGTGGATTATTCTAGAAGCACGGTTCCCTTGGTACCTAGCGTCTTTTATGGGATATGTGGTTGTGTCCCCTTGACTGTCTTGGATTTTATTTCCACTTATTGTTTATTTTATTTCTTTGACTCCTTATCATGATGGATACTTGATTATTCAATGGTGATGGGAGTTGGAGAACGTGGATGAGGCTTCCCTTGTGTTATCCTATTACTCTTTCTCCTCTTGAAGTACATGGGGCCTTGTCTTATTTTCCTTCCTTTAGGTTCGGTTGGGGTACTTAAAGCTACTAGAGTAGCAAAAATTCATCTTTTATATTCCCCTCTAGAGTGTTTTATTTCTCTCCCATTCTCCTTTTCTTTGGTGGCCTGAATTATATTCCAGTCGCCTCTTGGGTCTTATGTCCCTCTGGATTTGTCAAATCATGCTTGCCTAGCTCTTCCTTAGCCAATTTTGTCTTTGTTTTTTCCTCAGCTTGTGCCTCTATCCTCCCTTCTTGTTTTTCTAATTTTTCTTCTAATTTTCCTTTTGATTCCTCTTCTTCAATATCAAGGCCTCATCTTCCTCAAATTATACTTCTGTTGTTGCTCCTTCTAGTTCCAACTGAGGTTATGGCTAGGTCTCTAGAAAGGCCTCTCTATCCATATGTATAAAATCAACCCAATGAATATGGTTTTTGAGGCCTTTTAAATGTATTATTCCAATTTTTCCATCAACTAATTGGAATATTAGAGTTATTACTTTCCTTATTTAGTTAAGAAAATAAAAGGGTGGAGGGACCCATAAACCTAGTAGATGAATAAAATCCACTTCTATAGTGTGAATGAGGGTCAGTTGAGTAGTGGAGTAGCATTATGGAGTAGTGGAGCAGCATAATAATGAAGAAAGAGTTGAGTTCATGGAGAAATAATGAGGAAGATGATGGAGATAATGGAGAAATAATGATGAAGTGATGGAGGAAGTGGTGCATTAAATGCACACATGATGGAGGGAGTGGAGATTAATTGTAGAGATGATGGAGATGATGGAGATGATGGATGACATCGTAGTCTTTATGGAGGCTAGTGGCCATATGTGCAGCGCAGTAATGAGGTGGGCCAAGGATAGAGAAGGCTCACAACCATAAAAGGAAGGTGAGGGTAGCCATAAAACGCAATCTGGATATTGATATTGTATTTTCGTTTACGAAATTTCTTTACATGCTTCAGCTGTTTAGATAAGTCTGTTGTGTTGTTTAGCACACGGGTGTCTCTGAGCTGAGATCCCACCATTATCCATGGGGGAATTCAAGTGCCTACTCTGGAAAGGTTTCTTTGAGCATTCATTCATCATCTGGCAACAATGCCACATTCAACCCCTCTCTTCAATACTTACTGCTACAGGAATTACACATTATTTCCTTAGGGTTTGAGAGGAGGAAGGTAGTTCTCATTATTTCAGCTGGGAAACCTGTGGAGGGATTAGCCCTTCACCTTGTTCATCCATTATAGTATTTTGAGAGAATAATTTCTGCATTCGGCATCAGGCCATCATTCTACTCCTCTATGCAGTAGCAGTTCCTGCAGAAATTACGCATTCCAACAGTGTAGTTTCAGAGGAGGAAGGAAGTTCCAAGTATCTTAGCTTGGAATCCTATGAGGGATCATCCCCTCACTTTGGTGATATCATTTCCATAAGTTTTGAGCATTATTTCATCATCTAGCAACAGGCTACAACATCATCCCTCTTGACAGCGTAGTCACTTCTAACATTTGTGTAGTTCAGTAGCTACAACGTGAGAGGAGGAACTACAACTCAAGCTTCCAACTTGGGAATTAGGAGAAGGGGCCAACCCTTCATGCATTGAGCTGATTGGGTGTTACTGTAGCTATTTTATCTTTCAGTTCATGCCATAGATCTGCTTACCCAACAGTTATGCCTTGCAAGCCCTAGGAGGGTGATTTCCCGAGGTGAGACAATCCATAAATCCTTTCTGGGTTATTCTGGGTTTTCATCATAGTTCTAATTTCCAAATACCATCACTTTATGAGCTTCGGAATAGCCTTATCTATGCACCCACTTTCAACCAACAGTTACATTCACAACATTTCCAGCAGGGGCAGCGCAGTAGGATCTCCACCAGAGCAGCTTTTACACAATGTTCTGATGAGAGGACTTGAGGGTCACTCTAGCTATCTCTGTCGGCTTGAGTGTTACTATTTTTTAGCACTGTTTTACTTGTATTCCACCTCCTGATTAATAAAATAGCTCAGTTATTCCTGGTTTTATTCACGGTGTTTTGATGTTTCAACATTATTGTTTTTATTTTCTTGTATTACTGTGTTTTCCTATTTTTGGATATTACATTAAACCATCCATGACTATAAATTATATTAGCTCGTGGTGTGCTAAGTATTAGTGCTTTCCTCCTTTCACCCTTAGGCTCATTTATTTGATTAATTGGAAAATGACATGAGGGATGCTTATTCATTCTTGGATAGGCAAGTCTTTCTAGAATTTGAGTTGATAAAGAAACCTAAATTGATATGCATACACAATATTGAGTCTTCCTTCACGTGAGATAAATTTTAGAATATGGTAGACTACTTCATCCCAATGGTAGGGCAAGATTTCTATGCTTACTCCATTTTTGTCTTCTATAGGTTATTCATCTTGAAGAAAGAAGTATTTTTGTTGTTGTACTGGCCTCAAATATTTCCTCTTTGTTCCATCTTACCCCCATGGGAAGTGTTGTGATTCTACTAACAAATTCCTCATTTATGTAAATGATGAGTCCCCTAACCATGGTGATGGCAACATGTCCCTCTCGTTGTCAAATGTTCAACGAAAATTTTAGGTCAATTTCATCATTGAAGCCCATTGATTTTTCGAAAAAACTTAGCCACTAAAAGTTTGCAAAAAATTTCCTAACATCAGGGTGTTGATGAATTCTAGAGGGGTATGTAGGTTCTCTTTTGTTGAACCCTCTTTACATTGCTTCAAATAGACATTTACCTTAGTGGGACAAGGAGTTTCCTTTTTCTACTATAGGATTCTAAGGTTTTCTGTGTAATGGAAGTTATTGAGATAGATGCAAATCGTATAGTCTGTTTTACAATGTCAAGGAGAAAGAAAAAATAAAAATATATCTCAATGCACTCTATGCTTTCATATTATTATTCTCATGACATAGATACTTAACAATTTATCTTTATTCCTGATTGAAATTAAAAATTGAGGCAATTAAAAGGTATTATTGTGAGAATTTAAAGGGTTCTTCATGTTCTTATACCAAATGTGGACAAAGAAATTTTGTACTTACCCATTTATTGATCATTCTCTTATATTCCCTGGGGTTGGATAAAAAATGTGTCCAGAATTGGGCTCCCTGTAACATCCTACAAATTTCCTGTAACACTAGTTTGTAGACCTTATAGCTTCTTATAGCGGCCCGTGCAGGAAATATCTTGGCTATGTCATCCTCTTGTAGCACTGGTGGGCCTCCCTTGGGATTTAAAATATAATTTGCATCCAAAATGAGATTTGGGGTTCCGAATTATGTGGTTAGTGGTTGAGGTGATGGGATCGACACACCATGTGAGTTGGTCCCCACCTACAACATTCAAACTCCATACTTTGTGATGAGTAGGCACATTGGACCACCACCTTGAGTTATCATCTCCTGATTCTCTTTTTCATACACATGTGTGGGTGATGTAGGAGATGACTGGAGTTTACTACTAAATTTATATGAGACTAATATACCAAAATTTTCCCATAAAACATCTTCCTCCATACACTAATAATGTTTTCTAAGATAAGATGAGTTCATAAGAGAGGTTGGAGTATTGCATACTTGATCCTTACCATGGGTGTGATTTTTAAAGTGATATTAAAGATGTGTATGTGGATATTGGATCTTACCTTGATGGCCATGAATTTTCTTGTGGTGTTATCTAAAGGCTTCAATATTTCTCCTATTGCTTTTGGAGGTGCACATGAGTTTTTGTGGCTACTGCTACCATCTCTAGTTCAAATTGTCGAAGTATTATTGTTGTAGATGACCTAATGTTATTGATTACTAGTGATTTAGGCTCCTATAGTAGCCTACAAGGGATCCTATAACTGCTGAGACTTTATTTTGAGCTCCTAAAGTATGGTAGTCTTCAAAACTTCTGGGATTGATGCTACAAATTTGGGCCTATAGGGATTATGCAGTTTGTTGCATGAATGTGTGTTTTCTTGTAATAGCCACATAATGTCCTTAGGTTCAAAATTTCCTGTGACCGTGACCTTCAAAAATTATGATAATTTAAGGTGAGGTTGTGTTGTGGTGATTGGAGAGGATTTCTCTACTGGTGATAGGTGAAAAAGAGGAGGAGAGTTGAGTTTTTTTGGATGGTTAATGAGATAGTGGTGAGAAATTTGAAGGATGGTGGGATGTGTAAGTTCTAGGGGTATCCATAGACTTCCTTTCATTACCATATAAGGAAAACCTAAATTATGTGCCTTCCTTTTGTGCTTGACAATTTCTTATAGCAATACATGGACTTTCTTATAGCATTTCAGGACATTGATTGAAATGAGTGAAAGCAACTTGGAAGTGTTGGAGGAAGTCTAGAAAAAGTGAGAGAATGAGTGACATGGATGCATAGAATTTGGTTGAAGGCATTGAAGGTGATTGCGTAAAATTTGAAGCTAAATTCTCTGACTACTTGTTGGAATCTTGTTGCACCTACATCACTGCTAGAACAATTGAAACAAAAGTGACTTTCATTTTTCCTTTTCTTCCTTTTTCTTGTTTTTCCTTTCCTCTTTTTTATTATGAGATCCACATGCTGCATCATTGAGGTTTTTAGCCTAACTAATTGTACCACAGGTGCCTTAAGGAAGGTATTCACCTCGGGATCTTTTTATTTTCTTATTTTTTTTATTTAGGCTCATTGGCTGCCTTGGGGAGATTTTCAACCTATCAACCTGCCTCATATGCCTCATTGAGGATTTAACTTGGGTTTTTTATCTTTTCTATTTTTCTATTGCTTCAATAGGGTCTAAATGGATTGGAAGTCTTGTGGCTCTTAATCGCATTCAGTTCTCTGTTTATTGAACTGGTAAATTCAACCCTTGAAAGGAGTTTATAAAACTTCAACCTATAGTTGTTCACTAGAAGTGGTATATTTTCTTCATCAATTATTTTGATCTTAATCAAGCCATTATGATGGAATTTATCCACCAATTAAGGACCCCACCATATGGTCATGAGTTTTCCTTTGAAGTCCTTGAACCTAGAGTCATATAATAGGGCCCAATCGCCCTCCTAGAAAGTCCTAGTCTTTATGTGTTTATCATGCCAAAATTTCCTTTGTAATTGAATCACTTCAATGTGCATAAGAACTTGTGGCTTTAGTTATTCGAGGGAATTCAACTCTTGGAACCTATCTTCCTGAGCTTTTGTGATGTCCAAATCAAGTTATGCTACCATTCTCAATATGTTGTATTCAAGTTCAATGGAAAACAAATATTTCTTACCGTAACCAACTCCAAGGCGGTGAATACAATGGTGTTCTTCCAAGTAGTATTGTACGCCCAAATGGCCTCAACAAGCATGTCTTCTCAATCCACTTTGTTTCTACCAAAAACATTAGTAAGGATGCCTTATAGTGCTCTATTGGTCACTTATTCTTTCCCATTTTATTGAGGGTGTTATGGGGTGGAATTCCTATGTTTGATATGATGTTGCCTCATTATCCCCTCTATCAAGTTGGTAGCGGATTGAGTTACTTAGTCTATTACTAGTTCCCTTGGGATACCAAATTTGTAAAAATTGTTCTCCCTTAAGAATTCTACCACTTTATTCTCTATTGTTTCCTTGATTGCCTTTAATTCAACCCACTTGGTTAGATAATCTATTCATATAATGATATACGTTTTCCATATGGGAGGTTAATAGGTCCAATGAAATCCGTGTCACACTTCTTAAATGGCTTAAAATCCAATTGAGGTTATAGGAGAATCACATCCCCTTGTGTAGGCTTCCCCACTTCTGGTACTCATCACACTGAGAAATATACCTTTTTGCATCTTGGTGAAGGGTAAGCCAATACTAACCTACCTAAAGAATTTTATAAGCTTTCCTATTAGCAATAACATGCCCCCACAGGATCCATTGTGACATGCTAAGATGATATCAAAGACTTCATCTTCTCTTGTACATCTCCTTAAGATCTAATCAAACTCAAATCTAAATATTTTGTCCCCAATCCAGGTATAAGGGTAATTTTTCTTGACAAATTTTCTCTTTTCTTTGGAGGAAAAATTAGAAGGAAACTAGCCAACAACAAAGAAGTTTGCTATATCAGAAAACCAAGTAACAAAAATGATATGGAAAATAGGTGCTCATCTGGAAGCTAGTCATCTACTACCTCTTCATTCTCTATAAACAGGGTTAGACTAGACAAGAAATTTGCAACCACATTTTCTTTTCCTAGCTTATCGATAACAATTAGATCAAATTGTTGTAATATAAATAAAATTCTAATAATTCGAGAATTGAAATTAGGTTTGTTCGTAAAGCACTTAAAGGCTACATGATTATTGTGCACAAAAGATTGATATTTGATAATTTAATGTCAGAATTCAAAGAGTGCACAACAAAGAAAAGTTCTTTTCAAGTGACAATGTAATTGAGTTCATCTTTGGGAAATTTTTTTCCAAAAAAATAGATAACATAAGGCACTTTACCTTTCAGTTTCCCTAATGCTAAACCGCATTGCTTTGTCTGATGCATCTATGTGAATGTGAAAGGTCAAGGCCTATTTGGGACCCTGAGAAATGGTGCAGTTGTGAATTTTTCCTTGAGATCTTGAAATGTGTTTTGACAAAGGTCTATCCAAAAAAAAATTGAGTATTTTGTCAGTAAACTAATCAAATTTGAAGAGATTTTACTGAATCTCTTTAATAAATCTCCTATAATATCCAGCTAGTCCTAAAAATCTTCAAACATCCTTTTGCCTTTGTTGGACAAGGAACCTTCTAATAATTGTAATTTTCTTAGGGTCAACCTGAATTCCCTTCTTAGAGAGGAAGTGGCCTAGAACAATTCTTGCATTAATAAAAAAATGGCACTTTGTTAGGCTTAAAAATATTTTCATTTCTATGCATTGTTTCAAAAATATTCACAAGTTAGAGAATGCTTCTTAGAAAGCATCCCCATAAAGTATGAAGTTATCCATAAAAATATCAACCGATTCATGTAAAAGATCAACAAAAATACTCAATACGACCCTTTGAAAGGTTGTTGTAGCATTACACAAGCCGAATGGAAGGAAATTTCCGGAAAAGGTCCCCCATGGGCAAGTGAAAGTAGTCTTATCCTAGTCTTTGGGACTAATTTGGATATAATTGTACCCATTGTAACCATTCAGAAATGAAAAGAAATTATTTCCTACAAGAGGATCGAAAACTTGGTCAATAAAAGGTAAAGGAAAGTGATATTTCTTAGTAGCCTTAGTAAAATATCTTTAATCAATGCAAAATTTTCATTTCCCATTCTTCTTGGGCACAAATAGTAGAGGTGAAACCCACTCACTATCCAAAATAAGACAGATGAAGCTTGAATCTGACAATCTGCAATTCCTATTTTATAATGTCCTTTAGTGTATGGTTCATCCTTCTTTGAGGTTGGTGAACAATTTTATTGCCCTATATGATGAGTACAAATAGAAGGGTGGATTCTTTTCATCTCTTTGTAATCCCTAGAAAAATCATCAAAGTTTTACATAAAGTAGTGAGCAATTGCCCCTCTTGATCAACTAAAAGTAAAGGGATAATTTTCAGTGTTTTATAGGGGTTAATTTCTACATTTTTTTACATTATTTTATCAAAAATATTATTGATTAACTCTATGCATAATCTATCTTTAGGATACCTTAAAGATTCCTCTTTTATCGCATCAATTTTCTTGGCAAGATACTTGTTTTGAATAAAATTATTAATCAAATTATCCTCATCCAATTTCCTACTACCAATAGTGGCTTCTAATGTGCAAATGGGGTAGGGAAATGATTGAAAAAGTTCTTCCTCGCCTTCCTCTTCTACCCACATAGGAAAATAATTCTCAACAAGGGGTTGAGCAAGGGGATATAGTACAAACTATTTTGTTAGCTAGCCATTTTTTATTGTCACATTTTCATCTCTACAATTGATATAGGCATAAAAAGTAGCTAACTAAGGTATTCCTAGGATATGAGGGAAGCCATTGAACTTGGTTTTGGGATAGAGAACAAGGAAATCAATGGGGTACTCCCAGGAATTAATGGAAACCATGACATTCTCAATGAAACCTTCGAGTGCTACTATGGATTTGTCTACAAGTTGCAACACTTTGGTGGTTTTGCTTAAGGCTCCTTAAAGGTTAAGCTTAAGCATGGTCTCCTTGGTAATGGACTTGATTACAGAACCTAACTCAATGAGAATATTGAGGAATACAATGTTGTTGATGTGTACATGCACTTCCAGGATACTAGGATCCAGATACTTTGGGGTGATGACATTCCCAATCATTAGATTAGTTAGTTTCCCAATGACATTGATAATTTATCATTCTTTTTCCTTCCTAGCCTCCTAAGACACTCTTATCTAATGAATTTTTTTATATATGGGGACATATTTCATGGTCTGTAAAAGAGGAAGTTTGACACACATATTTTTTAATTATCCCAAGACTTCAACTTCTTCTGGGGTGTGTGGTTTAGGGTGGATCAACCTTTTAGGGTAGGTTGGATTGTTGGCTTGAGGAGCACTTTCTTCCTTTGCTTCTTCGAGATATTTTTCTAGAGAAGGGGGATGAGCATTAGGGAGTACCTTCCTAGATCTGAGGTTTATTTCTTAGATTTCTAAAACATAGGTAGGATAAGATGTTTCTCCATTGTAGACTACTTGGGCCTGCTTATTTTTTGGGTTCAGATTTGGTTGAGTAGATATTTGTGGTTGTTTAGGTGGATTTTTTTGGGGTAGTTTTGGTTGAGGAGGAAGAGGCATTAACGCAGGTGGTTGGGCTACCTGAAGCATTGATCCCTATGATGAATTACCCCATTGAGGAGGTTGGTGATGGTATGGATTAAAAGGGGGAATCAAAGGTTGAGGAGGATAGGGCCAAGGCATAGGCATGGGCCATGGTGATTTGTTAGGTGGACACTAAGGATGAAAATATGCATTATGAATTGTATTGAAATAAGGAGGATAGTGTATACGTTGTTGATATAACCTAGGGAATTGTGTCCTCCTTTGGTTAAGGAAGAAAATTTGCTCCATGCCTCTTTATTTCAACCCCTTGCTATGTTAAAGACCTCAAAATCCATCCTTGGTACACAAAATATTTCATAATTGGAGGCCTATAGCCAAAATTACTCATCAATGTAGATCCTTTAAAATATAAAAAACATAAAGACTATTCAAAACAATACCTAAAACAAAATTTTGTGCATTAATTATGCATGTGACTTATTTGATAAGTTTAACTATTCCTATAATTATCTATACCTATCCATGATGTATTTAGGCTTATGGCAACTCACAAAAGTTGATAAGTGGCAATTAGGTGCATAGGGATGCATATGAAAATTAAAATGTGTAAATTTATAGAAATACACATGAATTTAAATCCATTAAACTCGATGATCCCTGAATTTCCATGCATGCTTGCCAATTAAAACTTTTGAGGAATATGCACACATTCCTAAGTAGAAGTACATGTTTTTTAATGTGCACAAATTCCAAGTTAGGACTATGCATGCACTTTAGAGTATACATGCAACTGTTCAAGGCATCCTTCTTAGCCCTAAATGGATAGAAGCCTTCCTTAGGACCTATGGTTCATATTTCCTCCCATAAACATCTCAAGGGCCACAAAACCCATACCTAGTGCTAAAAATGATGATATTACTTATATACCTAATTAGAGGAAAAATATGCCCTTGTGAGGTCATTTATGGTGGTTTATGATGTCATTCTTGGCCCTAAAAGCCTAGAATCTTCCTTTATGGACTAACTATTAGGGTTGTTCCCCTAACCATATACAAGGTCCATATATTCACACTTAATGTTCAAAAGCTCATAATGCTAATTATCCTCATCTAAATACCCGTGATACCCTAGAAAGGTCCTTTATGGTAGTTCAACATGTCATTGGTGGACCTAAATCCCTAGAAATTATGACAAATCTTGAGAGGTTGGGTATGGTGTTTGAGGCATCCTTTTTTATCCTAAATCCTTAACAAATTTATACGTTAGCTAAGGCTTTATTTCCTCTTATCCATATCAAAGAACTTAAGGCCCATTCCTAATACTTAAAACCTTGTGTGGGAACTAACGTCCTTTATTAGAGGCCAAGGATACCCTCTAAAGTTCATGTGTGGTAATCCAAGGAATTGTTCATGCCTTTAAATGCCTTAAAGCTTTCACAAGGACCTATGGTATGTCCTTATTCCTTAGATCAATTATATGGTCTCAAGCCACATACATACTACTCAAAACAACTTAGTGGAATGAACATCCTTAAACATTTGCCAAGGATATGCTTAAGAGGCCATGTGGGGTTATTTGTGGAATCCTTCTTTGTCCTGAATAGATAGAAGCTTAATTTAGGGCCCAAGGTTCATATTTACTCCTTTAACCATTTATCCAACACATAGAACCATGTTTGAGTGAAATTATTGTCTCTAAATTCATAAAATCTTTATTCAGGACCTAATATTATGGTATTCTCCCACAAATGTGTCCAATGCACCATGACCCAAAACTAATTCTAAAAATCTTCCAATAAATCCCACACCCTATAAAAAGGCCATATGTCCCAAAGAAAGTTCCTATATTGTGGTTTAGGTCGTCATACAATGCCTTTCAACCTTATAAGCTAGATTGTGGGATTAAGGCCTAAGTATTTAAATCAATACCTACCTCTCCAAAACCTCTAAAGGTGGAAATGCTCCCATTAAGAGGTAAATGATACACTTGGGAGGTCATGTGTGTTCGTTTAGGGTGTTATTCTTGGCCCTATATGCATGAAATATTCATTAGAGGCCTAAAGCATAGGTTTCCTCCTACCACCATTTTCAAGAACCCTTAATCCATAACTTCTAGAAAATTGTAATGGTCATTTTTTGTATGTGTTCTTTAATTTCTATAATATTCTCTTGTAACCTAATACCTAGTTTCACCACCCCACCTTTGGATCCCCCAACCATATTTGAGACTTTAGGAGCCATTTCTAGTTCTAAGAACTTCATAATATCACTCATATCCTCACTCATATGGTAAGGATATGCTTAAAATGTCATGTGTAGTAGATAGAGGTGTCATTTTTCAACCTTGATGCTTAAAAGCTTCCATTATGGTGTAAGGCCTATGTTTCCTCCAAATATGCATAGGGTACAAATATCATGTACCTATTATAAAAAATACCCTAATGGTACCCATATCCCTAGTCAAGGGAAAGGATAAGATTGAGAGGTCTTTCATGGTGGTTAGAGGTGTTTCTGATGGCCATATATTCTAAAAATATTACTTTAGGGTCCAATCACTTGTTTCCTCCAATTACTATGAAAAAGGACCTATGACTCATGAATAATGCTCAAAATATTCCTACGATGCCTATATCCCTACTTGGAAGACAAGGATGACCTTGGGATGTCAAATGTGGTGGTTCAAAGTGTTAGTCTCAAACCTTGACAACTAGAAGCAACCTCTATACCGTAATGCCCAAGTTTTCTTCTCTAACCATGTCATGGTCCATATTACCCACACTTAATTATCAAATCCTATAATTCCATTAATATCCCCACTTGGAGGTGAACTATACACATAATTTAGTCACAAAATCACACATGCGTTTTAGTAATGAGTGAGAATTCTTAGGAATGTGCACACATTTTAGCAATGTGTGTGCATTATTAGGAATTCGAACACATTCCTAGTAATGTATGTGCATTCTTATGAACATGTGCACATACTTAGGATCAAGCATGTGTTATTGAGAATGTATTGAGGGGGATAGATTCTTGTTTTCTCAACAATAAATACCAAAATGAGGTATGAGGTTCATTTACTCCTCCTTGTCTGGTTTTGAATAATATTTTGGGTTAATGCGTGGAATACTAGTTTTCATAGCTTAGACACGTGTTCTAGTCTCAAATCGTGTCTGAAAGGCTTAAAAAACTATTGGATTAATTTTCTCCAACACCTAGAAAAAATTTCTAAGGAAAATTGTCTTAATTTTTTTTGTAAGCTTGGCAGGACTACATCTTCATCATGTCTGATATATCACTTCGATCAGGGTGGGGAATTGAACTGGTGACTTCACATCAACGAGTGCCTTAACAGAGCACTCGATCACCGTCTATCAAAGACTCCATGGATGAAAATTGTATTAATTAGATTTAAATATCTAGTTTAATTATTTCCTAAGTATAACTTAGGAAAAGTGTTTAATTAATCGGAATTGAGTGAGAAAAAAAAAAATTCCTCTAGTGACTTCTAGAAAATTCATTTTAAGAAGTCAATATGATCTTAGCCATCGATTGGAGTTATATCATGGTCGTTGATTTCTCAACAAGGGTTTTAAGAGGAGATCGATGGGAATTTGGAGAACACATTCGAGAGACAGATTTCAGTGATAGCAAGGGTGCAATGATAGCATGGAGGACACCAGTAGTTGAGATCAATAGTGATTGAAGATATAGTTTTCAAAGAGACTTCTTCAAAACTATTTCCATATTATTAGTGATAGAAGGAGATCGATTTTATCTGGAGAAGTTGAGTTTCCCCAATAGTGTGAATTAAATTAGCGAGGTCGAGTTGCCGAAGCAAGAGAAATTTTCTAAAGTGACCGATTTACACAGGAGAATTTGAGTTTTCCAATTGAATTCAAATTTCTAGAGGAATCCAAGTTTATTTTTGAGTTGGTGTGAGTTGTTAGTAGAGACTAATTTAGCTAGGGCCACACATTTGATCAGTTTAGGACTTTAGAGGAGAGAAAAATTGAATCAGAGGGGTCGAGTTGCTTCTTGGAGGTCAAATCTACTAACATATGTGAAAAAAAAATATTTCTGGAGGTTTTCTAATTTACACCAAACAGTTGTAATAATTTTCAATTACAGATTTGTTTAAGAATAATAAATATACTCATATACATAATTGGTTTTCCCGAAATTGGGGTTTTTCCAAGGACATTTTTCCAAAAATGACGGTGCTCATTATTTGTGTCTGTGCAATATTTTCTTAGTTTCTGTGATTTAATTTTTGTGAATATTTAGTAGTGCTTTGTTCAGTATTTGTCGAGTATAAATTGAAAAATACAAATAATCTATTCAGATAGGTGAGTAATAACCTGTAAATGCAACACTATTAAATATTTAACATGGTATTAGAGCTTATATGAAGGTGGAATAGGGTTTACGCAAGCACAAGAAGAGAAAAACAAGGATTTACAAAACCTAGTATGTGTTCTTTAAATTTATTTGGGTTTCGCTATATTTCCAAGAGTTCATAAAATGACCTAAGTAGGATTGAGAGATAAGGATAGATTGGATGGAGTCTCAATTTTCGGTGTCTGGAAATTTGTAATTTATTTACTATTCAAAGAAAATGGTCTCAAGGAGTATGTGACTAGTGTGATTACCATACCAAAAGATCTAGCACAACTCACAACATATAGGAAGGAAGATGCCAAAGCGGGGAGGTTGTTAGAAATCATTTAACAGATCAATGGAACACATAATATTGTGGAAAAAATCAAACACAGAAAAACATAAAACAAGAGAGACACATATATGTAGTTCACCCAATTTGGGCTACATGCACAGAGAAATAGCGAGTCCTTCCTTTTATATTATCCAACAAAATGAAGAGATAAAACATACAACAAATGCACTATAATTTCATCTTTGCTCTCACACAATCCCTCCTCTTTTCTTTGCACATATAATAATGCACAACTGTAATACAATTCCCTCATATAAACCAAGGGTTTCCTTCTATGGAAAAAAAACCCTAAATTAACACAAATTCTATCATCAAATCATCTGCCTAATGAATAGCCTAGATTGACTATGAAATTACAATATTTTACAAGGCAGTTTTTCATCTAATTGTCGCTAGCCCTCGGGCGACACTACTGGGGGGTCAAGTTCCCCCACACCCCCCTTCAGGGAATGAGATTCAAACATGATTGAAACAAAACCTTTGAATCAGGAAGATAATGGAGCTCCACACCCAACAAAGGATTATCCTTGACATAGCTAAGGATCACATAATTTTTCACATCCAAGAACTAGATACAGTGGAAAAAATGTGGGATGTTATTCTGAAGTTGTTCTAAGATGCTACCACTAATAAGAATTTGATCCTCATAGAGAAGCTCGTAAATACCAATATGAACAAGGTTGAAGATGTTATTAGCTACCTCACAAGGCTTCGATTGCTAAAGGAAAATGTGGCTGCAGTTGGAGATAAAATGGATGATGACAAGCTAGTGTGAATAGCTCTGAATGGGTTTTATAAGAGTTGGGATGTCTTTGTTCAAGTTATCAATGGACGAGATACCTTACCAAGTTGGGATTGAACTTGGAGTGATTTCACTCAAAATGATATTAGACTGAGACTTGTCAGGGGTGACAACAATAAGACTTGGAAAATTGAGGAACAACGAGAAAACATGACCCTAGTAGGAAAAGGGAGAGCAAAGGAGGGATATAGTAAGGGACCTAACCCAAAAGGTGAGAAGAATAAGGACCTTTCCAAGGTCAAATTCTACAACTATCATGATTCTAGCCACTATTGTGGCCACTATGTCAACAATTTTTTGCAGAGAAAGAAGAGCGAAAAGAAGGGAAAGAAGCATACAATAGGTTTAGCAAGTGCAGATGACCTCTCTAGTAGGATGGAATAGGAATTCACACTTATTACTTATCTATATATATCGACCCCACAAGGTGTTTGGTATATATACAATGGGGTGTCATTTCGCATGATAGGAGTTAGAGAGTACTTCTCTTATTACAAGGAGGAGGACATCATATTCTAGATTTAGATGGGGAACAAGTCCAAGTGTAATCCATTTGTAAGAGGGCCTATTCTATTTTGGAGGGAGAATGGAAAGCCAATTCTTATTCATGATGTGTTGCATGTGCTAGACTTGGGTATGAACCTGATTTTTGTATCTATCCTTCAGGATAAAGGATACAACTTACTATTTAGAGGGTTGGAGGTGTTGATTAGGCACGAGGATAGGAAATCACCCATAACGATTGGAATTAAGAGTGGTTAGCTGTATAGGTTTCAAATTGATACTACTAAGGAATTGGCTAACAATAGTCTTCCTAAAGATCAAGGAGAGCTATGGCAGAGGAGAATGGGCCATATACATCATGGGGCACTCAAATTGCTTTGGGAGATAGTTATAAGTGTTTTGGAGGTGAGCACAGAGCATAATGATGTATGTAGGGGATGTGCGTTGGGGAAGTTTTCAAAATATAATTTTCCAAGGAGTGACACGAGACCCAAGAGTGTTCTTGATCTAGTCCATTTAGATATATGCATACCAATGTCAACGAAGTCTCTCATGGGATATGATTACCACATTAATTTTATCAATGATTTCTCTGGGAACAGTTGGATGTACTTCTGGAAGACCAATGATGAGGAATTCAGTCACTTTCAGGAGTTTAAAGCTCTAGCGGAGAATGCGATGGTTAGGAAGGTGAAGGTTCTTTGGTTAGAAAATGGAGGTGTGTACAAAGGAAAGGAGTGAAATCAAGAGGGAGTGGACAGTTCCTTACAACCAAAAACAAAATGGCCTCAAGCACAACCATTTCAAAGACCAACTCCCAGTCAACTACCTGCACAACTATTTCCAAACCCAATTTTACCTATACCACCCACCTCCACCACAACCACGGCCTCAAGCACAACCATTTCAAAGACCAACTCCCAGTCAACTACTTGCACAACTATTTCCAAACCCAAACAATAAATTAACTCAACCCACTTGCAATGTCGAGGTACAAAATTTCGAAATAGTCCCTCCTGATATTTATTTTGGATACAAAATAGTATTGGAAGAAATATATTCTCTTGCAACCATTGAAGAAGATCCAGAAGAATCATGGACCACATTTGATGGAGAGTAGCCATTGGATTCTAAAATTAAAGAGTTTATATTATGTTTATCATTATATCTTTTATGTATTCATTATATCAGAAAATAGTATAAGATTTGAATGGCATGGAAGAAGGAGACATATAGAATGATCCGAACGAGAAATTCAATCAAGGGCATCACAAATATATTGAACTTTGGTTCTTGATGATCATTAAGCAGGAGCACCACTCTCTTCTACAGTGTTTGAAATCATTAAAATCAAAGTAGTTGATCTCTCATAGTCTAGTATATATCAAAGCATATATTTCAAACCTTCATATGAGTTTATTTCCATTCGGGTACGTTCATGGCTCCATTGGAAGCATTCTTATACTTGAAATATATTTTCTTTCTTCATTGAGTAGAGTAGGATAGGGAAAAAAAAAAGAGAGGAAAAAATAAAAATCTCAAGTGAAAATATCCTTTGAGGCACCTGAGATTGGTTCATTGATTGAAAACTTCTATGAGACGATTAATGGCATGGAAAGAAGAGGGAAAAAAAAATATCCTAGGTGAAAGCCTCCTTTGAGGTGCCTAGGCAGACCTACTGATTGAAAACATCATTGAGGCATCTAGTAAGCCTAGGTAAAAATAAAATAATGAAAAGGAATTTTTTTTCTCCAAGTATCTTTCTCTGATGAATGCAGGTGCTCTCCAACCTGTGCAAGCAATAACAAGTTATCACCATAAGAAGAAGCTGATCAAAAATCTAGTCAAGGAAAGTCGAACATGAGATTTCACCTCCTTTTTCAAGATGCTCTAAAAGGAACAAGGCCATTTGAATCCATAACCCTCATCCATTTCGAACATTCACCCATTATTCCCAAGCCTTTTCCATTCATTTTCCTCATTGTCCTATAACTGATACATGAAAGTTTTGTGTTGCTACATGATATTCCATAATTGCAATATATATATATATATATATATATATATATATATATATATATATATATATATGGAAAAAATTGTTTTGACCATATCTAGAAAATAATACATCCATTAGTTGAGTTGTTTTATGAGGAGATGCATAAGGATGATGGTAACATGCTTAAAAATTTTCAACAAATTCCAGTGCACATTTTTCGATAAATTGGCTGCTATCACCTACAACCATTTTTCATTTTCTCAATATTTGTGCATCCATTAGCCAAATTGTTTTATGAGGATATGCATAAGGATGATAGAAACATGCTCAAAAAAATTCAGATGAATCCAATCTACCATTTGATAGTTATGGGTTAAAATTGTCTGCTACAGGATTGTCCCAAAACTGCAATAGGATTGGCACGAAGTGCTATAGGATTGTTCTTGATTTTCTATAGGATTGTGATCGGTACAAAAATAAGGGAAATTTTTTGTGTTTTTTACTCATGAACAAGGGAGGGTGTCCACCATAGCTTCATCATTCATTTGCCACACCACCTGACCTCTTATCCACCCTCAGATCCACTTATGTCCATAAAAAGCACTCCTTTTCACCCCTTCTTTCACCTCTTCCACCACAAAAAAGGACCCTGACCATTATCAATAGTTTATTCATGAATTATCAATGTTTTTGAGGTAGTACATGGAGAAAATTTTGATCCTAGAAGGGTTTACGTGACTATTACAGAAAGACACACAGTCCTATAACAATATGCACAAACCCTACAGGACCATACCTAGACCACCAGATCAAAAAGATATTCATCATGGAAGCACTGGAGGACTAAAAATCCACTGTTGAGTTGATACATGATCCTTATTCACCCACAAGAAATAAAACTTTATCCACAATGGTACCTTCATCCTGAAAAACCTGCATTATCAAGCCTCAATCAACAAGGAACATTTCGAAAAAAAATCCAAAAACAAATGCATGGATATAGGGCAACAAAAAGATGACATCTCAAAAGACATGCAAAGCAGCCTCACCCTTGTTCAAAAATTCCATGCAAGAATCAACTGGTCGATCATCGACTACATCACTCACATTACGAACATCTCAGCAAAAATATTTTAGCCATATGAACCAGAGATGTGAAGCAACAAAAAAAACAACAAAAATACCTAGAAGACCTCCAAAAACAAGGCTATCCATGTTAGGACCTCCAACATATTATCACATGCAGCTTTAGGATCATCAAAGGCAGTCTCCACATCTACAGCAACATCCTACACAAAAAACACTCATGGTAAGGCATGAGTATGCAACTCTTTAACCTTTCCCTTCGAACCTATTATAACTTGAGAAAATATTTAAAGTCTGAGAAGGAAAGGCATTTTATAGCCAAAATTAATAGCATGAAGTCCCTACCTTATCTAGCAAGTCACTTATCATTTCTCCAAAGGACATCCACACGTGTGGGAGCTAAATGAGACAAAAGTGAAAAAGGACTTAAGAAAGTGGGATTTTATCATGGAGTACAAAAAATAGGTGGGGGCTAGCTCATTTAACTCAAAGCGAGTCTAAGTTTATTTTTCATGCAATATCGTTAAGGAAAAAAGACAAAAAATATAGGTGGGACCAACTCACTTAACTCAAAGTTTTGCATGCAATGTTATTTAAAAAAACAAAGAGAGAGAGAGAGAGAGAGATAAGATTATTTTTAAAATATGTAAAAACAAAATTAAAATGGCAGACCCACCACCTCTTGTCATGAAAACTGGCTACTATAGGGTCCTAAAGGCGTTGCTACATGATTCAGACAGCTAGCTACAGGAAAGTTACAGGCCGCTACAAGAGTGACCAGATTGGGACCAGGGCCTAAGGATTTTCTCAAAATTCAAAGTTACAAGATTGGGTTCGAAATGGAAAACAAGTTCAGAACTGGATCGACCAACAGAGTGGGATTTTAATTGGTGGTTGTCACAGAGTCTTGAACTCTACATATTGAATCGGGGATTGCACAATCGTGGAATGTTGAAGGTGGAACGAACAATAAGAGCAAGCCGCAGAACGAAGCGATGGCGAGGACCGTGGATCTGACACCAATCAACGAGAGAGATCTCATCGTAGTTGAGAAACATCACACATCTCACAGAACAAAGTTTACCATTAAAGATTTTCGTAAGTTAAATTGTTTAACCTGAGATGCAAAGTGAGAAGGCGGAGATATAACGTGGATTGTCTGATCGAGAAACAAACCAACAGCGGAGATTGCAGCACCCAGAAAAGTGATTTTGCAAATCGAAATATTTAGAAACTAAGAGTTCACAAGAGATGTTAAATTGGTTGCAATGCGGTAAAGTTGAAATATGCGATGCGATGAGGGGAGCTATGTGTCAGCGTTGCACACATCGCATAAATTATGGTTCCAAAGTTATCGATACCAAGTTAAACTTGCAGAAAATCGATTTGTGATGTGTTGTGATTGGTTGCGTTTTGTGGGACCCGAGAACTCTGTTATGCATGTATGTAAGTAATTTAAGGCTATGTGTGTTCTGTTATAAAGAGTGTTGTTGGTTGCTTCGCGTATGTATGTAATTAAACTCCGCAAATATATTCCGTTGTGTTCCGGTCAAGCCACTTAACAGATGGGGGTGCGCATGTGGCCACCACCCTAAAAATAACGTTTAAATGTGCGTCTTAATAGGCGAAGTGGATAGGGGTGTGCCAAATATTGCATTCAACCCTAATCTAACTCCAGTTAACTGGAGTTCTCCACATTTAGTGGAGTTTTCCTAGGAGATATTGGGAAAAAGTGTAGAAGGCTCAATTTTCGACCATTTTGAGTGAAGGAAGAGTCATTCTTGATTGATTCGATCATTATAGAGCCATTGGTGATGTTTGCAGAGCCAACTGAGGACTTATGAGTGTGATTTTGCTTCAGAGAAGTTCCAAGGGCCACGAGGGCCAGCAGTAGCCAGCAGGAGAATGAGGCTTCGCCAGGGTAGCCAGAGGCCATTCTCAGGAAACCAATAGTCATTTATGACTATATTGAACCTTATGAATCTAATGATGGGTTTTGTGGAATAATTTGGATATTTTTGAAGGCCGAGATGCTACAGGGAAGTTTTGTGTGAGCCTAGAGCCATAGGGTGCCACTAGGCGTTGGAGGCATAGCCAGAGCAGCCAGAGGCCATTTTGAGTTTATGAATAGTCATTTATAACTATATTGAACCTTATTAATCCAATGATGGGATTTTTAGAAGAATTTGGAGACTTCTAGAGCCTAAGTAGCCACAGGGAAGTTTCATGGAGCCTAGTGCCACCTAGTGTTGGAGGCATAGTACGGGGAGCCTGAGTTCATTCTAAGCGAATGAACAATCTATTTTTGATGATTGATTTGTTCTAGAGACATTAGAATAGGTTTCCTGAGTAAAATTGACTTCTAGGAGATTTTGTGCCACAAAGAAGCTCAGAGAAGCTCAAGGACATCGACCGAAGAGGTCAATCGCAAGGGAGCCTAGGTCCATTTCTAGAGATTGAGAAGTAAATCTGGGTTATTTTGGTATTATAAACCCATTGGTATAGTCCAAACAACCATTGGAGTTGTGCCACAGAGAAGCTCAGGGAAGCTCAAGGACACTGAACAAAGAGGTCAAGCCCAAGGGAGCTTAGGTCCATTTCCAGAGATTGAGCAGTCAATCCAAGGGTATTTGGTATTATAAACCCATTGGTATAGTCCAAACAACCATTGGAGTTGAGCATCAACTTGTAAAAGAAATTGACCATCTTAATCCCAAAGAGCCAAGTCCATTGATGAAAGCTCAAGGAGACGTAGCCCTGTTAGAAAATTAAATATTACAGAGCAATGAAACACATGAAATATGCGGAAAATACAAGCACACAAAACACAAAAGACCAGAGAGACACAGATATATGTGGTTCACCTAGTTTGGGCTACGTCCACCCCAAACAGCCAATCCTTCCTTTCTATTATCCAGCAAAATGAAGAGACACAACCTATAACAAATCCGCTGTAATATCCTCTGTTCTCTCTCTCACAATCTCCCTATCTATTTCTCGCTTCGAGAATACACATATAAAATACACAGCCGCAATACAATACCCTCATACAAGCGAGGGGTTGCCTTCTAGGGAAAAAAAACCATAAGCTAAACATAACTTCTATTGTCAGATCATCCGCCTAATGAATGGCCCAGATTGACTAGAAATTACTATACTCTTACAAGGAAATTTTACATTTTTTTAAAGCTTTGGGGGTGCTACCCTTGAAACCACCCGCCAGGGGGGGGGGGGGGGCTCCATAATGTAACCGCCCCGGCGCGCCCCCCCCCCCCAAAGACCCCCCAGACAGCGTTTCCGCCCCATTAAGGTACAGGGGTCCAACGCTATGATACAAAATAAACAAGATAATCAGGCTCCACACCCAACAAGCACAAGTGTTGAGGGTGAACTCCTTTATTATGTTTGTTATTATGTTTTTTTGGTTAATTTGCTACAATTTGTGGTTGTTTTACATGCTTTTAATTGGCTTAAACAAATGTTTAATTGCTCACACATAAAGCCTTAAACCAGTTAAAACACATACACCTGAATCAAGAATTCAATTCTGCACATGCATGTATAAGCAAGATCCTTAATTTGTTTTAATTGAGTGGGAGGTGCTTGTATAGCAAACAAGTCAGGCACCCATATCAGATCAGGTTGGTATCAGAGCACTAGGTTGCTTGCTTGCTTGTTTGACTTGAAGGGTGTTTAACAGTGCAAAGAATTTAACTGTTTGCAAATTGACTGATGCTTACAAGTTTGAATTTGCTAGAGGTGAAGAGGAGCTACTGCTAGCTAATTTCAGAAGAGGACAAGAAGGAAGAAGGTTGAAAGCATCCTCCTTACCCAAAGGACCTCAAGGAAACCCTTGAAGCACAAGAGGGATTGTTTGCAAAAGAGGCTGCTTGAAGAAGAGATACAAGCTGCAGAAAAGAGCTTGAATCTATAGCCAAATTGTTTTTGAATCTCTGTCAACTGTTGTTGAAGTTATTTAATTCATTTACATAGTGATGACAACTTCATCAAGTGATGTTTCTAAATCCTCCTCCTTTGCAAGACTCTTTGATAAAGAGATGAAGCAGGAATTTCACATCATGAAAGATATGGTGCAATAGTTGTATGAAGATGTAAGGGGGAGCACTAAACCTCAAGAGAAATTGGTTGCTATGAAGAAAGAGAATCAAGAACTTCTTCAAAAGATGCATGAGATGGAGATTCAGATCCATGATGCCAAAGAAGCCTTAGCCAAGCATGTGCTTGAAGAAGAGGTAAATAATTCAAGTTTGTCTTTAATTTCCTCTCAAAATAAATGTGTAGGTTATGTTTAAAAACACACTAGAGGAAGAGGGTCCAAATTGATGATGAAAATGGGCTACGAAGGTAAAGGTTTAGGAAAACATGCACAAGGCTTGGTTGAGCCAATTATTGTTGAGGAAATGCCTAAGTATTTAGGTCTTGGCTATGGAAAACTTTATGGAGAAAGTTTTAAAGCCATGAAGGCACTTGAAACAGTTCCAAGAGGGACTTTTATTGTAGTTTCAAAACCTCAAACATGCAAAGTTTGTAATCAAGATGAATACAATTGTTTGAAACCCATGTTGCAGCAAGATGCTTGTAGACATGCAGCTTATGGCGAGCAAGAGAGTTGTGACAGCTCTAAGGACATGAACAATGTTGTTGGTCTTCAAAAGAGAGATGGAACCTCTTCAAGTTCATCTTCTCAAGAAGGTGAAAAAGATGAACATTCAAAGCAACATTCAAGGTATAATTATTCCTATAATCGTGTTTTTTATGATTATGTTAAGCATCAAAAATCTGTGTGCATGAATGGGAGAAAAAGTTGTTGTTCATATTTTGGTTCGAATAACCATCAAGTTTCAAGATGCTGGAAGAGAATGATAGCATACATGAAACAGTTCAAGAAAAGGCGACTTGAACAGAAGATGCAAAAGATTTGCACACATTGCCAATTTATAATACCAAAATACCCCTGGATTGAGCAGTCAATCTAGGGGTATTTTGGTATATTTATAACCCATTGGTACAGTCCAAACAACCATTGGAGTTGAGCATCAGCTTGTAAAAGAAATTGACCATCTTAATCCCAAAGAGCCAAATCCATTGACGGAGGCTCAAGGAGACGTAGCCCAAGTGTTTAGGGTGAACTCCTTTATTATGTTTTTTGTTATGTGTTGTTGGTTAATTTGCTACAATTTATGGTTGTTTTACATGCTTTTAATCAGCTTAAACAAATTTTTAATTGCTCACACATAAAGCCTTGAACCAATTAAAACACATACACTTGAATCAAGAATTCAATTCAGCACATGCATGTATAAGCAAGATCCTTAATTTGTTTTAATTGAGTGGGAGGTGATTGCATAGCAAAACAAGTCAAGCACCCATATCAGATCAGGTTGGTATTAGAGCACTAGGTTGCTTGCTTGCTTGTTTGACTTGAAGGGTGTTTAACAGTGCAAAGAATTTAACTGTTTGCAAATTAATTGATGCTTACAAGTTTGAGTTTGCTAGAGGTGAAGAGGAGCTACTGCTAGCTAATTTCAGAAGAGGAAAATAAGGAAGAAGGTTGAAAGCATCCTCCTTACCCAAAGGACCTCAAGGAAACCCTTGCAGCACAAGAGGGATTGTTTGCAAAAGAGGCTGCTTCAAGAAGAGATACAAGCTGCAGAGAAGAGCTTGAATCTACAGCCAAATTGTTTTTGAAGCTTTGTGAATTTTTGTTGAAGTTCTTTAATTCATTTACATAGTGATGAAAACTTCATCAAGTGATGTTTCTAAATCCTCCTCCTTTGCAAGAATCTTTGATAAAGAGATGAAGTAGGACTTTCACATCATGAAAGATATGGTGCAATAGTTGTATGAAGATGTAAGGGAGAGCACTAAAATTCAAGAGAAATTGGTTGCTATGAAGAAAGAGAAGCAAGAACTTCTTCAAAAGATGCTTGAGATGGAGATTCAGCTCCATGATGCCAAAGAAGCCTTAGCCAAGCACGTGCTTGAAGAAGAGGTAAATAATTCAAGTTTGTCTTCAATTTCCTCTCAAGATAAATGTGTAGGTTCTGTTTAAAAACACACTAGAGGAATAGGGTCCAAATTGATGATGAAAATGGGCTATGAAGGTAAAGGATTAGACAAACATGCACAAGGCTTGGTTGAGCCAATTATGGTTGAGGAAAGGCCTAAGTATTTGGGTCTTGGCTATGGATAACTTCATGAAGAAAGTTCTAAATCCATGAAGGCACTTGAAACAGTTCCAAGAAGGACTTTTATTGCAGGTTCAAAACCTCAAACATGCAAATTTTGTAATCAAGATGAATGCAATTGTTTGAAACCCATGTTGCAGCAAGATGCTTGTAGACATGCAGCTTATGGTGAGCAAGAGAGTTGTGACAGCTCTAAGGACATGAACAATGTTGTTGGTCTTCAAAAGAGAGATGGAACCTCTTCAAGTTCATCTTCTCAGGAAGGTGAAAAAGATGAACATTCAAAGAAAAATTCAAGGTATAATTCTTCCTATAATCGTGTTTTTTATGATTATGTTAAGCATGAAAAATCTGCGTGCATGAATGGGATAAAAATTTGTTGTTCATATTTTGGTTTGAATAACCATCAAGTTTCAAGATGCTAGAAGAGAATGATAACATACAGGAAACAGTTCAAGCAAAGGCGACATGAACAGAAGATGCAAAAGTTTTGCACACATTGCTAGAAAAAGGGACATCTCATTTCCCAATGTTGGACATTGCATCCAACCACTCATCCCAAGCACATGAAGCAAGAGGATAAAAAGACTGGTGAGAATGTGACCAATGATTCCATCATCAATGTGAGTCCAGATGATTCACAAGAAGAAGATGTTCAATGGGAAAAATCGCCATTGAAGTGGGTTGGCAAGAAATGGCTCAATTTCTTGACCAAGTATGGCATGCATTTAATTTTTACATAGATGAAAATTTCAGCCTTATATATGCCTGAATTTATGTTGTAAGTATGACAAGTTGCAGCAGATTATCACAACTTGTAGGATGCAAGATTGCATGTGAATGTTGTTCAGTTGAAGGCATTTCTTTTTGTTGCACAATTTTGCCATGGAGGTGTAAAGATGGGTATTTTACTCACTTATGTTGCAGCAATATCATTCAATTAGGCTCTTATAGTCACCCACATGTTTTTGGATTATGTACTTGTTGGTACTTGAAAGGAAGAGTTGAAAGTGTACATGCATGAGTTTGTATGTGTAAATGGCGAACTTATGAATAGGTTCATTGTACATAGATACATGCACGAGTGTTTTCAATGTATCATGTTGTATATTGACTTGTGTCGATTGTGTTGCACACATGTTTGTCAACTTGTGTCGATTGTGTTGCACACTTTTCATATCGTCTTGTGTCGATTGTATTGCACATTTCATGTCGAATTATTGTTGATGTAGCATGTTGCATGAATTATGTTTTAGTCGAGGGTGTTTGTCGATTGTGATTTTATAAATGGATACACCAATGTGCAAGAGGATCGCAATGTATGTGATGTTACAACAAGGTGACAACCAGTGCTTTGAAGAAGCAAAAAGAGGTGGTCTTCATTTCAATTCTTGCATAAGAATTTATTTTCAAGATTGATCGTGTTCTTGTGACAAGATGTTGCAGGAAGTTTTGGTCCATTCAATGAAGAAGTGGACAAGATGTAAGGTGTTTTGCAGCCATTGCAGAACAAGCTGGTTTTTTTGTTGATGACAAGAGTTTACTCATCTTGCGAGCTTAGTTTGGAAAGTAGATTTCCAAGACAGAGGTTGTATGCCATAGTTGCAAGAGGAACTTAATTATGAGTGGGAAGGCTAACAATTTTCCAAGAACATAGAGAGAAAAATGGTACAACAGGGTATGCATTAGTTTATAGTAGCCATCAATGTTGAAGTGGGTCAACAATAGCCAGAGAGCAATGGTCAAGAGACATAACCAGTTGCGGTGCAAGGCATGTCGGGGTGATTGCCGAAGAGACTTGTCAAGAAAAATCAGTTGATATAATTTGAAAGTAGCAGATTGTTGAAGCTCAAGGAAGATAATCATCAGATTTTGTGGGTCCAAAAGCCCATCAGTGGGAAGGAGTGATTAGATTGGGATCAGGGCCTAAGGATTTTCTCAAAATTTAAAGTTACACTATTGGGTTCGAAATGGAAAATAGGTTCAAAACCGGATCGACCAACAAAGTGGGATCTGAATTGGTGGCTATAATGGAGTCTTGAACTCTGCATATAGAATCGGGGATTGCATAGCCATGGAATGTTGAGGGTGGAACGGACAGTAAGAGCAAGCTGCAGAATGAAGCGATAGCGAGGACCGTAGATCTGACACCAATCAACGAGAGAGATCTCATTGCGATTGAGAAATGTGGCGGCTACAAATCTCTAAACTACATTACAATGATGCTTGAAGGCCTATTTATTATTGATAAATACTGGAAAACCCTAAAAATCCAAAAACCTAAGCCTAGGAGGTGAAACACTAAACTATGGGCCTCGTTGGGGTAAATTGGTACATCAATTTCTGAGGTCGTAAATTTGGCATACGATCTCCGTTTGACACACATGATAGCTCATTAGAAAGATCTACCCGAGGAATATAACTATAGACATCAAATTTTGAATCTCTAACTCACATATTCCTAAACCAATATTTCCCAAAATAGGTCATTTAGGGCCTCAAAATGGCTCTAGAAGTTTAGGACCCGAAAAACTGCCACAAATAGTAAATTGTGCTACAATTAAGGAAACTGAAAAACTAAAAGAAATAATGGTGGGGGTCCAAGTGGAATAGGCGGGTGGCCACCAATATCCACCTGGATCATTCCTCCTCCCTTAGGGATAAATGGTCCCCATTGCGTTGAGTTCCTCCATGAGATGAGGAAAATTTTACTGAACTTGGTCCCTTGTGAGCCACTTGCCTTGATGAAGGAGTTGGACTGCTTTGAAAACTTGATAATATAGCTAGATCCTATGCTAGCAGGTGTTCTTTATATGTATGTCCATGATATGATCAATTTTGGCTTGTTCCATGCTATTTGGGTTTAACTCTTTTGGTGTCAGTTGTTTTGCCATGTCGGATGTGTCTAGTAGAGGTGGAAAGTAGGGTCGAAGGCAGTCCACATTGAACACTCGGTGAAAACCAAGGAATGGTAGAATTCTAAGCTCAAAGGAATTGTACCCTACAACCTTGGTGATGGTGTATGGCCCATATCGGAGTGGGTGAAGCTTGCAGTGGGGTCTAGCGAGGTGCTCCTTCTGCAAATGTAGCGTCACTTTGTCACCCACCTGAAAGTTGTGCGGCACCCGATGCTGATCATGTTACTACTTGTACTTAGCATTGGCTCTTTCCAATATGTCATGAACCTATTGGCAGATGTGATGAATGCATTAAATGAATTTTTTCGCCTTGTCAGCTTCAAACTGGACATGAGCGAAATTGGCCTGAGTGGCTACAAATGGCATGGCTATGTCAATGGGACATAGTAGCTCAAATCTCAAGCCCACCCGAAAGGGGATATAGCTAGTTGAGTTGTGGACGGATGGGTTATAGATGTGTTGTACATAGGGGAAGCTCTCATCCTATGTGTGTGGATGCTTTGAGTTATACATGCATAGAATGTGTATGATCATCCTATTGATGACCTTTGTCTGGCTATCATTTTGGGGATGGAAAGTTGTGGAATTGGTGAGCTTGGTGTCCAGCATTGACTAGAGGCTAGATAAGAAACTTGCTATCCCGATCTGAGATGATAGACTGTGGGATCCCAAAGTGTACCCACTCTCGTTCAAAGAAGAGTATACAGTGGCTTCTGGTGATCCGGATTTATGCAGGAACGCAACAGAATAAACACATAACCATAAATACAGAGATGCAGTGGAAATAACACTTCATTTCATTAATATCAAAGAACTGAAATTTGCTTACAGACAGAATGGAAATAAAACTAACTAGGGCACTGGTAGCTATCTCTGAGAAGAGATGTGGCGGCTACAGGCCTCTGAACTGAGTTACAATGAGGCTCGAGGGCCTATTTATTATTGAGAAACAATGGAGAACCCTAAACATCCCAAAAACCTAACCCTAGGAGATGAAGCGCCAAAACTATGGGCGCCGTTTGGGTAAATTGGTGTTTCAACTTCCCAGGGACGTAACTTTGGCATACTATCTCCGTTTGACGCACATGATACATCATTAGAAAGCTCTATCCGAGGACTACAACTTTTGGGACGAATTTGATGATCAAATTCGTTGGTAAAACGATGCCCAAAAAACGTCGTTTAGGGCCTCAAAACGGCTCTGGAAGTTCAGGACCCGAAAAACTGCTAAAAATAGTAAGTTATGCCGAAACTGAAAAACTGAAAGAGACAATGGTGGGGGGCCAAGTGGAATAGGTGGGTGGCCACCAATATCCACCTGGATCATTCCTCCCCCCTTAGGAAGCAACGGTCCCCATTGCGTTAAGTTCCTCCATGAGATGAGGAAATTTCTGCTGAACTTGGTCCCTGGTGAACCACTTTCCTTGGTGCAGGAGTTGGCCAGCTTTGACAACCCGATACAGTTGGATCCTCTGTTGGCGAGTGTTCTTAATTTGCATGTCCATGATACAATCTGTGGTGGCCTGTTCCATGCAGTCTGGGTTTAACTCTGTTGGTGTGAGTTGTTCTGCAATGTCCGAAGTGTCCAGTAGAGGTGGGAAGTAAGGACAAAGGCGATCCACATTGAAGACTGGGTGCAGACTAAAGAATGGTGGAATACTAAGCTCGAAAGCATTGTTCCCTACAGCCTTGGTGATGGTGTATGGCCCGTATCGGAGCGGGCGAAGCTTGCGGTCAGGTCCAGTGAGGCGCCCCTTCTGCAAATGCAGCCATATTTTGTCGCCCACCTGGAAGTTGTGTGGCACCCGGTGTTGATCATGGCGCTGCTTGTACTTCGCATTGGCTCTGTCCAATATATCATGAACCTGTTGGCGGATGTGTTGAATGCGCTCGATGAAGCTACTTTCTTTGTCAACTTCAGACTGGACATGAGCTGAATCGGCCTGAGCAGCTGCAAATGGCATGGCTACGTCAATGGGACATAGTGGCTGGAATCCCAAGCCCACCTGAAAGGGGCTATGGCCAATTGAACTATGGAGAGCCCTGTTATAACTATGTTGTACATAGGGGAGGCTCTCATCCCATGTGCGTGGATGCTTTGAATTGTACATGCGCGGAATGTGTACAATCATTCTGTTGATTACCTCTGTCTGGCCATCTGTTTGGGGATGGAAAGCTATGGACTTGGTGAGCTTTGTGTCCAACATTGACCAGAGGCTGGACCAAAATGTGCTGAGGAACCTGCTATCTCGATCTGATATGATAGACTGTGGGATCCCAAAGTGCACCCATACTCGTTCAAAGAAGAGTTTAGCAGTAGCTTCTGTTGTGATATTCTTCTTACAGGCTGCCATAATGGCCATCTTCGAGAATCTGTCAACGACCACGAAAACATAGTCATTGCCATTCTTAGTAGAGGGCAGGCCCGACATGTAATCCATGGAGATGGATTCCCAAGGTCGAATAGGGGTAGGTAGTGGAGTATATAGGCCTTGCTTCTTGATGGTCGGTTTGGCAATGGCACAAGCAGTGCAGGATCTGATGTGCTTCTCGACATCCTTTCGAAGGTTCGGCCAATAGAAATACTTCTGTAGTATTGCTACTATTTTCTCGACCCCAAAATGCCCAGCGACTCGACTGTAGTGTGCTTCCCATATCATCTTGGAACGCTCGCTTGAAGGAACACAAAGGTGTCCCAGGTGACATAAAAGTTCATCTTGGAGGTGAAAATTTGGAACTTGCGTGCCCCCCAAGAGTGCCTTGTAAGTGTGGCCGAATTCTGGGTCACTCTCATAGAGAAGCGACCAATCAGAAGTCTCGTGCCCACAAGAGTTGAGCACAGTGGTGAGCGCCACGATCGGTGGTCGGCTGAGGCAGTCTGCAACATTATTGGTGCTACCCTTCTTGTACTTGATGTTCAAATGAAACTGTTGCAGATATGTGGACCACTTTTGATGGCGATCATTCTGCAACTTCCGTTGTGTCTGTATGAACTGCAGGGGCCGGTGGTCTGTGTGGATGATTGTTTCCTTCCCCAAAATGTAATGCTTCCATTGTCGACAGGCTTGCACAATGGAATGCATTTCTTTGTCATAGGTGGGATACTTGCGAACTGTCTCAGACAATGTCTCACTGTGATATGCCACTGGATGTCCCTGTTGAGTAAGAACTGCCCCAATAGCATAGTCAGAGGCATCTGTCTCGATCTCAAATGGCTGTTGCAAGTCGGGTAATGTGAGCACTGGGGCAGAACAGAGGTGATTTTTCAATTCTTTGAACGCCTTCTGTTGAGGTTCCAACCAAAAGAATTTTGCTCTCGCTCCTCCCTTGGTGACTTGACTCAAGGGCCAAGTGATATGAGAGAATCCCAACACAAATCTACGGTAGAAATTAGCAAGACCCAGAAAGCTGCGAAGCTCTGTTATAGTAGTCGGGGCTGGCCAATCCCGAATGACTTGGATCTTGGCTGGATCCACATGCACCCCCCTTTTATCAATAATGTATCCCAGATATTGAACCTGGGTCATGCCAAACGTGCACTTCTCCAAATTGGCACACAACTTGTGTTGCCGCAGTGTTTGGAGGACTTGTCGGATATGATGAAGGTGCTCTTCCCAAGTCTTGCTGAAGATCAGAATGTCATCCAAGTACACCACTACGAATGAGTTGGTGAATGGCCGCAAGATGTCGTCCATCATCCTCATGAAGGTTGCGGGAGCATTCGTCAACCCGAAAGGCATGACCGGCCATTCAAAAAGGCCTTCCTTAGCTTTGAAGGCAGTCTTCCACACATCAGAGGGTTCAATTGGTACCTGGTGATACCCAGACTTCAGGTCGATCTTACTGAAATATTTTGCACCTTGGAGTTGGTCCAGAAGGTCATCAATCCGTGGGATTGGGTACCTATTCCGGAAAGTGATCTTGTTCAGCGCCCGATAGTCAATACAGAGTCTCCACGTCCCATCCTTCTTCTGTACCAACACGATCGGGCTCCCACAGGGCGATGAACTTGGTATGATGTGACCTTTCTGCAACAGCTCCTGAATCTGCCTCTTGATTTCATCATTCTCCATAACAGAGCGCCGATAGATCGGTCCATTGGGTAGCGGCGCACCTGGGGTCAGATCAATCGGGTGCTTGACCTGACAGTGCAGAGGAACCCCTGTGGGTGAGGTGAATATGTCCCCGTACTCCTCCACAACCTTATCCATTTGTTGTTGTCGTGCAGAGGGGCCCTGTCTGGAGGTCGTGGCCACAGTCTTCTTCTTGCCCTGGGGGCGGATCATCGGGAAAACGAATTTCCTGGTTTGGGAAATGAGCTTACTGCATTGTTTTGCAGTAACCAAAGAGATAGTCGTAGGAGGTGGTACCTCTGGTATCCTGTACAACTTATTTCCCAAAGTAATAATAACGGCACGAGGTCGAGACTCATACACAGCATGACGCTTCCACAAGTATGGTTGTCCTAATAATACATCAGAAACATCAATAGGAGCAACGTCACATAATACCTCATCCGTGAAGGGTTTGATGCTATAGGGAAGGCGGCACTGCTGGCTGACGCGGAGATCTCGTCCTTGGTGAAGCCACCCGGTGGTGTATGGATGTGGGTGAGTTGTGGTCGGCAAACCCAACCGCTTCACGGCGTCTGCTGAAATGAGGTTCTTTTGGCTCCCATTGTCGACAATGAACTGTACAGGGGAGCCCTTTACCCACATCTGGGAGTGGAAGAGACGTTCCTCCTCCTCTGGATCTTCCGGTTCCTCCTTCTGGACCTTTGTAGTGGCAACAGTGGCATTGGGCTCCGCATCAATAATCTATTTCCCTTTTTCATTCCCCTTTTCAGGTTCTGATTCGGAGTCAGAGCATGCATCTGACTCAGAAGCCCTCATCTCGGCCACTAGTGACTGCTTGGCCCGACACTCACTTGTGTTGTGAGTGGAACTCTTATGGAACTCACACCACTTTCCCGTGTCCTTCTTTGGCTTTACGGTGTTGTTCTTTTCTTGTGGCTTTGACGAGTTGTCTTTAGCCGCGACGCCTTGGCTCTGTCCTTTGTTCTGCGGTTTGGAAGCACCTTTTCCTTGCTTTTGATTCACAGATCCAAAGTCTCGCTTCTTCTATTTGAATTTCTTCGTCTCCGTCCAAAGTCCAAAGTCTCTGTTTGACGCACATGATACATCATTAGAAAGCTCTATTCGAGGACTACAACTTTCAAGAAAACAATGCCCAAAAAATGTCGTTTAGGGCCTCAAAACGGCTCCGGAAGTTCAGGGCCCGAAAAACTGCTAAAAATAGTAAGTTATGCCGAAACTGAAAAACTGAAAGAGACAATGGTGGGGGGCCAAGTGGAATAGGTGGGTGGCCACCAATATCCACATGGATCATCTGGTGTAATATTCTTCTTGCAAGCTGCCATAATGGCCATCTTAGAGAATTTTTCGATGACCATGAAAACAGAGTCATTACCATGCTTAGTAGAAGGAAGGCCTGACATGTAATCCATGGAGATGGATTCCCAATGTCGACTAGGGGTAGGCAACGGGGTATAGAGGCCTTGATTTTTGATGGTAGGTTTGGTAATGACGCAATAAGTGCATGATCTGATGTACTTCCCGACATCATGTCGAACATTTGGCCAAGAGAAATTCTTCTATAGTACTGCCAATGTTTTCTAGACCCTGAAATACCCAACGACGCAACTGTAGTGTGATTCCCAAATAATCCTGGCATGCTTGCTTGAAGGAACACAAAGGTGTCCCAGGTGACATAGCAGTGTATCCTAGAGGTGAAAATTTTGAACTTGGTTACCCTCCAAGAGCGTCTTGTATGTGTGACAAAATTGTGGATCTCTCTTGTAGAGAAGTGACCAATCAGAAGTCCCGTGCCCGTAAGATTTGAGCACAATATTTAACACCACGATCGTTGGGCGGCTGAGGTAGTCTGCAACATTATTGTTGTTTCCCTTCTTGTAATTGATGTTCAAATGAAACTACTGTAGATATGTGGATCACTTCTGATGGTGATCGTTCTGCAACTTCCCTTGTGTTTGTATGAACTGCAGGGGTCGGTGGTCTATGTATATGACCGTTTCCTCTCCCAAAATGTAATTCTTCCATTGTTGGCAAGCCTGCACAATGGAATACATCTCTTTGTCATAAGTGGGTTAATTTCGGACTGTGTCAGACAGTGTCTCACTATGATATGCCACTGGATGTCCCTGTTGAGTAAGAACTGACCCAATAGCATAGTCAAAGGCATCTGTCTCGATCTAAAATGATTGTTGCAATTCTAGTAATGTGAGCACTGGGGTAGAGAAGAGGTGATGTTTCAACTCTAAGAATGCGTTTTATTGAGATTCAGAACAAAAGAATTTTTCTTTTGCTCCCCCCTTGGTGACTTGACTCAAGGGCCAAGTGATATGAGAGAATCCCAACATGAACCGGTGGTAGAAATTACCAAGACCCAGAAAGTTCCAGAGCTCTATTAGAGTGGTTGTAGCTGGCCAATCCAGAATGACTTGGATCTTGGTTGGATCCACATGCACCCCCCTCTCATCAATAATTTATCCTAGATACTGAACCCGAGTCATGCCAAAAGTGAACTTCTCCAAATTGGCACACAAATTGTGTTGCTGCAGTGTTTGGAGGACCTGTTGGATGTGGTGGAGGTGCTCTTCCCAAGTCTGGCTGAAAATCAGGATGTAATCTAAGTACGTGACTATAATTGAGTTCTTGAATGGCTATAATATGTCGTCCATCAGCCTCATGAAGGTTGTAGGAGCATTTGTCAACCCGAAATTCATGACCAGCGATTCGAACAGGCCCTCCTTGGCTTTAAAGGCAGTCTTCCACACATTGGAGGGTTTGATTGGTACCTGGTGATACTTGGACTTCAATAAAATATTGCTAAAATATTCCCCCCCCCTTGAGTTGGTCCAGAAGGTCATCAATCCATGGGATCAGGTACCTATTCTAGACATTGATCTTGTTTAGTTCCTGATAATCAATACAGAGTCTCCAAGTCCCATCCTTCTTCTGCACCAACACAATCAGGCTCCCACAGGGTGATGAACTCAACCGGATGTGACATTTCTGGAGCAACTCCTTAATCTGCCTCTTTATTTCATTATTCTCAAGAACAAAGCGTTGATAGATTGGTCCATTGGGTAGCAACACACCTGTGGTCAGATCAATGGGTTGCTTGACTTGACAGTGCAGAGGCACCCCTGCGGGTAAGGTAAAGATGTCGCCATACTCCTCCACAAACTTGTCCATTTTTTGTTGTCATTTAGAGGAGCCATGTCTGGAGGTTGTGGCCACAATCTTCTTATTTCCATGATGGAGGATCATCAGGAAAACAAATTTTCTGATTTTGGAAATGAGCTGACTGCATTGTTTTTCCTTAACCAAAGAGATGGCGACAGGCAGTGCTACCTCCAGTATCTTGTACAAATTATTTCCAAAAATAACAATAACAACGTGAGGTAGGGACTCATACACAACATGTCGCTTCCACAATTATGGTTGGTCTAATAATACATCACAAACATCAAGAGGGGCAATGTCACATAATACCTCATCTATGAAGGGCTTGATGTTGTAGGGAAGGTGACACTGTTGGCTGATGCAGAGATCCCATCCTTGGTGAAGCCACCCGATGGTGTATGGTTGTGGGTGTGCTATGGTTAGAAAGCCTAGCCACATCATGATCTCTGCTAAAATGAGGTTCTTTTGGCTCCTACTGTCAACAATGAATTGTAGCGGGGAACCCTTTAACCACATCTAGGAATGGAAGAGGCGCTCCTCCTCCTCTGGATCTTCCATTTCCTCCTTCTGGATATTCGTGGTGGAAATAGTGGCATTGGGCTCCACATTGATCATTTTCTTTCCTTTTTCACTCCCCTTGTTGGGTTTTTATTCAGATTCAGAGCATGCATCTGATTCAGAAGCCTTCAGCTCGACGACCAATGACTGCTTCTCCTAACACTCACTTGTGTTGTGAGTGGAGCTCTTATGGAACTCATGCCACTTACCCATGTCCTTCTTTGGCTTTGCAGTGTTGTTCTTTGCTTATGACCTTGGTGGGTTATCCTGGGCTGCCTTTCCCTGGCTGTGTCCTTTGTTCTACGGTTTCAGGGAACCTTTCCCTTGCTTCTGATTCGCATTTCCAAAGTCTCGCTTCTTCTGTTTGAACTTATGCTCAATCTTGGCAACATACCAGTATACTGCACCAAGAGAGGATATGTAGAGGAAATCCATTTCCTCCTAAATGTATCTGTGCAGAAAACTATGGTACTTCAGCACCAGATGTTTCTATGAATATTTGATACCCAATTTTGTGCAAATGGTATGGAACAAATTCGTCATCTCATACACATCTTGATCCCTTTGTTGCCGTAGCATTGTCCATTGTATGTACTTGTACTCATATCTCCCCACGAGATAATATTGTTCCTTGATGGTGTCTCAGAAATAATTCCAAGTAGGTGTGGCCTAAAACAGTGAGGGTTCCCTCCCATCCTTTTCTCACAATAGGTTTCCCACCAGTCCTTGACATGGGGGCGGCTTTGAGGAGTGCAAAAGTAATATTTTCCCGGTTGGAAATGTCATGAATCGAGAAATACCCTTCTAATAGATTCAACCATATATATACGAAGTCTGCATGTATTTGGCCCTCAAATATGGGAATGCAAAATTTACTTGTACCTTAAAAGGAGTTACGCCTCCAAAGTGGCTGCTGGATGCAGATCTGCCGCCGCTGGGCATTCGTTGAAGAATCTAGGAAAAGTTATACATCATTGTGTTCCTTTATTTCTAGAGGGCCTCCTCGAGCAATATTTTGATAGGATCTCCTGCTCCTTCATCTTTCTTTTCATCCCCCATGGGTAGCCGTCAGGGTCTGTGAGGGTGATCTTGCAAAGGTTCAACCAGATCGAGCCCTAACTCCTTATACCTCGACCTCGTTGGGGAGATCCAAAGAAGGATAGAGAAAAAACAGACCGCTCTGATACCACTGATCTGGAATTATGCAGGAATGTAATAAAATACATAAATACACATAAACACAGAGATTCAATAGAAATCAGACTTCATTTCATTAATATCACATAAATGAAATATGCTTACAGACATAATGGAAATAAGCTAGCTAGGGTGCTGGTATCTTATATCTGAGAAGAGATGTAGGGAAACATGCCTCTGAACTATGTTACAATGAGGATCGAAGGCCTATTTATCATTGATAAACAATGGAAAACCATAAACATCCATAAACCTAACCCTAGGAGATGAAACACCCAACTATGGACCCCATTGGCGTAAAATTGTACATCTATTTCCTAGGGTCGTAACCTTGGCATACGATCTTTGTTTGACGCACATGAAACCTTATTAGAAATATCTACTTGAGGACTACAATTGGTAACAACAAATGTTGAGTCTTCGACTCATATTTACATAGAGAAATATTTCCCAAAAAATGTCGTTTAGGGACTCAAAACGGCTCTGGAATTTTAGGACCCGAAAAATTGCCAAAAAATAGTAATTTGTGCTACAATTAAGGGAACTGAAAAACTAAAAGAAATAATGGTGGGGTCTAAGTGGAATAGGTGGGAAGCCACCAATATCCACTTGGATCATTCCTCCTCCCTTAGGAAGCAATGGTCCCTGTTGTCGCTCCTAGAGACAACCTAGAGTTGTGATAGACCAGTGCCTAGGACATCTTATCATAGCAAGGAGCATATAATATAATGTATGAAGTTGTCAAATTCAGCTCACATGCTATCTTCTATAAACAGGAAAATATGATTTAAATGGTACCAAGACCCTCAGAAAGCATCACAGGGAAAAGAATACTGCAGAGACAAGATGCAAGATTCCAATATAAAGGCATCAGACAGTTAAGAGACAATTTACTGTAAAGAGGGCCAATTCAAGTAATATGTCACAGGAATCAATTATCAGAAGGGGTGAGCTTGTGAAAGAAATATCAAGAAGATACTAGTTGTCATTGGGCTGATATCCAGATACACAACATAGCCATGCATGGGCTTACCAATCTAAGAATCCATACATAACAATGGCATTTTAAAAATACCCTCCCAGAGAAACTAATATAGCAGAAATACGGTTTAGATGAATAATGGAAAAATATATCATGCATGAGCCATATTTAAAGCGCTTGACTGATCTGAGCATGGGCATCAACTAGGATGAATCCATACCAAAAATCAGTGAGCCACTTGCATTCCAAAACATGATACAAGAAAGATGGATGAAATGAAATGATCTATTAATATAACACATAAGAGAAAAGGTTACACACTGTGAAATACCAAAGACCAGAATCCTCTTTAACAGATAGAAATCCTCCTCACTGAGACCCTATGGGCTCTAAGCCTTCATACAAGAGCTTTACAAAATGTATACAAAAAAAAAGCCTTTCACTGCATAGTTTTCTGATAAAATCTGGAACCCCTCCTAAACTGTTCGTTGGGGTTTTTATAGGAAACAAAGAAGACTAGTAAAGAAAGTGGGTGATGAACATTTAATTGTCTCATTAAAACAAGACGGTGAAAAAGTGCCCGCCCATACTGCTTGACGGCTCTGTAGAGTTGTAGGTACTCTGCTGCCGACTTTCTGAAGTAATTGCACTGGATAAAAGTCTCTTCGGGAACACGGTATAGAATTAAAATCACGTGGACATTCCGTCATTTCTTGAAGAGAAAATTCTGCTAAAATAAAACTTTGAGAGTATTGTCTTCTGTGCATGAATCTTTTGAGTGATCTACAGGATCTTCGACCTGGTACTCTACTTTCAAAAGGGTAGGCTTAGGCTCCAAAATCTTCAATTGCATGCCTTTAATTCCCTACCTCCCATTGATACTCTTTGCCTGCGATATTTATGTCTGGATCTACGCAATATTTGTATTCGAGTGACTTCGGAGGGTTTGATAGGATTTAACCCTACTTCTTCAATGCAGGTCTTGTCATAACGACTTCCTAGACTTTTCTTCATAATTGTAGCTTCTGGAGAATATTCCTTTGATGCGCTCTGCTACTGCAATCAAGACTGCAAATTACAACAGTTTTTCATCACTAAAAACCCTGCAAAATCTGAAAACTTGTTAGAAAAACTGGGTACAGAGATGGTGGATATGGCGGGGTCAATGGAAATGGTGCTGCGAACATGGTGAAACGGTGGAACGATGCAGGGGGGCGGAGGATGCAACATAGTGATGGTGAATGGACTGACGAAAGGTTTTGACGTAAAACATTAAAATATGAATTATGAATGGAATATATAAATGGCGGAGGAAAAAGGCGATGAACACGTGGAATGGTGACGAGTGGACGTACGAAAGACTATGTGGAAAAGATGAAGTGGATTGCTGACGGTGAGACTGATCAAAGGTGGGGGCGATCAAATCCGGACCGTCCGATCTCAGGCGGAGATTGATGGTTGAAAAAGCGTCGGGGGCGATGGGCAGTGGGCCAGGGGTATATCTGCCGTGGATTAAAAACCCATGTAGCTTCGATGCGCAACGACCATTTGATGAAGGTCTCCAGATCCGACGACTGACAACGATATCGCTGCACATATTTTTCCGAACAATAGCGTGCGATGAACGGCAGTTTTGGAGCCGTACGCAGGGACACGCGGTGAGCGATGTATGGAATCGCTCAGATTTGAGGAATACCGCCTGCCGCTTGGAAGGTGGTGCGATATAAACCACTAGTTTTTGCAATGGGGGCGGGCGTGGGGACCACCAGGACAGGCGGGCTGCGGACTGTTGATTTCACAGATTGATCGGACGGTTCATAATGTGCCCGATGCATATATTTGATAAGCGCCTACTGGACTAGCTCCTAGTCTCGGGGCCGGGTTATGTGGAGGAATAGAGTGCAGGGGCTTGACAGGAAGGGGCTAAGGCCTGGTATATTTTTAAAAGTGGATTTTCTACCCCTTTTATGCGATTTTGAGAATGGGAGAAGGAAATGATAAACAAATAATGGATTTCTCAGGCCCAACGAAAAGAGATAGCTTGTGAAGGATTCAATGGGGGCTTGAAAAGATCAACATCAGCTCCATCGGGGGATGGAACGTTCATCCCTAAACGTGTCGAGAACTTCGCAGACCATCAGATACTCTTCTGTGTGGGCTCTGCTCTTCAACAACCTTACTTTTCACTTTATGATTCATAATAACACCCACATTTTTTGAACAAAAATGAAAACAACAAACTAATATACAATATAATACACCAGGATTTCTCAGCCTGAGTCAGAATTGGAAATAGGGTTTAAGGAATTGACCATTTACAGGGGCATCCAGCAAGCCACCCTGTAAATTCTCCAACCTGAAAGTATTATTTCCCCCCTGTTCCACAATTTTAAAAGGACCAAACCAGAGGGGGTCGAATTTACCATGTTTACCTTTTTCAGCTCTTCGGATATCCCATCTGAGCACCAAATCACCAATCTGCAGCTTCCTGTCCTTAGCATGCTAATCGAAAAGGTATTTCATCTTCTCGTGATATTCCGTCAGCCTTTGTTTTACCTGATTGCGTGTTTCTTCCGATTCCACCAACTGGTTTATTCTCCTAGTCATATCATCGGGCTCCTCCTGACTTTCCTGCATGAATCGAGCTACTGGTAGGGCTAATTTAATGGGAAATACTGCTTCCCTCCCATATACCAATTCATATGGGGATTTCCCAATTCCTCTCTTGCTGGTAATTCTATTGGCCCACAGGGAAAATTTCAATTGGGAATCCCAATTCCTATGATTCTCATTTATAGCCTTCTTCAATGCCCTCACCAGGGTTTTATTGGAAGACTCTGCCAAGCCATTTCCCTGTGGATAATAGGCTGTAGAGTGACTTAATGTGATGTTATACTGCTGACAGAAACTCACAAATTTTGTAGACTTGAAATCCTGTGCGTTATCAGTCACTATTTTGGCAGGGCAGCCAAACCTGGATATGATGTTTTCTTCCATGAACTTTATGATCACAGTATTTGTTGCATTCCTCGTAGGTATGGCTTCCACCCATTTGGTGAAGTAATCAGTGGCCGTTAAGATCCACTTATGCTGACCACTTGATGGAGGATGTATTTCACCTATAAAATCAATTCCCCATTGTCAGAATGGTTCATCCACGTGCATGGGAATCATGGGCAGAGGTGATAATTTCTGTCTTTCAGCAAATTTCTGACACTTCTCACAAGCTCTAACCTGGGCAAAAACATCTCCAAAAATCATGGGCCAATAAAAACCAGCCTTCAGGATTTTGTGAGCAATGGCCCTCCAGCTGTAGTGACCCCGACAGATTCCCTCATGAAATTCAGCTATGATATTCTCCACCTCATCCTCTGTGAGACACAAGAGTAGGATTTCTGAGGGGTCCCGCCAGTACAGCCGGCCATTGGCGACTATGTATTTCTGTGATTTCAATCTAAGTGCTCTGTATTTAGCCTTATCACAGCTTGGAGGGCAGCTGAGTGTGAGGAGATATTCCACTATCTCTTTGTACCACTGACTAGTGAGGTAATTTACATGTATTTCTGGAGTAGCTAGTCCAATTCCCTATCGCTCTTATTTTTCTTCAGATTCTTCGCTTGCTATGATGGAAAAATTTATGCCCAAAGCCTGACAGTTTTATTTAGATAACATTTTAGCAAGCCCCTGTCCTTTGATCAACTTAGTAGGGCGGATGTCTAAATCATATTCCTGTATTTTAGCAATCCACCTACCCATTTTTCCTTCACTATCCCCTTGAATAAGAATATCTTTTACAGCAGCTGCAGTGATATGGGACCGTAAGATATATACGCGAAATGCTTTGAGGGATTTCACTAGGGTGTATGCTTGCTTTTCCAATATATTTTACTTTAATTCTGCATCGTGGAGTACCTGACTGAAAAAAGCTATGGGCTGCTCATACCCTTCCTCATTTTTCTGCAATAAAACTCCGGCTATTGTATGAGGTGATGCAAAAGAAAAAATCATGAAAGGTTTATCATAATCTGGTCCAGCCAGCACAGGGGCTTCTGCAAAAGCATTCTTTATCCTGGTAAATGCCTCCCGTGATTCTTGTGACCACTTTACCTCATTATCTTTCTTCAGCATATCTGTTATATGCCTAACTATCTCAACATAGTTAGGGATAAACCTTCTCAAGAAATTAATGCGCCCTAGGAATACTTGTACCTATTTCTTATTTCTGGGAAAAGCAATACCATTTATAACCTCTACCCTCTTAGGATCTATCTTCACCCCATCTTTAGTCATGATATGGCCCAAAAGTTTTCCCTCCTCTAATTCAAATAAATACTTTTGAGGATTCAGAGAGAGACCATACCTTCTGCATTTCTCAAAGGTTCTACACAGATGTTCAATATGCTCAGTATCATTTTTGGAAAATACAGTGATATCATCGAGGTAGACTACCAATAATTTGTCTTGCTCCCCAACAAAAGAAATGTCCATGGCCCTCTGAAAAGTGGCCCCTGCATTAATCAATCCAAAAGGCATCCTGGCATACATAAATGTACCCCATGGTGTGGTGAAAGAAGTCTTCTTTTGATCCTCTGGAAGTACAGCCACCTGGTTATAACCAGAGAATCCATCCATCATTGACATCCTAGAAGATCCAACCACCCTCTGCAAGATGTGATCCATCTTAGGCAGTGGATAATTATCCTTTAAGGATGCTCTGTTTAAATTTCTAAAATCCACACACAACCTTATTTCTCCATTCTTCTTTCGTACAGGGACAAGGTTTTCCACCCATTCAGAGTACCTCAGTGGTACAATTATTTTGGCCTTCAACAACTTCTTAATTTCTTTCTCAATAGAAGGCAGCAGCAGGGGATTGATTTGTCTGAGATTCTGCTAATGGGGCTTTGCATCTCCCTTCAGTGGAATTTTGTGTTGCATTATATTGATATCAAAAGTTTTCAAGTCCTCATAGGACCATGCAAACACATCTTTGTAAGACTGAAACAATTTCTGATATAGCCTTTTATATTCTCCAGGGATCTTCCCGGACATTTTTACAATTTGGAGGTCAGCATCAGTACCCAGATTTAGGTCTTCTACCTGATTTTCATCTACCACTTTGCTCGGCTGCAACGAGACATCATTCTTGTCAAATAATCTCTCTAGAGGAACCAACCCTCTAGGTATAATGTTTCCCTTTAATTGCAACACTTTATTACTGGCCACTTTCTCTTCCCAATTTCTTTCTAAAGTATCTTCAGACTCAAACTCTTCTTCTTTAGCATCAATCTCCATATTGGAAAATTCTCCCACTGTTTCCAAGAATCTCCTCATCTGTTCTTCATCCTCAAATACCTGCCAGTGTTTGATGTTATCTGGGATTGATGGCCAATAATGCACCTCAATTTCATACCTCAAGAGAGGGTTTTGAGGTGGAAGAAATGTACTAGCAGCCACAGCAAGGGAATCAACCATCCTATTCTGTTCTCGAGGCATGAACTGGATATTGAATGCCAAGAAGAAATTTTCTACCATGTCCCAAACTTCATTCCTATAAGCCCTTAGCCTAGGATGTTTGGTCTGACACTGATTCCTGACTTGTCTGACCACCAGTTCTGAATCTCCCGGAACTTTTAAGCTTTGTATGTTCATATTCCTGGCTTTGTGCAATCCTAATAGAAGTGATTCATATTCAGCCACATTATTAGTAGCTTCATACTCTAGCTTGAAAGACAATGGAACCCACTTCCCTGTAGGAGAAATCAATAATACTCCAACTCCATTACCTTCTTTTGAATTTGCTCCATCAAAATGAAGTGTCCAGATTCTTGCTTCATTGCTCTCTGGGGGCTGCTCAGTCTTAATCTGGCAGAAGGATGGTTCATGAGCATAATCTTGATCTTCTTCCAGCATCAAGCATGAAAAATCTCCTTCCTTACTGTAGACTGGTGAATTTATAGAACTGTCAGCCTTAGTCACCATCTTGAAAAATCTAGTCTCCCTGTACAACCTCCTCTCTTGGCCACCAAAAACTGGGATAGTGGCATATGTTAAATCCATCTTGAGTGATCCACCAATTTTTGTTCCCCAAGACCTTGACAGAAACATACAAAAACAAGCTGGGATGTCAGCCACCACAATGTCCATTACTACACTTTTTGCTGGGATTGAGCCAAATTGACCACCAAACCCTTGATCATCCCCAAGCATTTAACTCTTTTGGAGTCAAATGAATAGAGGTCCTTGTATGGATGGGTGATTTGTAATCCTAGTTGTTCCATGACTGACAGAGGTATTAGATTATGGGAAGCTCCAGAATCTAACAAACAATCATGTAATAGCAGGTCATGAATCACTAGAGACACATAAAAGGGAGGAGTAGAAGCATCTAATTCCTCAACATGTGGATCGAAAACTACCATGGGTCTTTCTTCTTGAAGGTTGAGACTGTCTGGGATGATTGGTGCTTTTGGAGGGAGCATGAAAGAGGTGACTTGAGATTGATATGCTGGCTGTTTCAACAGTTCAGTCAAGGGGACTGGGATTTTGACCTTTTCAAGTTCCTTTTGCAGATTGAAAGCAGGAGGGGACTTTTCTATCACAACCTCTTTTGACTCTTTATTTTCAGCTGGGGGCTTGACTTCTTTAGGCACAGACTTGACATTAGGGGGAATGACTGCTTTTGAAGAGGAAGGAAGTTGATCACTAGACTGCAAAGGTTTGTTTAGAGGTCCCTTACCTTTGTCTGTGAATTTCTGCATTGTTGATTCCTTCTGAACAGGTGCTTCCGTCTGGGGAGGCTCTTCTTCTTGATCTTGAGTAAAAGTCCTCTTCCTAGAAGATCTGAGATCGTATCTTCTATTGAAATGTGCTTGCATGAAATCATCAAATTGTTTACAATAATGATCAAATTCTGCTTCTTCTGTGTCTCTGGTATTTTCTTGTTCTTGTAATGGACATTCAGCTCCATCATCTCCTTGCAGAGGGAATTCTTCTCCATCATTATTTGAGAAGGCAAGATTTGCATCCTACAGTCCATAGGCAGCATCTTCAGCAGACTCATCTACTGGACCTTCTAAGTACAATGGGTGTGGTACTTGATCTTGTTGTTCTTTTGTTTCCCTTGGCAATATTTGCAGGGCTGGTTTCCTGTACTGTGAATTGTAACCTCTATTTTGAGCATTGTGGAAGTTCTTGGGGGCTGAATTCTTGGCCTCCAACTCAAGCTTGACTAGTTTACCAGAAAGGTTCTTAATCATTTTGCTCATTTCTTTAATTCTGTCATTAGCTGAGTCTCTGTCTTGGTAGGAGGTAGATACCTCCTCTTTGCCCCTTCTTCTGGTATCTTGTTTAGTTTTTCCCTTTGATTTACCAGTGGAGGCAAAATTTGCCTTGATTTCTAGAGCATCTGTCTGAGCATCATCCAGAGTAGCAGGCTTTCTTTCTCTGAGAGAGAAACCAAACTCTGAATCGAAGGCTGCTACAAAAACAAATTTAGCAGCAGTTTGATGAGGTTTCATATCAATAGGGAGACTCAGATACAATTTATTAAATCTCTTGATAAATTCTGACACCCCTTAATTATGTCTTTTATTGAGTGTATTGAACTTAGTAAGACGTTGTCCATGATCTTTCTTCTCCCCCCATTTTCTAAGGAAAGTATCCTCCATATTATCCCAAGTGGTAATAGAATGACCTGCCAAAGTCTTAAACCATTTCCGAGCTTCGCCATCAAGAGATTGCACAAACAGTCTTAAGACCACATCTAAATGTTCCACATTAAAGTTCTCTGCAAAAGAGCAGAAAGTCTCAAGATGTTTTTGAGCATCAATGTCATTTTCCCCATTGAATCTGGGCAAAATCTTCAGATAATCTTGGGGCATGTCATTCAACACTTGAGGTAATGCCATGGGAGCATATTTATTCATATAGAAGGCTGGAACATTAGCCATTGGAAGAGGTGGAGGTAGTGCAACAGTCTGATGTGTAAATGGAGGAAGAAGAAGAAGTGGAAGTGGAGTATGGATAACAATAGGAATATACTCAACTGCAGCTTGAGGTGTTGAGGGGAACAATGGTCTGTTAACAGCAGATACTTCAGTGACTTCTTTAACCTCTTCTACCTCAGGAGTAGGATGAAAATTATCTTTAAATTGGACACCTCCTCAGGGTGGAATATCTGAATAGTAATCGGTATCTCCGACAGTGGAGTCGGGAATTTGCAATTGAGAATCTTGAGAGGAGGAGGACGGAAAGTATTCTTGAGAGAATTCGGGAATCTCATAATGGACTGATTTTCTTTCCCTCCAATTTCTTCTATGTATGATCTTTTCAGGGTCAGACACCGAAGGTGTCTTTGGCTCAGACGTATCTGACCTCAGGTGTGGCTTACGAGGAGCTAGGACTGCAAATAGATTTATCAAATGAAAAAATGTGGAGTCGCCAAGGTGAGGGATCTACAACTCTCAACTCTCTGTGCTCACCTACTTAGAGAGTGAATATGATTTTTCGAGGCCCAGGGATTCTAATTTTCTTAACTTCGATCCCCGACAATGGCGCCAGAAAGATGTTTTCGCTCCTAGAGACAACCTAGAGTTGTGATAGACCAGTGCCTAGGACATCTTATCATAGCAAGAAGCATATAATATAATGTATGAAATTGTCAAATTCAGCTCACATGCTATCTTCTGTAAACAGGAAAATATGATTTAAATGGTAACAAGACCCTCAGAAAGCGTCACAGGGAAAAGAATACTGCAGAGAAAAGATGCAAGATTCCAATATAAAGGCATCAGACAGTTAAGAGACAATTTACTGTAAAGAGGGCCAATTCAAGTAATATGTCACATGAATCAATTATCAGAAGGGGTGAGCTTGTGAAAGAAATATCAAGAAGATACTAGTTATCATTGGGCTGATATCTAGATACACAACATAGCCATGCATGGGCTTACCAATCTAAGAATCCATACATAACAATGGCATTTTAAAAACACCCTCCCAAAGAAACTAATATAGCAGAAATACGGTTTAGATGAATAATGGAACAATATATCATGCATGAGCCATATTTAAAGCGCTTGACTGATTCGAGCATGGGCATAAACTAGGATGAATCCATACCAAAAATTAGTGAGCCACTCACATTCCAAAACATGATACAAGAAATATGGATGAAATGAAATGATCTATTAATATAACACATAAGAGAAAAGGTTACACATTGTGAAATACCAAAGACCAGAATCCTCTTTAACAGATAGAAATCCTCCTCACTGAGACCCTATGGGCTCTGAGCCTTCATACAAGAGCTTTACAAAATGTATTAAAAAAAAAATCCTTTCACTGCATAATTTTCTGATAAAATCTGGAACCCCTCCTAAACTGTTCGTTGGGGTTTTTATAGGAAACAAAGAAGAATAGTAAAGAAAGTGGGTGATGAACATTTAATTGTCTCATTAAAACAAGACGGTGAAAAAGTGCCCGCCCATACTGCTTGACGGCTCTGTAGAGCTGTAGGTACTCTGCTGCCGACTTTCTGAAGTAATTGCACTGGATAAAAGTCTCTTCGGGAACACGGTATAGAATTAAAATCACGTGGACATTCCGTCCTTTCCTGAAGAGAAAATTCTGCTAAAATAAAACTTTGAGAGTATTGTCTTCTGTGCATGAATATTTTGAGTGATCTACAGGATCTTTGACCTGGTACTTTGCTTTCCAAAGGGTAGGCTTAGGCTCCAAAATCTTCAATTGCATGCCTTTAATTCCCTACCTCCCACTGATACTCTTTGCCTGCGATATTTATGTTTGGATCTGCGCAATCTTTGTATTCGAGTGACTCTGGAGGGTTTGATAGGATTTAGCCCTACTTCTTCAATGGAGGTCTTGTCATAATGGCTTCCTAGAATTTTCTTCATAATTGCAGCTTCTGGAGAATAGTCCTTTGATGTGCTCTGTTACTGCAATCAAGACTGCAAATTAAAATAGTTTTTCATCACTAAAAACCCTGCAAAATCCACAAACTTGTTAGAAAAACTGGGTACAGAGATGGTGGATATGGCGGGGTTAATGGAAATGGTGCTGCGGACATGGAGAAACAGTGGAATGATGCAGGGGGGCGGAGGATGCAACATAGCGATGGTGAATGGACTGACGAAAGGTTTTGACGTAAAACATTAAAATATGAATTATGAATGGAATATATAATTGGCAGAGGAAAAAGGCGATGAACACGTGGAACGGTGACGGGTGGACGTACGAAAGACTATGTGGAAAAGATGACGTGGAGTGCTGACGGTGAGACTGTTCAAAGGCGAGGGCGATCAAATCTGAATCGTTCGATCTCAGGTGGAGATCGACGGTTGAAAAAGCGTCGGGGGCAATGGGCAGTGGGCCAGGGGTATATCTGCCGTGGATTAAAAACCCGTGTAGCTTCGATGCGCAACGACCGTTCGATGAAGGTCTCCAGATCCAACGGCTGATAGCGATATCGCTGCGCATCTTTTGCCGAACAATAGCGTGTGATGAACGGCGGTTTTGGAGCCGTACGCAGGGACACGCGGCGTGCAATGTATGGAATCGCTCGGATTTGAGGAATACCGCCTGCCGCTTGGAAGGTGGTGCGATATAAACCACTGGTTTTTGCAATGGGGGCAGGCGTGGGGACCACCAGGACAGGTGGGCTGCGGACCGTTGAGTTCACAGTTTGATTGGACGGTTCATAATGTGCCCGATGCATATATTTGATAAGTGCATACTGGACTAGCTCCTGGTCTCGGGGCCGGGTTACGTGGAGGAATAGAGTGCAGGGGCTTGACAGGAAGGGGGTAAGGTCTGATATATTTTAAAAGTGGATTTTCCGCCCCTTTTATGCGATTTTGAGAATGGGAGAAGGCAACGATAAAAAATTAATGGATTTCTCAGGCCCAATGAAAAGAGATATCTTGTCAAGGATTCAATGGGGGCTTGAAAAGATTAACAGTCCCCATTGCCTTAAGTTCCTCCATGAGATGAGGAAAATTTTACTGAACTTGGTCCCTTGTAGCCACTTGCCCTGATGAAGGAGTTGGCCTGCTTTGACAACTCGATATAGCTAGATCCTCTGATGGTGGGTGTTATTGATATGTATGTCCATGATTTGATCAATTGTGTCTTTTTCCATGCAGCTTGGGTTTAACTCTGCTGGTGTTAGTTGTTCTGCCATGTTAGATGTGTCCAATAGAGGTGTAAAGTAGGGTCGAAGGCAGTCCACATTGAACACTGGGTGCAGACCAAGGAATGGTGGAATTCTAAGATCAAAGGAATTGTACCCTACAACCTTCGTGATGGTGTATGGCCCATATCGAAGTGGGTGAAGCTTGTAGTGGGGTCCAGCAAGGCGCTCCTTCTACAAATGTAGCCACACTTTGTCGCCCACCTAAAAAATTGTGTGGCACCCGATGTTGATCATGTCGTTGCTTATACTTATCATTGGATTTTTCCAATATGTCATGAACCTGTTGGCAGATGTGATGAATGTGTTCAATGAATTTGTTCACCTTGTCAGCTTCAGACTGGACATGAGTAGAATCAGGCTGAGTAGCCGCAAATGGCATGGCTATGTCAATGGGACATGGTGGCTCGAATCTCAAGCCCACCCGAAAGTGGATATGGCAGGTTGAATTGTGGAGGGATGGGTTATAGATGTGTTGTACACAAGGGAGGCTCTCATTCTATGTCCGTGGATGCTTTGAGTTGTACATGCAGAGAATGTGTACGATCATTTTGTTGACAACCTTTGTCTGGCCATTAGTTTGGGGATGGAAAGTTGTGGACTTGGTGAGCTTGGTGTCCAGGATTGACTAGAGGCTAGACCAAAATTTACTGAGGAACTTGTTGTCTTGATCTACGATGATAGACTGTGGGATCCCAAAGTGTACCCACTCTTGTTCAAAGAAGAGTTTACAATGGCTTCTGTTGTGATATTATTCTTAAAGGCCGCCATAATGGCCATCTTCGAGAATCTGTAGATGACCATGAAAACAGAGTCATTACTGTGCTTAGTAGAAGGAAGGCTCGACATGTAATCCATGGAGATGGATTCCCAAGGTAGACTAGGGGCAGGCAACGGAGTATAGAGGCCTTGCTTTTTGATGGTAGGTTTGGAAATGGCGTAGTAAGTGCATGATTTGATGTACTTCCTGACATCTTGTCGAAGATTTAGCCAATAGAAATACTTCTATAGTACAGCCAATGTTTTCTGGACCCCGAAATACCCAACAACCTAAATGTGGTGCGCTTCCCAAATAATCTTGGCACGCTTGCTTGAAGGAACACAAAGGTGTCCCAGGTGACATAGCAGTGTATCCTAGAGGTGAAAATTTGGAACTTGGTTATCCTCCAAGAGTGTTTTGTGTGTGTGATCGAATTTTGGATCACTTTTGTAGAGAAGCGACCAATCAGAAGTCTCGTTCCCACAAGAGTTAAGAACAATGGTTAGCACCACAATCGGTGGTCAGCTAAGGCAGTCTACAATGTTATTAGTGTTTCCCTTATTGTACTTAATATTAAAATGAAACTACTGCAGATATGTGGACCACTTCTGATGGAAATCATTATGCAACTTCCCTTGTGTTTGCATGAACTGCAGGGGTCGGTGGTCTGTGTGTATGACCGTTTCCTTCCCCAAAATGTAATTCTTCCATTGTTGGCAAGCCTACACAATGGAATACATTTATTTTTCATAAGTGGGATACTTCTGAACTGTGTTGGATGGTGTATCACTGTGATATGCCACTGGATGCCCCTATTGAGTAAGAACTGCCCCAATAGCATAGTCAGAGGCATTTGTCTCAATCTCAAATGGTTGTTGCAAGTCTAGTAATGTGAGCATTGGGGTTGAGAATAGGCGATGTTTCAACTCTACGAACGCCTTCTGTTGAGATTCAGACCAAAAGAATTTTTCTTTCACTCCTCCCTTGGTGACTTGACTCAAGGGCCAAGTGATATGAGAGAATTCCAACACGAACTAACGGTAGAAATTACCAAGACCCAGAAAGTTGCAGAGCTCTGTTAGAGTGGCTAGGGCTGGCCAATCCCGAATGACTTGGACCTTGGTTGGATCCACATGCACTCCCCGCTCATCAATAATGTATCCTAGATAATGAACCTGAGTCATGCCAAAATTGAACTTCTCCAAATTGGCACACAACTTGTGTTGTCGCAGTGTTTGGAGGACCTATCGGATGTGGTGGAGGTACTCTTCCCAAGTCTGGTTGAATATTAGGATGTAATCCAAGTACACTACTACAAATTAGTTTGTGAATGGTCGTAAGATGTTATCCATCAACCTCATGAAGGTTGCAGGAGCATTCGTCAACTTGAAATGAATGACCGACAATTCGAATAGGCCCTCCTTGGCTTTGAAGGCAATCTTCCACACACCAGAGAGTTTTATTGGTAACTAGTGATACCGGGACTTCAATTCAATATTGCTAAAATATTTCCCCCCCTTGAGTTGGTCCAAAAGGTCATCAATCCATGGGATCAGGTACCTATTCTAGAAATTGATCTTATTCAGTGCTCGATAGTCAATACAGAGTCTCCAAGTTCCATCCTTCTTCTGCAGCAACACAATCGGGATCCCACAGGGCAATGAACTCGGCCGGATGTGACATTTATGCAGAAAATCCTAAATCTGACTCTTTATTTCATCACTATCTAGAATAGAGCACCGATAGATTGGTCCATTGGGTAGCAGCGCACCTGGGGTCAGATCGATGGGTTGCTTGACCTCACAATGCAGAGGCATCCTCGCAAGTGAGGTGAAGATGTCCCTATACTCCTCCACGACCTTGTTCATTTTTTGTTCTCATTCTAAGGAGCCATTTCTAAAGGTTGTGGATCATCAAGAAAACAAATTTTCTGATTTTGGAAATGAGCTTACTGCATTATTTTGCAGTAACCAAAGAGATGGCAGTAGGCGGTGCTACCTCCAGTATCCTGGACAAATTATTGCCCAAAATAAAAATAACAATGCGAGGTAGGGAGTCATACACATCATGTTGCTTCCACAATTATAGTTGGTCTAATAATACATCACAAACATCAAGAGGGTCAATGTCGCATAATACCTCATCTGTGAAGGGCTTAATGCTGTAGGGAAGGTGACATTGTTGGTTGACGTAGAGATCTCATCCTTGGTGAAGACACCCAATGGTGTATAGTTGTGGGTGTGCTATGGTTAGAAAGCCTAGCCGCATCATGATATCTGCTAAAATGAGGTTCTTTTGGCTCCCGCTGTCGACAATGAATTGTAGCACAGAACCCTTTACCCACATCTAGGAATGGAAGAGGTACTCCTCCTCCTCTAGATCTTCCATTTCCTCCTTCTGGTTCTTCGTGGTGGAAATGGTGGCATTGGGCTCTGCATTGATAATTTGATTCCCTTTGTCACTCCCCTTGTCAGGTTTTGATTCAGAGTTAGAGAATGCATCCGATTCAGAAGCGTTCAGCTCGACTACCATTGACTGCTTGGCCTGACACTCACTTTTATTGTGAGTGGAGCTCTTATGGAACTCACACCACTTTCCCATGTCCTTATTTGGCCTCGCAAGTGTTGTTCTTTGCTTGTGGCCTTGGTGGGTTATCCTGGGCTGCCTTTCCTTAGCTGTGTCCTTTGTTCTATAGTTTGGGGGAACCTTTCCGTTTCTTCTGATTTACATATCCAAAGTCTCACTCTTCTGTTTGAACTTATGCTCAATATTGGCAGTATAAAGGTATACTACACTGAGCGAGGATATATCAAGGAACTCCATTTCCTCCTAAATGTATCTGTGCAGAAAACTATGGTACTTCAGCACCAAATGTTTCTTTGAATCTTTGAACCCAATTTTGTGCACAGGGTATGTAACAGATTCTTCATCTCATACACATCCTGATCCCTTTGCTACTGCATCGTAGTCCATTGTATGTAATTGTACTTGATATCTCCCCATGGGATAATATTGTTCGTTAATGGCATCTAAGAAATAATTCCAAGTAGGTGTGGCCTAAAATAGAGAGGTTTCCCTCCCATCCTTTTTTCACAGTAGGTTTCCCACCAATCCTTGACATGGGGGCGGATTTGAGGAGTGCAAAAGTAATATTTTCCCAGTTGGAAAAGTCATGCACTGAGAAATACCCTTCTAATATATTTAACCATCTATATACGACATATTCATCTATTTGGCCCTCAAATATGGGAATGTACAAGTTACTTGTACCTTAAAAGGAGTTACGCCTCCAGAGTGGCTGTTGGATTCAGATCCGTCACCGCTAGGCAGTCGTTGAAGAATATGGGAAAAGTTATCCATAATTGTGTTCCTTTGTTTCTCGAGGGCCTCCCCGAGCAATATTTTAATAGGATCTCCTCCTCCCTCATCTTTCTTTTCATCCCCCATGGGTAGCTGTCAGGGTTTGCGAGGGTGATCATGCAAAGGTTCAACCAGATCGAGCCCTAACTCCTTATACCCCGACCTCGTTGGGGACATGCAAAGAAGGATAGAGAAAAAATAGACCGCTATGATACCACTAATCCATACTTATGCAGGAACGCAATAAAATACAAAAATAAACATAAACGCAGAGATGCAACAAAAATAATACTTCATTTCATTAATATCACATAACTAAAATATGCTTATAGACATAATGGAATAAGCTATCTAGGGCGCTGGTAGCTTATCTTTGTGAAGAGATGTGGCGGCTACATGCTTCTAAACTATGTTACAATGAGGCTTAAAGGCCTCTTTATCATTGAGAAATAATGGAAGACCATAAACATCCATAAACCTAACCCTAGTAGATGAAACACCAAACTATGGACCCCATTGGGGTAAAATTGTACATCAATTTCCTAGGGTCGTAACTGTGGCATACGATCTATGTTTGATGCACATGATACATCATTAGAAAGATCTACCTAAGGAATACAACTATTGACAAAAAATATCAAGTCCTCGACTCACATTCACCTAGAGAAATGTCTCCTAAAAAATGTCATTTAGGGACTCAAAACGGCTCTGGAAGTTTAGGACCCGAAAAACTGCCAAAAATAGTAAATTTTGCTACAATTAAGGAAACTGAAAAGCTAAAAGAAAAAATGGGGGGGGGGTACAAGTGGAATAGGTGGTTGTACACCAATATCCACCATGATCACACGGTTGGACATCACAACCATCACTATATTTTTTTCTACCCAAGTTGTACAGGGCTCCAGAGTGTTTGTCCCAACCAAGGCTCCAGGACTAGTAACTCGACCCCAGTTGCTTCTGGGCTCTAGAGTGTTTGTCCAACCAAGGCTCCAAGACTCATAACTCAACCCACCTAGGGCTTCAAAGAATTTTTCCAACCAAGGCTTCAAGACTATTAACTCAACCCAACAGTTGTCTATCGAGCTCCAGATCGTTTGTCCAACCAAGGCTCTAGGAACTAGTAACTCAAACCACAGCTAAAGGAACATGAGAACCAACCAGAAAACAATAAATGAAAATGAACCCAAAACACCATGGATATCAAGGAAATGGAAAGGCTAGCAAAATCCACTGTCAATCTAGGCAATCTTCCATTCTAATGAAAAATCATGACCAAGAAACCACATGCATATACCATGCATGCCAAAATTAGTGAGGAAAACATACATGCAACTCGGTACTTGCAATCAAAACCCATTGTAGCTGCTGATCTTGATGTCCTCTTACACTTTCTTGATTTTCATTTTCCTTCTTGCTCCAAATCTCAAGTATGCCACACCCTCCAAGAGTGCTCCAGGAAAACTCTAAGTATCCGAGAGAGAGAGAGAGAGAGAGAGAGAGAGAGAGAGAGAGCTCCAAAACTGCACTGAATAAAAGCCATGAATTGATCCTTAGAAGCCTTTTTATTAATGAGGTCTCTATTTTATTCGTTTTCCATTATTTTCCATCATTTTCCTCCTCATATGCAATCTGTGACCTTTCATCTCCCTTTTCTCCTATTTTCCATTATTTTCATAAATAAATGCCAATAAATGTCACTTTGTCTTTCCAAAGCCTTCGCCATTTCCTTTGCCAATTTCTATAGCCATAATAAACCATATGAACAACTGCACTAGGATTTTTTTCCCAACATTCAGCTTGGAACACATGTCCCATGATTTTGGTTATTATTTTTCCTTTATTAACTTTTATTACATGGATTTTTCGAGAGGGTACATCTAGGCTGGTTTAGTTTCCCCTTTAAATAAGCTATATTCCACATGAATGTCGTGAGTCAATCCCATGGGTTATCATAAACCTAGAGCTCAAAAATCGTTGGTAACTTGACGAGGTCAAGTTTACCCTACTGAACAAAAATTAATAAAAGTAATTAATAATAACAATGTAGAACTTTTATTTTTATTATTTGATTTTGAAGTTATTTTAATTTTAATGCAAGGTTATTTTATTTTTATTTTATTTTAACCAAATCAAAAAGTTTACAAGACATTCCATTACACCATCTCTACCATACTATGTAGCAGAGCTTTTTATTTAAATGTAAGGTTATTTTTATTTTTATTTCATTTTAACCAAATCAAAAAGTTTACAGGACATTCCATTACAACCTCTCTACCATACTAGGCAGCAGAGCGCAACTCATAAGTATAAATTTTTTATTTTTATTTTTTAATTTTTGTTATAAAAATAAATATTAGAGGTTTCTCTTCCACTAAATTATTATTATTAATTTTTAAATATTAAACTTAACTTATGTTAAAGATCAAATATTACATATTTAATGATTACATCAATCTATCTTAACTACGGTCGAAAGGAATCAATTTTTTGCGACAAAAACCTCTTTTAAAGTGAAAAGAGATTTGATCCCTCTCTACACTTGGTATATCTGGAGTTAAGATGGATTTAGGTTGTTCTTCATTAATACTTATAAATATAACTATTAATTTTATATTTTATATTTTATTTTATTTTATTTTTAATTTATTTTAACCTCACTAAAATTTTAATTGAGAGGAATTAAATCTCTGGAGATACAAACCTGTAACACTCATACCATAATTTTTTTTATCTTCATACTCTAAAGTTTACCATTTGATTAACAACATTAACATAATTCTTATTTTCACCATGCCTTAAAATTAATTCAGTGATTGCAAATGCTTTTACAGATATTTAAATTTCCAGTTATCAATCTCGCTCATAACTTTGGACTGTGATGTATTTTTCACACTATACAATATCTATATACATTTTTGCAAAGGTTTTTTGTGCATATGTTTTTACTAGCCCTAAAATTAATAATAACTTATAGAATTAAATATCTACCATGTCATCACATTTATGTGATTATTATCGAAGACTGTGAATACCAAGGCTTTGTGCTGGCACATCTTGACAATTGAATGCTTCTCGTCCTGGCAAGTAATTACCTCGAAAGTTGTGTGATTATCCATGGATTTGGTGTGAGTTTCTATGGCCACCTGCCCAAACCTCACCGCTCGATTTCCTGGAGATCAATGGTTAACACAACGACAGGAAATGACTTGTTAATTCTAGCAAAACCCTAATGACTCCTTCATTAGATTCGACTCCTCCTTTGAGTTTTTACTCTGCCTTTGTAAGAGAGTTGATGTTGATGTAATGGACTGGTAACAAGAACCGTCACTTCTTGTGAGGTTTTCAATGGCGGTGCGCCCATGAGTTGTAGTATGGCAAGGAAAAGAACCCCAAGGTTATCTGTGTGTGGGAATTAGTGTCTCCATCCATATTGCTCTGGTTTCCTTGGCAAGATTTTGGTCTCTGTCACCGATGTGAGTTTCGGGTTCCTATCTAGCTCATTTCACTCACTTTAGCTCAGGTAAAACCCTCACTTTGGTTGCTGCATTTCTAGCTTTCTGGATTCCCTCTATCAATTTTTATCCTTTCGGAAAATACATACATGGTGTTTTAATCTTCATGATATTCTTGTGATTTCAATTCGATTTTCGGATATCTTGAGGAGGCTTTCATTTACAGATATACCAATTCCCGAATTCTTTTCCTTTGTTTACATTTCTTCATATTTACAGTACTATTTATGTTATATCTCACGGAGTTGCTGTGGTTCTTTGTTATAGGTTAGTTCCCTTACCGAATGGCAGGGTCTCCCGTGGTGATATATTCATGTTGCACACCAGATTCTTAGCTTTCTGATAATCCATTCGGCTCACCTTCCAGGTACTATTTAAAAGATCTCATGCAGTGTCAAGGATACTTGATCTCTTTGGCAAACTTGTAACATTTACTGGAATTTTAGTCCCAACATTTGTTCAGTCAAATGGCTTGTCTTTCGGGCCTCGATTTTCTTGTTCCAAGTTGTTTATATGTATTTTTATTTTTGCAAATTTGTGAAGATATTCAAGCGTTCCGAGCCAGAACTTTTGGGCCTCCGTTAAGTTTCATGCAGAATTTAATACTATAATTTCATCATTTAGGATATATATTATTTCTGAAGAAATAATGGTTTCCCATAACTGGGCTCTTAAATTGATGTTCATTATGGGATTTGTTGTAGTTGCAATTTTGAAAACAGGGTTTCGGTTCGTTTCATATGTATATATAAATTTGGTTGCTTAACCACGTTATTTGTTGCTTCTTAATGGCTGTACACTTCTATTTTGGTTATACTTTACGTGTTTCTCTGTCGTTTGATTACATGGTTTATGTTTGGGCTTTAGGCCTCGAATTGTAGTTTGTATATACATAGTCTTTGTGGTGATCTGAGTTTCTAGTTTCTTCTTTCTTTTAAAATTTATCAACATACTGTTATGAAATTTTCCTACTATTTGGTGTTCAGACCACCTTAAAACTCTGTCCGAGTATAGGTAGTCAGGGGTAGCGATGAGTTTTGGGTTGGGATTACTTCACCGTGCCCAGAACCAATGGTTCACCCCGCCATGGCTATAAGAAGCAACAATTTTCCTAATTCTATTTTCAATTTCTTTGTTTATTTTGCACAGTAAATTTGTAAATAAATTATTCTATCATTATTCTTCTTGGTCAGTAATCCTTCAATATGCACTCTGACAGATTTAAGAATCTTGGTAATAAAAACTATTTATAGTAGTTTATATCTTTGTTTTGCAGGTTTTTTCCTTAATAACCATTCACTGTATTTTCCAAGTACCTTACAAAAAATCTCATTCTTTTATGTAGAATCTCATAATATTATTCTACAGAAACTTTAATAGTAATTTCATAATTTGTAAATGATTTCTAAGTCATTTATGTTGAGATTGCAACAAGATGATGAGCTTAGTGGAAAGGAGTCACCTTCACTAAGTGGGCCCACAGGGTATTTTTGGCGCAAAGTCTATTTTTAGACTATGTCTATTTTTAGACATGTCGATCATATTCTATGAGTTGCAGGATGCTATTTGTGGATGGTTGGTCAAGTTGGAAAAATAGATGGACTTCTATTTTTAGACATATTGGGTGGAATCTATTTTTAGATTTCTAGTCTAAAAATAGATATGTCGAACATTATTAGCTCTTAATAATATTTGGACTATAAACATTATCTTATTCTCTTGGAGCACTTCAGTTAAGTGCACAGATGTGGCACAGGAGCTGACAGAAGGAATTACGCTATTCCTGAGGGTTAAGTGGAGCTATTGCATGGATACTTCAGTTAGAACTCATGTGACAGAGTTTGGTGGAGTTGATTGAGAAAGTTAGTGGAGTTGTATTCAGTTTAACTAATCTAAACATAGTTGAGCTATTTGTATTCAGTTTAACTAATTGATACAATTAGTGAGAGTGGTGTGAATTAATTATTAATTAATTCACTAATTATAAACTCATAAATCAACTAAAGAATGCATCATTTAACTTCAGTGCATGGACAGTTTCAATGGAGACCAGTGCAGAGATAGGTGAAAGAGCAGGTTAACTATCAATTGTGACTATACTGTTCCTATTTGCAACACACAGATAGGTGGAGTAGCCCATGAGGATTGCGCAGTTCAAGCCAGGTGGTTTATCTATTTAATGAAGCCATACCATAGCATTAATTACGCAATAGAGGCTGGCTATCAAGTGGCAAAAGATTGGAGCATGTGTTTTGCTAGATCTAGCTTGATAGTGTGTAGGAATTGAGGGTGTGCATGAGAGCTTGTGAGGAGCTTTTGTACTATGATTGTTACATGATATCCATGACATATAATATACAGATAGTTGGGGTTTTCAGCTTTAATCTTTCCCATTAAATACGGTGTTCATATGTGTGATTGTTTGTGGTTTTAATGTATGCATGCAATTGATTTTATTTCCGCATGTGATGATCAATGGTAGAAGAGATTTTGTATTATGCATGAAGCTAAAATAGTGTGTGATCAGGAGAATCTCGGTGAATAATATCTCATTTATTCAAATTTTCTACAATTTATAACCCACAACTCATTCCTCTTTACTACTGGGTATTGTTCCACAAAAAAAATATTGTTTCCTGAAGCTAAGTAAACACATATCTCTGTACAAATAACTGAAACATATTTCCTATCCAATTATTCTGAATTAAACAGTCACTTATCTGAAAGTGAATTTGGTTGTTGTTGTCCTCCCAACCTTCAAGAGAGGCAATTACGTCCTTCTCTTTCCCCCGTGCTCCACACCTAATAGGTACAGGTTGACAGTGTTTTCTGTTGTGACCTTAGGACCCCAAGTTCAGTCAATACCAGAAATTCTCAGGAATGCTGAGTGATTTCCACTGATCTCTACCAGCTCAGGAAATTCTCCACTTTCTTCCTTAGTCCATGAACAAAACCCCTATTACTCACTAGGATACGCCTCTTATCCTCAGTGGAACAGGTAATTGTTCAAACTGTCCAACCACCTCTTAGTTCCTGGAATACTTTTACCATCAACCATTTTACTTTTTAGGGAAGTGTTTTTCCATAACTAATTTTATTTTATTTTCATATTAACACAAATAAAATAAAATTTTCCAGAAAACATTAAATGTCTCAGTCTTTTCTTTTAAAATAATAACAAAATTTAATTTTACTAGTTAACAACTAGTTAAATATATCAAATGCAGCTGTCACAACTTCCCCCATGGAAGTAACACCGCCCTTGATGTTTCAATCCAACTCAAGATATAGTTCTGGGTAAGCCTCACGTACAAATCCCTCGTCTTCCCAAGTAGCCTCATCCGGATTGAAATGCCTCCACTGCACTTTAACCTGGGTGATGACTCGATTCCAGAGAATGATTTCTCTCTTGTCGAGTATAAATTAAGGCTCAACCAGAAACTCGTCGTCTAGTTCTACCTGCAAACAACAAAGTTTTCTGTCAAATTCACATAAAACTTCATGCTTCAAGCTAGGATTTTTTTAATTCTACCCTACATGAATGTTCTTCCAATGGATTACATGCTTCAGATCATGTACATATCACTTTAGCAGGGACACATGAAACAAATTTTGTACCTGAATATGGTTGGGTAAGGCCAATCGATAAGCCACAGGTCCTACCCTTTCCAATATTTGGAAGGGTCCACAGAACTTGGGCACTAACTTGGCACAAGAGGCCCATCTCAAGGTTCTCTTCTTTGGTTTGATTCTCACATACACATGATCACCCACCTCGATTTCCCAATAATACCTTTTCTTATCTGTGTACATCTTCTGCCGATCTTGTGTAGCTTTCAGGTTTTGCCTAATATTCTTTACCTCTGTTTCCATTTCAGCCAGCATCTCTGGTCCAAGCATTAGCATAGTTTCGGGGCTACTCCAATTTATGGGAGTGTGACATTTCCGCCCATATAGAGCTTCAAAAGGACTCATCTTAAGAGATTCCTGGTAACCATTACTGTAAGAAAATTCAAGTAGGTGTAAATATTCTTCCCACTTTGTTGGCTACTGCGTTACGTACATGCGCAACATGTCTTCCAAAACTTGATTTACCCGTTTTGTTTGACCATCCGTCTGGGGATGATAAGCAGTGCTAAAATTTACTTGAGTCCCCATACTTGTAAACAAAAATTTCCAGAATGCTGAAGGAAACTTCACATCTCTGTCTGAAATAACAGTCTTCAGAATGCCGTGCAGTTTGAAAATTTCTCTCATAAAGATATCTGCTATCTGTATAGTCTTGTAATTAGACTATATAGGTATAAAATGTGTAGATTTACTCAACATATCAATCACTACCATAATAGAGTCATTGTGCCCCTTTGATCATGATAAACCCGTAATGAAATCTAAGGATATGACCTCCCACTTCCATTCAGGTACTGGTATGGGCTGCAACAATCCTGCTGGATGTCGATGCTCTACCTTGATCTATTGACACTCCAAACATTTGTTTAAGTATTCAGTGATGTTTCTATGCATACCAGGCCAGAAATATATTTTTCTAATTGCAGTTAACATTTTCTGGTATCCCGGGTGTCCTGCATAATTACTTCGATGGTATTCATTCATGAGTAGCTCCTTTAGATCCACATGATTTGGTATATAAATATTTCATCTAAAGGTTGCAATTGTTATTTAATAACTCCATATTCAAAAGTGTTTCCTTGCTTTATGGCCTCTTCCATTTGCTGCCATAGGAATTGGTATTCAGGATCCTTCTGTGCTTCCTCTTTCACTTGATCCAAGAATTTTCATTCAAGATGATTATAGTAAAGCTCATAAAAATAATGCAGCTTCCTGCTTAAGGCATCCGCCACACGTTTTTCCTTACCCTTCATGTGTTGAATGTCCATATCAAACTCACTTAGGAAGGCATTTCATCTTTCCTGTCGAGAATTTAAATCATCTTGTTTGAAGTAATTGGTTAGGCTACTATGATCAGTCTTTAGTACAAACTTCTTTCCCAACAGGTAGTGTCTCCATACCCGGAGTGCATGTACCACTGTTGTTAACTCCATATCATAGGTTGAATATCTTTTCTCGTGCTCTTTTAACTTTCTTGACTCATAAGCCACTACCTTTCCTTCTTGAGATAAAACTGCCCCAAATCCCTCCTTACAAGCGTCTGTACAAAGCTCAAATTCTTTGTTGGGGTTATCTACCCTCAACACTGGTTTAGTGGTCAATAGCTGCTTCAACCTCTCGAAACTATTTTGGCACTCGTTAGTCCACTTAAATAATTTTCCTTTTCTCTGCAAGGAGGTGATTGGAAAAGAAATTTTGGATAATCCTTTAATGAATCTTCGATAATACCCAGCCAATCCCATAAAGGATCAGATATCCGCCACATTCTGAGGAACTCGCCATTCCACGATTGTCTTAATTTTCTCTGGATCAACAACAATCCCTTTTGCTGAAATAACATGGCCTAAGTACTGGATTTCTATTTTGAAGAAATCAAATTTGTTGAACTTGGCATATAGCTGGTGTTTTCTTAACATTTCCAGTACTATTCTTAGATGTTCTCTATGCTCTTCCTGATTCTTAGAATAGATTAAAATATCATCAATAAATATGAGCACAAAGTTATCCATGAAAGGGTGAAATATACCATGCATTAACCTCATAAATGTCGTTGGCACATTTGTTAACCTAAAGGGTAGCACCACAAACTCAAAATGTCCATACCTAGTATGGAAAGCAGTCTTGTGAATATGTTCATCCTTAATCCGAATTTGGTGGTATCCAGACCTTAAGTCTATTTTTGAGAATACGATGGCCCCCTTCACCTGGTCAAACAGGTCATCAATACAAGGTAAAGGATATTTATTTTTTACTGTTAATTTGTTGAGTTGTCTATAATCCATGCAGATCCACATGGTTCCATCTTTCTTCTTTAAAAACAACATTGGTGCTCCCCAAGGGGACACACTCGGATGAATGTATCCTTTGTCCAGCATCTCTTGCAACTGCATTTCTAATCAGTTAGTTCTGGCACACTCATCCTGTAAAGAGCCCTAGAAACTGGGGATGCACCTGGCATTAACTCAATGGTGAAATCAATCTCTCTTCTTGGGGGTAATCCAGGTACATCATCTGGAAACACATCCTTAAATTCTTGTACCACAGGTATATTTTCCATCATAGGAGACTGCTCCTTGGAATAGGCCTATCCCACCTAGATAGCATAAATTTCACATCCCTTCCTTATACACTTAATCATTTGAGATGCTATAATAGGATGCAACTGTAATGGTTTCTTGATTCCCTGAATCTCCTTGTGTGTTCCATATTGTGTTCTGTAGTAAATAATATTTTCTTTACAGTCCACCAAATTCCAATGTTTTTCTAGCCAGTCCATACCTAGAAAAACATCATAGGACCCTAATGGCAGTATATTCAGGTTCACATCTAATTTCTGGTCTGCAATTTCCAATGTGCAATTTGGAATTTTGGCACTAACTTTTCTTCTTGCTCCTATGGCTAGTTGTACCAACCAAGGATTTTTGAATATCTGACCTTTTAATTTACATACTTCTACTATTTTGGGGTTAACATAAATTAGACTTGCACTTAGGTCAACCAAAATAGAAATAGATTGAGACAGTAACTTACCTTCCAACTCTATCATTGTTGGCTCATAATCTGCCTGTCGATCTTCTAATGCTGCGTTGATTCGAGGTATGTTTCGAGCCACATCACCTACTTTAAAAGCCTCCTGCAAGCTTGCAACTGTTTTACTTCTCCCTCAATGTGGGAAATTTTTATAATAATGTGCCTCTCCACACCCCCAACAATGTAGAGGTGGCTTGGTTACTTGCCCTTGCTCAGGTTTTCTAGAAGCCTCTGTAGGCCTCTCTTCAGTAGGCCATCTGGTTCTTTGATGATTTATGCCAAACTGTTTTCTTACAGAAATTCGTGCAGAATTCTTAAAATTTTTGCTTCTGGCACCCTTAAAGTTTGAACTATTTTTCTATCCTTTTCTTGGCTGCCAACTTTTTCCCACTTCCCCTTTTGCCTTGGACTGCTGGTAGCACATCCTTGCCTTATGAATTGCTTCGTCCATGGTCCTAGGATTTTCAAATTCAATTCGTTCCTTCATGTGGGTTGGAAAACTACTCAGGAACCCTTGAACCTTAGCCTTTTCATCTCTGAGATATGGAACATATCTTAATAGGGAGGTGAACTTGGTAATAAATTTGTCCATTATCATCTAACCCAGTTTTAAGTGATGGAATTCTCTAGATTTTTCGTCATAAAAACGTTTTGTTAAATACTTATCTTTAAAGTATTGCTAGAATGATTCCCATGTAACATCTTGATATTCAAGGCTGCGAACATTCTTTACTTCCTCCCACCACAGAGTGGATTTTTCTCTCAACTGATATATAGCCAATATGGCTTTAAAGTTGTTGATGTACTTGTACACTTGGAAGTACTTATTCATATTTATCAACCAAGCCTCTGCCACTTCCTCAGCTTCTCCATCGAATTTAGGTTGTTTTATTTTTTGAAACTCACCTTGAAGCTCTACTTTTTGCTTCTTAACCTCTTGCTGGTTGGACACATTACCGGACTCTGCTTCATTATAGTTTTTGTTTTTCTTGCTTCACTGTGAAGAACTCCTGCATACCTCTATTAGAACTGGGTTGTACCACCTCTTGATTTTGCTTATCAGAAAGGCTCTTAAGTATCATTTCCTGTTCTTGCATTAGACGTTCATTGTCACTTCTCACACAGACCATTTCCTCTGCAACTTCTACACAATACTTAATAGTATGCTAGTCTGATGTTGTTGTTCCTCCAGTAGTCTACTAGTCTACTGGTATTGGTCTACACTCAACTGAATCCACATATCAAGATTCATTTTTGGTTGTGCTTGGGATGTAGGTTCCCCAGTATTTTGAGGTGTTTGTTGTGTTGATCCTCTTCTCATACTGTCCCTTGCTGTGTTACTTCATTTCTATGTTTCAGTATACACATGGCTTGAATTGTTAGATGACCCCTAGGGTCCCAGCATGCGAATGCTGCTTTGATACCACTTGTAACACTCATACCATTAAAAAATTTAACTTAATACTGTAAATTTTACCATATGATTAACAACATTAACATAATTCTTATTTTCACCATGCATTAAAATTAATTCAGTGATTACAAACGTTTTTACAGATATTTAAATTTCCATTGATCAATCCCGCACATAACTTTGGACTGTGATGTATTTTTCACACTATACAATATCTATATATGTTTTTCAAAGGTTTTCTGTGTGTATCTTTTTACTAACCCAAAAATTAATAATAACTTAGCATTAAATATTTACCATGTCATCGCATTTATGTGATTATTATCGAATACTGTGAATACCAAGGCTTTGTGCTGGCACGTCTTGAAAATTGAATGCTTCTTGTCCTGGCAAGTAATTACCTCGATAGTTGTGTGGTTATCCATGGATTCGATGTGAGTTTCTATGGCCACCTGCCCAAACCTCACCGCTCCATTTCCTGGAGATCAACGGTTAACGCAATGGAGGGAAATGACTTGTTAATTTTAGAAAAACCCTAATGAATCCTTCATTAGACTCGACTCCTGCTTCATGTTTTTACTTTGCCTCTGTAAGAGAGTTGATGCTGATGTAATAGACTGGTAATGAGAACCGTCATTGCTTGTGAGGTTTTCAATGGCGGTGCACCCATGAGTTGCAATACGGCAAGGAAAAGAACCCCGAGGTTATCCGCGTGTGGGAATCGATGTCTCCATCCATATTGCTCTAGTTTCCTTGGCAAGATTTCGGCCTTTTTTGCTGATGCAAGTTTCGGGTTCCTATCTCGCTAATTTCACTCAGTTTAGCTCAAGTAAAACCCTCAATTCGGTCGTCGCATTGCTAGCTTTTCGGATTCCCTCCATTGATTTTTATCCTTTTAGAAAATACAAACATGGTGTTTTAATCTTCATGATATTATTCTGATTTCGATTCAATGTTCAGATATTTCGAGGAGGCTTTCATTTACAGGTATACCGATTCTCAATTTCTTTTCCTTTGTTTACAATTCTTCATATTTACAGTACTATTTATGTTATATCTCACAGAGTTGTTGTGGTTCTTTGTTACAGGTTAGTTACCTTACCGAATGGCAAGGTCTCCTATGGTGATATATTCATGTTGCACACCAGATTCTTAGCTTTTTGATAACCCATTCAGCTCACCTTCCAGGTAGTATTTAAAATATCTCACTCAGTGTCAAGGATAATTCCTCTCTGTGGCAAACTTGTAACATTCACTACAATTTTAGTCCCAACATTTGTTCAGTCAAATGGCTTGTCTGTCAGGCCTCGATTTTCTTATTTTGGGTTTTTTATATGTATTGTTCTTTCTGCAAATTTGTGAAGATATTCAAGCGTTTCCCAAGCCAGAACTTTTGTGCCTCGGTTAAGTTTCACGCAGACTTTAATACTGTAATTTCATCGTTTAAGATATATATTATTTCTGAAGAAATAATGGTTTCTCATAACTCGGCTCTTAAATTGATCTTCATTATGGGATTTGTTACAGTTATAATTTTGGAAACAGGGTTTCGGTTCATTTCATATGTATATATAAATTCGGTTGCTTAACAACGTTATTTGTTGCTTCTTGATGGTTGTACACTTTTATTCTAGTTATAATTTGTGTGTTTCTCTGTTGTTTGATTACATGGTCTAAGTTTGGGCTTCAGGCCTCGAACTATACTTTGTATATACACAGTCTTTGTGGTGATCCGAGTTTCCAGTTTATTCTTTCTTTTAAAATTTATTAACATACTGTCATGAAATTTTCCTGCTATTTGGTGTCTGGACCACCTTCAAACTCTGTCCGAGTATAGGAAGTCAGGGGTAGCGAGGAGTTTTGGGTTGGGGTTACTTCCTCGTGCCCAGAACCAATGGTTCACCCTGCCATAGCTATAAGAAGCAGTAATTTTCCTAATTGTATTTTCAATTGCTTTGTTTCTTTTGCACAGTAAATTTGTAAGTAAATTATTCTATCATTATTCTTCTAGGTCAGTAATCCTTCAGTAATATGCATTCTGACAGATTTAAGAATCTTGGTTAATAAAAACTATTTACAGTAGTCTATATCATTGTTTTACAGGTTTTTTCCTTAATAACCATTTACTGTATTTTCCAAGTACCTTACAGAAAATCTCATTCTTTTATGTAGAAGCTCATAAAATTATTCTACAGAAAATTTAATAGTAATTTCTGAATTTTGTAAATGATTGCTAAGTCATTTATAACTCACAAACTAATTCCTCTTTACTACTGGGTATTGTTCCATCAAAAAAATATTGTTTCCTGAAGCTAAGTAAACACATATCTGTGTACAAATAATTGAAACAACTTTCTTGTCTAATTATTTTGAATTAAATAGTCACTTATCTGAAAGTAAATTTGGCTGTTGTTTTCCTCCCAACCTTCAAGAGAGGCCATTACATCCTTCTCTTTTCCCCCGTGGTCCACACATGAGAGGTACATGTTGACAACATTTTTAGTTGTGACCTCAAGACCCCAAGTCTAGTCAGTACCAGAAATTCTCAGGAACACTGAGTGATTTCCACTAGTCTCTACCTGCTCAGGAAATTCTCCACTTTCATCCTTAGTCCACGAACAGAATCCCTATTCCTCACTAGGATACGCCTCTTATCCTCAGAGGAACAGGTAATTGTTCAAACTGTCCAACCATCTCGCAGTTCTTGGAATAATTTAACCATCAACCATTTTACTTTTTATGGAACTGTTTTTCCATAACTATTTTTTTTTTCATATTAACACAAATAAAATTAACTTTTCCAGAAAACATTAACTGTTTGAGTCTTTTCTTTTAAAATAATAACAAAATGTCATTTTACTAGTTAACAACTAGTTAATATCAAATGCAACTGTCACAAAACCTCTTTTAAAGTGAAAATAATTTGATCTCTCTTGGCACTTGGTAGATCCGGAGTTAAGATGGATCACGCCAGTATTCATCAATAACTATCTTCACTAATACATATAGATATAATTGTTAATTGTTAATTTTATATTTATTTTTATGTAACTCCACCTAGTCAAAATATTTTAATGGTATATATATATATATATATATATATATATATATATATCGAGTTAAAATGTTTAGAATTCATTACGTTACAACATCTCTACCATACTGAGCTAGAGAGGGCTTCTCAATGCAAAATTATTATTTGATTGAAATTTAAAAATAAAAATATGAGAATTGATCTATTTTAATTATATATATTATTTTTCACATATTTATTAATATATACAAATTTTAAAAATAAAATTATTATTTAATTTAAAATTTATACTTCATAAAGATTCAATTTTTTTTTTTTTTTTTGTTAAAAATTAAAAACTTGAAATTGGAGGTTGTAATTGGAAATCTAAAATTTGTTTTTAGTCCGGTAAATTTCTTTAAAAAGATACAAATTACATTTTTCTCCAACTTTAATGTTTTCATTAGATTATATCAATGCTTGTGAGTTACTCATATCAATTTCAACTTTATTAAGATGGAGAAAAAGAGGGAGTTGCTAGTATAATTTATTAAAAATGAGTGGATTGAATTGACATAAGTGGATGGAAATAAGTTTCTTGATTTGACATAAATAAAGTATATGGGTAAGATTTTTGGAGAAAATTTATTCAATAAAAAAAAATAGGGTTTTTATGGGACTTTAACATTTTTATTGGACTTTATCAATTCTTGTAAGGAATCCATATTAACTTGAATTTATTGAAATCATTGTATTTGACTTGACATAAGTGGAGGAGAACAAATACAAAAGCCTAGATCCATCTTAACTCCGGATCTATCAAGCGCCAAGAGGAATAAAATATGTCGAGGTGCAAACCTCTTTTTTGAGTGCAAAACTTGAGGAAAGGTTTGCACCTCGAGATATTTGATCCCTCTCAGCGCTAAAATGGATCTAGGTTGGTTTCAGTCGTGTGCAACCAAGGAAAATATATCGATAATATGAGGAACATATGATTAATTTTATCAATAATATGTAAGTACATATAATATTAATATAACCATTTTAAATATGCTAAATATGTTTGAGATTTATGGATTCATTTTAATTTTAATTTTTCATAGTTACCTCAGTTTTTTGAGATGATAAATATTGTTAAATAACTTTAATGATGAAAAATGATGAAATAAAAGTTTTGAATGCAAAGTGACAATGTAATAATATTGAATGATAGAAAATGTGAATAATAAGAATGTAGTAAATTACAAATAGCCTTCATTGTGATCAATCTCAAACTATTTTCTTCTACTATTCTTATTGTCACCCTTGTTAGTTTTTTCATCTTTTCATGTCGATTATATGAAAAAGATAGTTGAAATCATAAACCATTTAAATATTTAGCTCAAGTTGTTATAGTAAACATCATACCTTGTCTCTCTTGCTCTCCAATATTATTAGGTTTAATTACTATAAAAAATAAATAAATCTACATTGTCAATAATTTTTTGTGCTTACACTAAAATCAATGCACACTAATAATGCAATGACTTTTAAATTAATGTACCATCATACATCCAATTACATCAAATCAGAAATCAACATATACACTAAAATCAATGCATCTAATGCAAAAAATCAAATAAGATTAGAAAACAACATCTACACTCAAATCAATGCATCTAATGCAAGTAATCAAATAGGATTAGAAATCGACATCTAGGCTCAAATAAATGCATCTAGTGAAAGTAATAAAATAGGATTAGAAACCAACATATACATTAAAATGAATGCATCTAGTGCAAGCAATCAAATAGGATTATAAACCACCATCTACACTGAAATCAATGCATTTAGTGCAAGCAATCAAATAGGATTAGAAATCATATTTATTGAAATCAATGCATCTAGTGTAAGCAATCAAATATAATTAGAAATTTACATCTACACTGAAATTAATTCATTTAGTGCAAGCAATCGAATAAGATTAGAAATCACCATCGAGTTAAAAATGTTTAGAAGTCATTACGTTACAGCATCTCTACCATACTGAGCTAGAGAGGGTTTCTCAATGCAAAATTATTATTTGATTGAAATTAAAAAAATAAAAATATGAGAATTGATCTATTTTAATTATATATATTATTTTTCACATATTTATTAATATATACAAATTTTAAAAATAAAATTATTATTTAATTTAAAATTTATACTTCATAAAGATTCAATTTTTATTTTATTTTTGTTAAAAATTAAAAACTTGAAGTTGGAGGTTGTAATTGGAAATCTAAAATTTGTTTTTAGTGCGGTAAATTTCTTTAACAAGATAAAAATTACATTTTTCTCCAACTTTAATGTTTTCATTAGATTATATCAATTCTTGTGAGTTACTCATATCAATTTCAACTTTATTAAGATGGAGAAAAAGAGGGAGTTGCTAGCATAATTTATTAAAAATGAGTGGATTGAATTGACATAAGTGGACGGAAATAAGTTTCTTGATTTGACATAAATAAAGTATATGGGTAAGATTTTTGGAGAAAATTTATTCAATAAAAAAAAATAGGGTTTTTATGGGACTTTAACATTTTTATTAGACTTTATCAATTCTTGTAAGGAATCCATATTAACTTGAATTTATTGAAATCATTGTATTTGACTTGACATAAGTGGAGGAGAACAAATACAAAAGCCTAGATTCATCTTAACTCCGGATCTATCAAGCGCCAAGAGGGATAAAATATGTCGAGGTGCAAACCTCTTTTTTGAGTGCAAAACTTGAGGAAAGGTTTGCACCTCGAGATATTTGATCCCTCTCAGCGCTAAAATGGATCTAGGTTGGTTTCAGTCGTGTGCAGCCAAGGAAAATATATCGATAATATGAGGAACATATGATTAATTTTATCAATAATATGTAAGTACATATAATATTAATATAACCGTTTTAAATATGCTAAATATGTTTGAGATTTATCGAGTCATTTTAATTTTAAATTTTCTTACTTACCTAAGTTTGTTGAGATGATAAATATTGTAAAATAACTTTAATGATGAAAAATGGTGAAATAAAATTTGTGAATGCAAAGTGACAATGTAATAATAATGAATGATAGAAAATGTGAATAATAAGAATGTAGTCAATTACAAATAGCCTTCATTGTGATCAATCTCAAACTATTTTCTTTTACTATTCTTATTGTCACCATTGTTAGTTTTGTCATTTTTTCATATCGATTATATGAAAAAGACGCTATAAATCATAAATCATAAACAATTTAAATATTTAGCTCAAGTTGTTGTAGTAAACATCATACCTTGTCTCTCTTGCTCTCCAATATTATTAGGTTTAATTACTATAACAAAAAAATAAATCTACATTGTCAATAATTTTTTGTGCTTACACTAAAATCAATGCACACTATTAATGCAATGACTTTAAAATTAATGTACCATCATACATCCAATTACATCAAATCATAAATCAACATATACACTAAAATCAATGCATCTAATGCAAAAAATCAAATAAGATTAGAAAACAACATCTACACTCAAATCAATGCATCTAATGCAAGTAATCAAATAGGATTAGAAATCGACATCTAGGCTCAAATAAATGCATCTAGTGAAAGTAATAAAATAGGATTAGAAACCAACATATACACTCAAATGAATGCATCAAGTGCAAGCAATCAAATAGGATTATAAACCACCATCTACACTGAAATCAATGCATTTAGTGCAAGCAATCAAATAGGATTAGAAATCATATTTATTGAAATCAATGCATCTAGTGTAAGCAATCAAATATAATTAGAAATTTACATCTACACTGAAATTAATTCATTTAGTGCAAGCAATCGAATAAGATTAGAAATCACCATCGAGTTAAAAATGTTTAGAAGTCATTACGTTACAGCATCTCTACCATACTGAGCTAGAGAGGGCTTCTCAATGCAAAATTATTATTTGATTGAAATTAAAAAATAAAAATATGAGAATTGATCTATTTTAATTATATATATTATTTTTCACATATTTATTAATATATACAAATTTTAAAAATAAAATTATTATTTAATTTAAAATTTATACTACATAAAGATTCAATTTTTTTTTAATTTTTTTTTTAATTTTTAAAAAATTAAAAACTTGAAGTTGGAGGTTGTAATTGGAAATCTAAAATTTGTTTTTAGTGCGGTAAATTTCTTTAACAAGATACAAATTACATTTTTCTCCAACTTTAATGTTTTCATTAGATTATATCAATGCTTGTGAGTGACTCATATCAATTTCAACTTTATTAAGATGGAGAAAAAGAGGGAGTTGCTAGTATAATTTATTAAAAATGAGTGGATTGAATTGACATAAGTGGACGGAAATAAGTTTCTTGATTTGACATAAATAAAGTATATAGGTAAGATTTTTGTAAGAAAATTTATTCAATAAAAAAAAAATAGGGTTTTTATGGGACTTTAACATTTTTATTGGACCCGAAGTCAATTCTTGTAAGGGAATCCATGTGGTTGAATTTATTGAAATCATTGTATTTGACTTGACATAGAGTGGAGGAGAACAAATACAAAAGCCTAGATCCCATCTTAACTGCGGATCATCAAGCGCCAAGAGGGATAAAATATGTCGAGGTGCAAACCTCTTTTTTGAGTGCAAAACTTGAGGAAAGGTTTGCACCTCGAGATATTTGATCCCTCTCAGCGCTAAAATGGATCTAGGTTGGTTTCAGTCGTGTGCAGCCAAGGAAAATATATCGATAATATGAGGAATATATGATTAATTTTATCAATAATATGTAAGTACATATAATATTAATATAACCATTTTAAATATGCTAAATATGTTTGAGATTTATGGATTCATTTTAATTTTAATTTTTCATAGTTACCTCAGTTTGTTGAGATGATAAATATTGTAAAATAATTTTAATGATGAAAAATGATTAAATAAAAGTTTTGACTGCAAAGTGACAATGAAATAATATTGAATGATAGAAAATGTGAATAATAAGAATGTAGTAAATTACAAATAGCCTTCATTGTGATCAATCTCAAACTATTTTCTTCTACTATTCTTATTGTCACCCTTGTTAGTTTTTTCATCTTTTCATATCGATTATATGAAAAAGATAGTTGAAATCATAAACCATTTAAATATTTAGCTCAAGTTGTTGTAGTAAACATCATACCTTGTCTCTCTTGCTCTCCAATATTATTAGGTTTAATTACTATAACACAAAAATAAATCTACATTGTCAATAATTTTTTGTGCTTACACTAAAATCAATGCACACTATTAATGCAATGAATTTAAAATTAATGCACCATCATACATCCAATTACATCAAATCAGAAATCAACATATACACTAAAATCAATGCATCTAATGCAAAAAATCAAATAAGATTAGAAAACAACATCTACACTCAAATCAATGCATCTAATGCAAGTAATCAAATAGGATTAGAAATCGACATCTAGGCTCAAATAAATGCATCTAGTGAAAGTAATAAAATAGGATTAGAAACCAACATATACACTAAAATGAATGCATCTAGTGCAAGCAATCAAATAGGATTATAAACCACCATCTACATTGAAATCAATGCATTTAGTGCAAGCAATCAAATAGGATTAGAAATCATATTTATTGAAATCAATGCATCTAGTGTAAGCAATCAAATATAATTAGAAATTTACATCTACACTGAAATTAATTCATTTAGTGCAAGCAATCGAATAAGATTAGAAATCACCATTGAGTTAAAAATGTTTAGAAGTCATTACGTTACAACATCTCTACCATACTGAGCTAGAGAGGCCTTCTCAATGCAAAATTATTATTTGATTGAAATTAAAAAATAAAAATATGAGAATTGATCTATTTTAATTATATATATTATTTTTCACATATTTATTAATATATACGAATTTTAAAAATAAAATTATTATTTAATTTAAAATTTATACTTCATAAAGATTCAAATTTTTTTTTTTTTTTGTTAAAAATTAAAAACTTGAAGTTGGAGGTTGTAATTGGAAATCTAAAATTTGTTTTTAGTACGGTAAATTTATTTAACAAGATACAAATTACATTTTTCTCCAACTTTAATGTTTTCATTAGATTATATCAATGCTTGTGAGTTACTCATATCAATTTCAACTTTATTAAGATGGAGAAAAAGAGGGATTTGCTAGTATAATTTATTAAAAATGAGTGGATTGAATTGACATAAGTGGACGGAAATAAGTTTCTTGATTTGACATAAATAAAGTATATGGGTAAGATTTTTGGAGAAAATTTATTCAATAAAAAAAAATAGGGTTTTTATGGGACTTTAACATTTTTATTGGACTTTATCAATTCTTGTAAGGAATCCATATTAACTTGAATTTATTGAAATCATTGTATTTGACTTGACATAAGTGGAGGAGAACAAATACAGCCAGATCCATCTTAACTGGATTCATCAAGCGCCAAGGGATAAAATATTAATGCAAAGCTCTTTTTAGTGCAAAACTTTGAGAAAGGTTTGCACTCGAGATATTTGATCCCTCTCATAAAATGGATCTAGGTTGGTTTGATGAGTGAAAATAAAATATATATCGATAATATAGGGAACATATGATTAATTTTATCAATAATATGTTACATATAATATTAATATAACCATTTTAAATATGCTAAATATGTTTGAGATTTATGGATTCATTTTAGTTTTAATTTTTCATAGTTACCTTGGTTTTTTGAGATGATAAATATTGTAAAATAATCCTAATGATGAAAAATGATGAAATAAAAGTTTTGAATGCAAAGTGACAATGTAATAATATTGAATGATAGAAAATGTGAATAATAAGAATGTAGTAATTATAAATAGCCTAAATGGATCATCTCAAACTATTTTCTTCTACTATTCTTGTTGTCACTTGTTGTTTTTTCATCTTTCATATCGATTATATGAAAAAGATAGCTTGAAATCATAAACCATTTAAATATTTAGCTCAAGTTGTTGTAGTAAACATCATACCTTCTCTCTCTTTGTCCAATATTATTAGGTTTAATTACTATAACACAAAAAATAAATCTACATTGTCAATAATTTTTGTACTTACTAAAATCAATGCACACTATTAATGCAATGACATTTAAATTAATGTACCATCATACATCCAATTACATCAAATAAATCAAATATACACTAAATCAATGCATCTAATGCAAAAATCAAATAAGATTAGAAAACACCTACACTCAAATCAATGCATCTAATGCAAGTAATCAAATAGATTGAAACGGATCTAGGTCAAATAAATGCATCTAGTGAAAGTAATAAAATAGGATTAGAAACAACTATACATAAAATGAATGCATCTGAAGCAATCAAATGATTAATATAACCACTGCAAATCAATACAAATCAGGATTAGAAGAAATCATTTTAAATCAATGCATCTAGTGTAAGCAATCAAATATAATTAGAAATTTACATCTACAGAATTAATTCATTTAGTGCAATCAATAGATTAGAAATCACCATCGAAGTTAAAATGTTTAGAAGTCATTACATTACAAACATCTCTACCACTCGAATGGAGAGGGCTTCTCAATGCAAAATTATTATTTGATTGAAATTAAAAATAAAAATATGAATTGATCTATTTTAATTATATATATTATTTTTCACATATTTATTAATATATAAAATTTAAAAATAAAATTATTATTTAATTTAAAATTTATACTTATAAAGATTCAATTTTATTTATTTTTTGTTAAAAATTAAAAACTTGAAGTTGGAGGTTGTAATTAAATCTAAAATCTGTTGTTAGTGGGTAAATTTCTTTACCAAGATACAAATTACATTTTCCAACTTTAATGTTTTCATTAGATTATATCAATGCTTGTGAGTTACTCATATCAATTTCAACTTTATGAAGATGAGAAAAAGGGCTTGCTAGTATAATTTATTAAAAATGAGTGGATTGAATTGACATAAGTGGACGGAAATAAGTTTCTTGATTTGACATAATAAAGTATATGGGTAAGATTTTTTGGAGAAAATTTATTCAATAAAAAAAAATAGGGTTTTTATGGGACTTTAACATTTTTATTGGACTTGATCAATTCTTGTAAGAATCCATATTAGCAGATTTATTGAAATCGCTATGTTGACTTGACATAAGTTAAGGAGAACAAATACAAAAGCCTAAGATCCATCTTAACTCCGGATCTATCAAGCGCCAGAGAGGGATAAAATATGTCGAGGTGCAAACCTCTTTTTTGAGTGCAAAACTTGAGGAAAGGTTTGCACCTCGAGAGATTTGATCCCTCTCACGAGGCGCTACGTGGATCTAGGTTGGTTTTCGATCGTGTGACCAAGGAAAATATGAATAATATGAGGAACATATGATTAATTTTATCAATAATATGTAAGTACATCTAATATTAATATAACCATTTTAAATATGCTAAATATGTTTGAGATTTATGGATTCATTTTAATTTTAAATTTTATTAGTTAACTGAGTTTATTGAGATGATAAATATTGTAAAATAACTTTAATGATAAAAAATGATGAAATAAAATTTTTGAATGCAAACTGACAATGTAATAATATTGAATGATAGAAAATGTGAATAAAAAGAATGTAGTAAATTACAAATAGCTTTCATTGTGATAAATATCAAACTATTTTCTTCTACTATTCTTATTTTCACCCTTGTTAGTTTTGTCATATTTTCTTGTCGATTATATGAAAAAGACAGTTGAAATAATAAACCATTTAACTATTTACCTCGAGTTGCTGCAGTAAACATCATACCTTGTCTATCTTTCTCTCCAATATTATTAGGTTTAATTACTATAACAAAAAATAAATCTACATTGTCAATAATTATTTTTTCTTACACTGAAATCAATGCAAATTATTAATCCAATGACTTTAAAATTAATGTACCATCATACATCCAATTACATCATATCAGAAATCAACATATACACTAAAATCAATGCATCTAATGCAAAAATAAAATAAGATTATAAAACAACATCTCCACTGAAATCAATGCATGTAATGCAAGTAATCAAATATGATTAGAAATCAACATCTACACTCAAATCAATGAATCTAGTGCATGTAAGCAAATAAGATTACAAACCAACATATACACTAAAGTCAATGCATCTAGTGCAAGCAATCAAATAGGATTATAAACAACCATCTACACTGAAATCAATTCATTTAGTGAAAGCAATAAAATAGGATTAGAAATCATATATATTGAAATCAATGCATCTAGTGTAAGCAATCAAATATATTTAGGAATCAACATCTACATTGAAATTAATGCATCTAGTGCAAGCAATCAAATAAGATTAGAAATCTACTTGAGTTAAAATGTTTAGAAGACATTAAGTTACAACATCTCTACCATATTGAGCTAGAGAGAGCTTCTCAATGCAAAATTATTATTTGATTGAAATTAAAAAATAAAAATATGAGAATTGATATATTTTAATTATATATATTATTTTTCACATATTTATTAATATATACAAATTTTAAAAATAAAATTGTTATTTAATTTAAAATTTATACTTCATGAAGGTTCAAATGTTTTTTTTTGGTTAAAAATTAAAAACTTGAAGTTGGAAGTTGTAATTGGAAATCTAAAATTTGTTTTTAGTGTGGTAAATTTCTTTAACAAGATACAAATTACATTTTTCTCCAACTTGAATGTTTTCATTAGATTATATCAATGCTTGTGAGTCACTCATATCGATTTCAACTTTATTAAGATGGAGAAAAAGAGGGAGTTGCTAGTATAATTTATTAAAAATGAGTGGATTGAATTGACATAAGTGGACGGAAATAAGTTTCTTGATTTGACATAAATAAAGTATATGGGTAAGATTTTTGGAGAAAATTTATTCAATAAAAAAAAATAGGGTTTTTATGGGACTTTAACATTTTTATTGGACTTGATCAATTCTTGTAAGGAATCCATATTAACTTGAATTTATTGAAATCATTGTATTTGACTTGACATAAGTGGAGGAGAACAAATACAAAAGCCTAGATCCATCTTAACTCTGGATCTACCAAGCGCCAGAGGATAAAATATGTCGAGGTGCAAACCTCTTTTTGAGTGCAAAACTTGAGGAAAGGTTTGCACCTCGAAATATTTGATCCCTCTCGGTAGCACAAATGGATCTAGGTTGGTTTCAGTCGTGTGCAGCCAAGGAAAATATATCGATAATATGAGGAACATATGATTAATTTTATCAATAATATGTAAGTACATATAATATTAATATAACCATTTTAAATATGCTAAATATGTTTGAGATTTATGGATTCATTTTAGTTTTAATTTTTCATAGTTACCTTAGTTTTTTGAGATGATAAATATTGTAAAATAACTTTAATGATGAAAAATGATGAAATAAAAGTTTTGAATGCAAAGTGACAATGTAATAATATTGAATGATAGAAAATGTGAATAATAAGAATGTAGTAAATTATAAATAGCCTTCATTGCGATCAATCTCAAACTATTTTCTTCTACTATTCTTATTGTCACCCGTGTTAGTTTTTTCATCTTTTCATATCGATTATATGAAAAAGATACTTGAAATCATAAACCATTTAAATATTTAGCTCAAGTTGTTGTAGTAAACATCATACCTTCTCTCTCTTGCTGTCCAATATTATTAGGTTTAATTACTATAACACAAAAATAAATCTACATTGTCAATAATTTTTTGTGCTTACACTAAAATCAATGCACACTATTAATGCAATGACTTTAAAATTAATGTACCATCATACATCCAATTACATCAAATCAGAAATCAACATATACACTAAAATCAATGCATCTAATGCAAAAAATCAAATAAGATTAGAAAACAACATCTACACTGAAATCAATGCATCTAATGCAAGCAATCAAATAGGATTAGAAATCATCATCTACACTCCAATAAATGCATCTAGTGCAAGTAAGCAAATAGGATTAGAAACTAACATCTACACTGGAATCAATGCATTTAGTGCAAGCAATCAAATAGGATTAGAAATCACCATCTACATTAAAATCAATGCATTTAGTGCGAGCAATCAAATAGGATTAGAAATTACCATATACAGTGAAATCAATGCATCTAGTGCAAACAATCAAATATGATTAGAAATTAACATCTACATTGAAAAAAATGCATCTAGTGCAAGCAATCAAATATGATTATAAATCACCAT